>JAJJHQ010001334.1:620595-776381 GCA_021223825.1 Drosophila ironensis
AACATATTTAAAAAATT
This sequence comes from Drosophila ironensis, assembly GCA_021223825.1. Lineage (NCBI taxonomy): Eukaryota > Metazoa > Arthropoda > Insecta > Diptera > Drosophilidae > Drosophila > Drosophila ironensis. Next base: position 620,613 of record JAJJHQ010001334.1, read on the forward strand.
GCGTATTCTTTGGGCTTAATAAAACCTAATAGAGATATAATATTAAAATTAATTGAACCTCACAAATGTTGTGGTATAAAATATTGCTAATACCTCAACCGAAATTTGCCAAATTAAGAAAACCCCGAAAGAATATCGTACCATTTCGGTGTGCAAGGCAAATATGGGAAACTATAAATGCAGGAAATTCTTTAGCAATATTCCCAGTGATATCAATGTAATTTAACTTAATTTGAAGCCATCGAAATACCTTTTATGCAAAGGGACCTGTACTAAGAGCAAACGCAACCGAGCCGAACTGTTATTTCTTCCACTCTTTGACTATTTGTCTATTTATCGGGAGAAAGGAAGAACAGGCAACCGCAGCGAGAGAATTTGTTGCTGTTGTACTAAGTGCGGCCGGGTACACCAACAAGTTTAGCTTTTTATGGTCATTACCAAGTAGACAACAATGAGCGGCCGACTAGTTTACAATTTGTGACTTTTCCTCAGCTTCTTCGGCTGATGCAATAGGAAGAGCGCCCAGAGAGGGGGGGCTAAGAGAAAGAGGCTGCAGCGGGTGAGAGGTGAAAGAGAGCGGCGGGGAAATGGGAATGTAAGTCTGCGTGCTTGCGTCATGTGCGTTTTTGTACCCGCTTCTCCAAGAGAACCAGGGCATGCTCGACTTGTGGGGAAGAACGTAACCTGACGAAGAAAGTTGTACCCATCCCATAGGCATCGGTGGGCACTCCATAGCTCTTTTAGCTCCCAGTGCTCCCCTATGGCATACTCATACTCATAATTCTGGAGTTGATCCATCGTATTGTTCTTATTTTTACATAAAGTCTTGATTTTTGAGGCTAATGGATTACCTATTAATCTGATTTGTGTGATACCAGCATGGATAAAGTTCAGCTCGAGATCACTCAGTACTTTGATCATGCAAAAATAAAAAGAATTGATACAAAGAAACTACATATTTTCAGATAGCCCCCTGAAATATTGAGAACTGGGTATTCAAATCATGATACTCGACATTTATAGATGAAATTTCGACTTTATAGTTGCTTTTTGGCCACCGTTATATTTATAAGTGGAAATTCTAATACAAATCTGGGTATTTATATTCCAGATACTGGACTACAGGCTTAACAACTAGTTTTATTGGCATCCTTTATACGTGTAAGTAAAATTTTAACATGGAAACAAGGTATTTATGGTAGATTTCCTCCTTGTTTTCCCCCCCTGGATATTTTTAACCACAAATGTAATATTGCATTTGAAATTTTGCATTTTGAACCCTGCATTTAATCAAGATTCTTTAAATTCCAATTTGTTTTTAGCACCCTTTATCATTGCAAGTGAATCTTCGTATCGAGAACCAGGTATTCATGGTCGATTCCCTCCACTATAGCCATTCCTACTACTTGTTTCTTATTCAACTTTGGATCGACAAGAACAACGTGAAATGGCAGTCGCCGTCGCAGTCGCGGTCGCTGCCTCGGCCGACGTCGGACCACGTCCGGAGCGAGGAACAAAACCAGTCTAGAAACGCGCACGCCGATCCGATCCATCCGCTCGGCTCTATAATTATGCTCTGCCCCGGCCGGGCGGTATGTATACTGTTTATATACACATGTATGCATGTACAGAGGTACCTACATACATACATATGTATGCATGTATATAGCGACTGCTACAAAAGGGCCTTAAACTTTGTTTAAAGTCAAGGTCAGTGATTTCTTGTTCGCCAATTGCGATGCTATCGGCCTGCGAAGCTGCGTGACTCACGTGCGCCCCGCCCCCCTGAGTTGCCAAGTCTTAAAAAAGGCAAAAGACTCCATTCACAGGCCCCCAAAGCATCTAAATCTCACGTTTGAACAACGTATCTTAAAGATACAGAACGAGAATCATTCACCTGCTTGGATTTAGATAGGCCCATGATCTAACCATGTTTTTACGACCTATTGGGATTCATACATTAAAAATGGACATACATTTTGTGGATTTCATAAGATTTTTCAATTACAATTTGGATTGGCAAGGCCAATGATTCTTTAACGGATCTGATAACATTTTCAGGGTATTAAAACAGTAGAATTCATTGTAAAATACTACCATTTGCCAATTGAACCTTGATTAGAATCTAGAATCTACAACTTATGAGTTTTTACACCCAATATTTATTAAAGAAGTAGCCTAACTTCCTCAAAAACCGATAGCAATATACAATGACCTAATCTTTTCATAAGATCTTAATTTTGGAATCGATTTTAAACATTGTATTTCAAATACAAGCCCCCTAATAGGTATTGCAAACCAGTCTCTACTCTGTATCTCAATACCTCTAAATAATTATCAATGAAATCCAAGGATAAAGTCCGACTTTAGCATCCCAAACCTTCTCTTCTTCTCCTTTTCGACCTGATAAATTCCAAGAACTGATGGGTTCAGTTCAAGTGGCATTCTGGGATGTCTGCCGTCGTGACCGTTGCGCTGTTGCAAGGAAGCAAGTGGCGCACACAACCAACTCGCATCTGTATCTGCAAATGTATCTGTATCTGTATGCGCAAATGCACGAGTATCTGTTCCATTTTTCAGCCTCCCGATGTGATCGATATGTGTATTGTATGCACATACCTTCTGAGTGCGTCTCTTTCCCACCGTTTGTCCTTGCCGGCGGTTCATGAACCTTCGACATCGACATCGACTTCAGTTCGACTCCTCTGACGGACGACGTGCTTAAAGTAGCAAAAAGATACGGCCGCAAAAAAATTCAGAAAATACAGCAAACACGGCACGAAATAACAAAAAAGTCGAAGAAACAACCATGCGGAGCCAGTGGTGAAGAAAAAACAATTACGCCCAGACTTGAAATACGTATTTTCTTAGTGAACAGCAAAAAAAAAAAAAGCAAAAAAAAATAAAGCAAATACATTATGGGCATCAGTCGCAAATACATCTGCCGCAAAAGACACAAGTCGGTGACTAACATAATTTAATTGCATCTGTTTTATGCTTAAACATGTCTAACAAATAAACATGACGAACACTTAAGCACAAATTAAAATGAACCGAATTTTATGGCTGTTTTTTGTAAGTTTTATTGTGGCTATTTAACAAGCAAGCTTGCCACCAAATCATTGCGAGTTGCAGTAAAAATTTACGGGTATGATGAAAATTAAAGAAACTTCTGAGGTCATCATTGGGTGTATGCTAATATTTACGATGGTATCTTATGGATGCAATAAAAAGTGCATCCAAAAAATTCATAGGCATCGGCCTTTGCAAAAACTGTAATCAGATGTACATGCCAAAAACTATTAAATTTTGATTAGAGGTTGGTGCATTATTACATGTACTCGTACATTCTGCAATATTGATAGTTCAATTTCAACTTGGAAAAAATGGCAATGAAGTCCATACTATTCAGTAGAGTTGTGTAATCTATGAGACTTCCTGGATTTTGTAGATTTTGAGCAGACTTTTTTGCCTGCTGTCTTTTCTGACTTCTAAAATAAGCTCATTTTATAATTTTGGAGGGTTTATTTATGTCTACTATATTTCCGAAACTGCAATTGGAATATTCAAAGTCTTTTCTGATGTTAGAATGTGTAAAGAGCCAAAAAAAGTAATATAATTCTTTGTTTTGGATGGTTTCTGTAACATCTACGATAGTTCTTTGGGGTTTTTAAGTAAAGTTATAAGTTTAATGGAGATATTTGAAGACTTATCTATAAGTGGCATGTCGTGACATCTAAATTTTTATCATTTTTAAGGTTTAGAGTTGGAAAGACCGATTTGTAGGCCAAATAAGCATATCCTTTTCATGTTTTTAAATGGTTTCTAGAATATGTAAGATATTTCATGGATTTTTGGAGGAAAGCTAAAACTGCTAATGTAATATTCATGTTTTAGATCAGCGAAGGTCACAGATTTTCAACTTGGGAGCTGGCATGTCGATTCCCTTGTATCGAGACATTCCCATGATTTTGTTTTTGGAAGCACTGGGAGCTCAAAGAGCCAAGGGCTGCCCATGGCTGTTTTATAAGGTTTCTGCAGTATCTACGATATTTATTTGCTTTTTTAAGTAAAGTTAAAAGTTTAATGGAGATGTTTAACGACTTCCCTTACAGTTGCATGTTGTGACATCTGAATTTGAATAATTTGAAAGGTTGGGAGTTGGAAAAGCGCGAGTTGCTGGAAAAACCAACACCGTGTGCTCATTAGCCGACCAACCCCGTGGGCCTCGAATCGTTTTATTGCCATATTGACAGACAATTCAATCGAGCGCTTTTCAATCGGCCCCAGAGCCAGGCGGCGGGGGTAATTTCGAGTGTGCCAGAAAAGAGGGAACCGATGCGGATGCGGTACGATCCCTTTTTAGCAGCTGTCGCACCACACGCTGCAACAACACACATACATATGTGCATACAGTGTGTGTAAGAGCACAACTGCCGCCAGATGTTTCCCTTGATGATCGGCTGTTGATCAGCGGCAGAGGGATGGGGAGGGGAGGGGGGTAGGGCCCAGCCCATAAACCATAAAATACAACAACGAGCACACACATATTTGTTATGGCTCTTTCAATAATTTTTCGGGAACGAAACGAAAAAAAAAAAACAAAATTGTGTGACACTTGAAACCGGAAATTAGCAGCAGGAGCTGCAGCTGTCGCCCTCTCGCTTTCACAGTATCGCCATCTCGGTTGCTCTGATCACGCCAGGTGAAGGAAGCGAAGCGGTTTGCAGTTAAGAGAGGAGAAGAGAATGCTGGCTAAAGTCGCTCTTTCAAGCAGGAAGTGCTAACATTTCTCTTGCTTTTTTTTTAGCTCATTTGTCAAGTCAGAATCTCTTACGTCATTAATGGATCTGTGCATTATAAACAGTTAGTTACACCTTTCAGTTCCGGAACACGAGCCATTCTTAAGGCGAGAAAAAAGCGAAAAAGTTACACAGCTAGAAGCTTTTGCTTCTGATGTTTTTGATCATTAATCATTTTGCAGTACAGCCTACTTCTTGGTTTCATATCTACTATCTTATTCCTAATATAGAGGTAATATTTCTCAGCTTCAGATACATTTTCGTTATTTCCAATACCCCCAGAGACTTAAGATATTTACAAATTTTTTAAAAGCCCCGGTATTTCAATATTTGTGTACCTACAAACTCTAAATATTCTAAATTTCCGGCCATACTTATCTTAACACAATCTCTATTCACTTTCAAAGTAATACGCATCTTACCAATAAAATTGGTTTTGTTTGAGATATCCGTAAGATACTCTAATTACTACTGTAATATTGGTAATATTACAAAAACCATCTCCAAATATTTGAAAATTCTGAGAAAACTTTAGGGAAATGAGAACTATAATGTCTGTATAACTTTCAATAGCGCGGAAGTAATTTATTTTTGTAAAAGTTACCGGGTAAAGCTTTTTTTTAGATGGTAGTAGTGGAAAAACGTGGCCATATGATACCATTTTTTTCCTATTTTTCTGCTGTGACTGGGTTAAATTGCTCAATTCGAGTTGGCAACAGCAAAAGCAAGAACTACGAAGTAGACAAAAGAAAAGCGAATAATGTTTTGACATTTTTTCCTCACTTATTTACTCTTTTTGTTCATTTAATTTTTGCCTTTGTTGTTGCTTCATTTTTTTAGAGGTGGTATGAACCACGTAACTTTAGCCTCTTGGCCCGCATACGGTTACGGGTTACGGGTGTACCTATTGGGACACTATTAAAGGTCCGAGGCCGATCGTTCTCGGTGTTGGTTTTCAACGCCCACCATATCCACTTACATTAAAGCTAATGAGGGCACTTTATTGAACGCTTTTTGGTTCCCAAAGTTTGCTGTGTTTCTTCACTTTTCTTCTTGATTTTTTATTTTTTATCGCTTCGTTTCTGCACTGACCTCATAATTCGCATTAAACTAATAAGCGAAGCCGACGCCCCCTCATCCAGAGCCAGGAAATTTCAATAAGCTCGATGAAATTATTTTTTTTCTTTTTTTTTGTCATCGTTGAAATTTGAACTTGAAGCTTCGAGCTTCCTGGAACGATCCGGGGGATGGTTGCGAAAATTTTGGGGCTTCGATGGGGGCTTTACTTAGAAGCAAATGATGAAACAGAGAACGGAAAACAGACAAAAAAAAGAAAGAAAGACACGGGCCGAAAGAGACGGACTTAAAATGACATTAGTTTGGACATAATAAATAAAAACGTTAACAGCGACAGCAGCGGCGGGCGCAAAAGTCAACGAACGGCTAAAAAATTCACGAACTTGAAAAAAGTGTGTGCTAACGCTGCTAACGCCGAAGTCGGCGCTGGCAGAACCGAGCGATGTCAATAAACCAACTAACCGGCGACCTGCGGACCATGAATAGCCAAAAACAAAGCCGAACCACAAAAAAAAAAAAAAGAAAAAAAATCCAACAAAATGCCCAAAACTTGTTGCTTGTTTCAGGGGCAAACAGAAAAAGTGTAGCTAATATTAATAATAGAAAATAAAATCTACGACCCCATCGGTGAAATCTCTTGATAGATGTCCTGCGGTGACGAAAGCTTTGGCGCGGAAGTTCAGGAATAAAAATAATAACAGCATTAGCACATGTTTGGCATTCAGTATGTGGGGTCTATGGGTTTTTCTTTGCCTTTTTTTTTTTTTTTGGGGTACCCGCATGGCATATAAATCAGAAGAAGAAGAGCCACTCCAGACATCCGACGCGTACGTGAGATATGATGAATAATCCCAGGTCCACGCTTGTCCGTTCCCGTTCCCGGTCCCTCCTCCTCCTCCGACATCCCCCATATATAGCATTACCCACTTTACCTACTCACTCCCCGGAATCCCGGATTGATCCGCCTCAACATGCTGGCAGGTATTGGGTTTCTAGTGCGAAGGACGCACGGACAGCGAGATGCCAGGGCGGGCGGTCTCGAGATAGATTTATTGTCTATGTGAAGATACAATAAAAAAGGAAATGCTAAGCAAACACGGCCAGATACAAGAGAGGCAAACGAGGAGATACCCTTCGAAGTGATGGTGCAGGTTTTTGGACCTCTTGATTGTTAGTAATCAACCAGACTTACCTGTTTATTCGACGCTCTTTGGGATTGTTGGGACGCCTAAAAATAAACAAGAAATGGAAATTATAATTAGGTAAAAATTATCAGTCAGAAAAAGATTCTATAAGATGATTGGAATTGTTTTATTGCCCGACCAACTGTTGCCAAAGTAATGAAGCCATTTACTAGGGTATAAAAGCTCTTAAGTACACGCATTATTTCCAACATGTCCTTCCAATCTCTCTTCATGACTCCCCCGCTTTTCCCACCCAGCTTTGTTTTTCTTTTTTGTTTGCCCTCCGAAACACTTTACGTTAATTATGCACTACACACAAAAAAGGAACTTCCCAGCGGGAGATTGGCCAGGAGGCGGAGGAGGAGCAGGACCAAGGTGGTTGGGGTGGCTTCGGGTGGGAGGCGTATGAGCCACAATTTAAGAGCTTTGGCTATGTCACTGCGGTGTGTTTTTGGGAAGGTAGAACTGCTCGGGGGTCCTATGTACGATACGTGCGTGCGTTTTGGGTGGCTCTGATGTAATTGATGAACGCTGTTAATTATGACCGGCTTTGACTGTCACTTTTAGGCCAATTCCTCGGCTCAAGCTCGACACGGCGGGGCGGGGCGGGGCGTGGGAGGCTGCGTGGGGATGACAAAAGTCATCCCTTGTCTCTGAAACTTTTTCCAACTGACATGCGACATGGAATTTTTCGAATACGCATGGAAATGAGCTAATTACATTTTTCAATATTCATTTTTGTGGAGCTACAGGCACTTCTAAGGATTCCTGGACGAATTTTTGAGCCTATCACTATTGATGATGATATAATTTTTAGATGTATCTACCTATTGTTATTGTAAGTCCATTTCACATAACTCTAGAATCTAAAGTTCCCTTTTCACCGCAAATTCGGAACACTTAAGATGTCGATTGCCTTTAGTTTGAGACATTCACAGCTTTTTGTTTTTTGGTAGCACTGGGAGCGATGTAAGTGAGCTATGATGTGCCCACCGCTGAACTAGATTATGAGAGGTAAAAAATGGTTTAATTTAGAACTTCCTATTCTGCTTAAAGTCTTATTGACTGGATTTACCTTTTGTACCCTGTTATTAAAGATTTTGACTTCAAATTTGGAGTCTACCTCCCCATAAACCTATCCTCCCCAGAGGTTTTAAATAATTTATAAGAAACTGCTATATGTTTTATTACTTGTGTTGTTGGAAATCCCCCTTTTGGCTGCTGGAGCTGCGAGGCTGTATGAGTCGTAGACCTCCCCCATTATAGCCTTCTTCCTATCCACATTTTCTTCGTGGTTCTGCGGTTCAATGCCACAAAAGCCACTGTTCCAGTTACCATGTCGTTTCGTTCCCCAGCGCCCACAGTTCGCGATCTTTGCACGCGCAAATGGGAGGGGAGAGGGGAGGGGAGGGGAGGGAAGGGGTGGATCCGGGTGAGAGGTGAAGGGGGAGGCAGCTTGGAGGCGGCCTGCTAGATAGGTTAGCTAAGCGTCTGTTTCTGTTCTTTTGTTTCAAACTCGTTTATTGGCTCTACCTAGGCAAGCATTTCAACTTTCAAAAAGAGCCAAAGTCAGCGCCAGGTTATAGTACACACTCGCACCAAATACATACAAATATACAAACATATGTATACTGTATAGTACATAGTATTGTGGGCTATATAGTATTTGGTATTTTAGAGCCCGGGAGGGGATTGGGGGCCTTTTGTTGGCCAAAAATAAAAAAAAAATTCGCTTTGTTTTGCACTCGACAGAGCGTCTTCTTTATTATTATCTGCCTTTGCCTTTTCCCTGCTTTTGCTTATTTGCTTTTTGGAAACTTTTGCTTCTTTTGGCGCATTTTTGGTTTTTTTGTGCCCGGGCTTTCGGTTCTTGGTTCTTGGTTCTTGACTCCCAACTGTCATTAGGTTCTCCAAGTCCCAGACCTTGCCATCGGCCCCTTTTGTTGGGGGGTCGTCGCTTTGGGTGCGTAAGTGCTTGTGTGTTCTTTCACCTTTTTTCGGGGCTAAAAGTTTTTTTTCGGCGGAAGGTCAACGTTCATAATTGCCGGTGATACACTCTTTAAGCCAACGAACCGCGTGCTTTTCGACCGTCGCCGGCTCCTTCTCCACAAATTGCGATATTAGATGCGCCAAATGATTATGCCCGTACAGTTATGCCTGGCTACCATGGACAAATTCAAATCTCCAAGCTTCTGCTGCTCGCAAGCTCTCTCAAAAAGCATGCAATTGTGCTTCCATAAGCAACTTCATTCATACGGTAATCAATAAGGTCACCATGTAGTGCTTCCCCCAAGTTGCACTGTATTTATTTTTTTTGTTTGCTGGTCGAACGGAAATGGCACTTTTGGGCCGATTCCGAGGTTTACTTTTAAATTTTGCTTTGACTCAGCTCCAAACCCCCCCTCACCAGAGTTGAAAACAATTTTCTTCGCATTTCGCACACCCCTTGATTATTTCTTTAATCAGATGTCGGGAAGTTCTTTGAACTGGAGCTTGGCAATCGCGACCTCTCATTGTCTCGGGGGCATTGGAGTGTTCGAGTGGGTTATTCCCCGCTAATTTCCCAAAAGAACATTTGACGTGGGCAGGCATTCTCCCCAAGGGTCAAAGGTTCCGCCAGATTAACGATGGGGCCAAGCCCCAAAGAAAACATTAGTTTTGTTGAGGGGTGCAGTGGCATAGAAATTGAAACAATTAAATGATTCCATAATTATATGGATTGTCTAAGTTTGGAAGCGGGAAAGGGAACCCTAACCGAGGGCCACGCCTGCATAAACTATCAAATATCATTAACCAATTTTTTGGGTGTACACTCTTTGGAGTTGTTGGAATCCAAAACAAATTGGAAATGGTTCAGTAAAGTGGAAATTACAAGCAAATTTAAGCAATTAAACGTTAATTCGTAAGCTTAAAACAACGTTTGTTTGGAAATGTTAATTATATTAAATCAAGTTAACATTAAATGCAGTCATGACAAGAAAATTCAAGGAATTCCCCAGTGCATTTTATGAATAAGAGCAATTTACCCGAAACTTTCCTAGGAAACCCAACCCATATGCTAAAAACCTCTTTATTTTGATTATTTAAATTATATTAACTCAACTAAACATGAATACTCAAGGAATTTGCCAGTGCATTTTATAAATTACTGCAATTTACCCGAAACATTCCTAAGAAACTTCCCACACCATATGCTAATACCACTTTTTTTATTATATAAATTATATTAACTCAACTTAAATTAATAGCAGCAGGAAAACATGGAAATTCAAGGAATTTACTATCGAAGTTTTAATGAATACTAACTACTCTGTTCGTTATAGCTTATGTACAAGCGGCTCTGAAATATAAATTAAATAATGTNTCAACTTAAATTAATAGCAGGAAAACATGGAAATTCAAGGAATTTACTATCGAAGTTTTAATGAATACTAACTACTCTGTTCGTTATAGCTTATGTACAAGCGGCTCTGAAATATAAATTAAATAATGTAATTGTATAAATTCATCCTAATCCAATGCTACCGATGGGTGATAAGTTCGTTAGGCTTGAAGATTATGCACAACTGCGATTTCAATCAATGTTTTTCAAGTATGCTGATGACTTGGGATTGACTTTATGGCTTTTCCGCCTTAATATTTTTACGAGTGTAATCAGATGTGAACAACTAAAACAACAGCAGCAACAACAACAATGGCCAATCATCAAAGCAACATCAACAAAGGCGGTGGAAGACAAGAAAGAAGAAGCAGAAGCAGAATCAGAAAAGCGGCGTTGGCGTACGAACATTGACCTTCATTAAAGAGAAGGAGGAGGTGGAAGAAGAAGAAGAAGCAGAGGCAGAAACAGAAACAGAACCCAAAAACAATGCCAGCAACAAATTTGTAAGCTCGTTCTCCGTCTCTCTATTACTCACTCCCGTGCTATTGTTGTTGCTTCGTTTTGGCCATCAATCAGTCACTCGCTCACTCGCTCTTACCCGCACTTGTCCCTTTCTAGCTTGCTCCTCAATTGCAGTTTCCTTTAAGCCCGCTCGGGGGGACTCCACTTCTCACTTCCTCTTGCGGTTTTTCGTATGGGATGGTTGGGGGGTGAGTGGGGGTAGGGGATCTATCGTTTACTCACAGCTCACAACAAACGGTAAATTTGCTTACGTTTTTCTGGTTTAATAAACACAATATTATTTAACACTGACATTTTACAACCAAGGAACACAGGCACGAAAAGCAAAACCAGTTACACGCCGAAAAATCGGGGCAACAAATGGAAATCTGTCAACAAAATAATTGAAAAATTTTACAAAAGAGGGGATTTCACGTGACGCAAGATCAGTTGTTTAAATTTGCCATTTTTAGTTGTTTAAATTTGCCATTTTAAAAGCCCATACCCTTATTTAATTTATTTATTTCTTTATTCTTGCATTACAAGATGATTCATAATTTTTTTTAGCATTTCCCTGACGCATAAAGCGGTTTCAAAGAATTCTAATTTTAGTTAACGATCACAAAACTTCTTTGGCATTTATTTTGTAAATTTAATTTAATTTATTATTTTAATATATAGGTATAGCCTGCACCATCTTACTGTAAACTATAACTAGAAAATTTTCTTAAATTGAATTAACACCTAACATTTTTATGTTTAAGCTTTGGCATTCAAGACAATAACCGAAATGTTTGAATAACATATTTTTGTGATGTCCCTCATAGATTTTTAGTTATAGACTTTGATTGCCCTGTTGGTTTCCCTAATTTCAGTTTAATCAACTCTGTTATATTGTTACTATCCAATTTATTATAAATTCTATTTAAATTTTATCCCTAAAATGACTTAATAATAAGCATATAGTGTAAAATTCCCATAACAATATTTTCGTAACCGATAGGTAATGGAAGATTTGGCTCAGTGTGCTCGGTCGCCTACTGCTCTGACAGTGCTTAGCAAGCGAGTGAGTGGGGGGCCAGGTGACGAGTGAGCTGTGCGGGGCAGTACTTCTCGTTTTGAGCTGAATCACCATAAACCAAGAGCCACGAGTTGCGGGCCAGCGAAAGAATAAATAATAAGTGTCTGTGGTGCGAGCGAGAGGGGGCGATCCATGGGAGACCAGAAAGAATATCTAATAAGAAATCAGCAAAACCGAGTCTGAAAAAAACGTGTTTTTCGCTGTTATTCCTTACTTTTATTATTTTTATATCGGCACTGTTGTTTTATTTTTGTGTTCCTCCATCGAGTCAGCTCGCTGGATTTATTTATTTCTTTTTTTTATTATTATTTTTTTGTCAGCGTTCTAAATAAGTTCTAAATAAGCGGAAGCTCCCACAAAAGCTCAAAATCAAACAGTTTAAATATTCATGTTGCGGTAGGTACGAATCAAATCGTATGAAATAGTTTTGATTGTAATTACCAATCATTCGGTGTACTCGTGACTGCTTCCAAAAATTCCAGAGGAATTTGCTTTGTTTTATCAGCAGATTCTGTTTCATAGTCCCTGAATATTTGTGAATATTTCTACAGACAATGTCTCTATACGGCCTGAGAATGTTTTTGCTTGTATTTGTATTGTTTTTGGGTTCTTGGTCTGCTCTGTTTCTTCTGGCTTTCTGGCTTGCTGGTGCTGTGTTATTGTTGTTAGATTAATTTGCTTTAACAGCTGCCTTGTCGTCTGGCCTGAGCAAACAAAGTCAAAGGCAACGCCAAGACGCGAAAAGCAGGCAGCGTGTGAACTTTTTGTGGGGAAGCGGAGCCCAAAGCCCGAAAGCCCCAAAGCCCAAGAAAAAGAAAGACAAGAGCGCGTCTGCCAAGTGCAAGAGGAATGAAGAAATCAAGGCTGCAAATAAAGCTGAAAGAAGAATCAAGCTTGTGCATTTGAAGAAGGAATCCGAAACTTTACAAACCCCAAAACAAATGTATTTCAATTTAAAAAGTAGTTGTAAACTTATAAACTGTCAAGTTTACATTTTCATAATGGGAACCAAGAAATAAACAGAAAACACAGAAACACATGCTTGTCTGAATATTCCAAGAAAACCCAAACAAATGGAGCTTGAGAAAGCAACAAGAACAAAATTCTCTTTCAAAAGATTCTTTAGCTGAGATAGCCCCTTTGCAGCTTTTACCCCTTGAGATGCGCTGTTGCTCGGGAAAACTACGGCTACAGATCCCTGCAGACCTATTACGATAATGGAATTTAACTTAATAACAAAGGCCAACCTGTTCATGCAAAACGGAAACCTACCTCGTTCGTATGTCCATACAAAACATCAAGAAACAAAAGTTTCCAACAAAATTCCCACGAACACAAGACAAATCCCCTCTCTACATTCCCGCATATCCGTGCCATTTACAACCCTCTTCAGAAGACCCATAAAGATTCATTTACAAGACAGTTTTCTTGGGACAATTTCCCATTTGCATGCGTTAAATTTTCGCATATTCATGAGGACGCCAGGACACAGGACGGCGAACCCGAAACTAGAGACAAAACCACCCTGCCCCGTAACGGTTAACAAAAGTAAATGACCTTTAATAACGTTGCTTCGGTAAATTTCACGGACAGGACGAAGCACAAAGGCAGGCGGAAGGTGGCCAGGAAGTGGAAACTGGTTGTCCGCTCGAATCGCTGAACTAAAACCCATATAGTTTGGTTGATCACCCTCAGAGGGCCAAGCCATTCTTTCATTAAGTTCCCTAAGTTCCGAGTTCCCAAATAAAACACCGAATATTCGCTTCACGTTAAAAAATTTATTATTCCAATAATTCAAGATGTGAATTTGGATATACCGCTCGAAACCAACTAGATCTGGAGACTTTTCGGAGGTTTCCTCCTTTTTGGGCCTCGTATTATCCTTCTCCTTCCTGCCAAGATCTGATTCCATCACTTCGAAGATAACTCTCCTGACTAGGAAAGGGATCAAATCGAAATATATCAGTCTTTGCTATCCTTAAATGTGGGGATAGAGTAAAAAAATAAATAAATACATAAGTGTAAATCTATTCTCTCTGTAGAAATGTATTATTATCACTGGTACCACGCCCAAAACTTACAAAAGGCGCGGGGGTGGACCGAGGGCTATAAAACAATTTTATATTCTAAATACAGTCCCCCCAAAGGTAAAATAACACTAAAACAAAAGCTTTGGTGAGGGGAGACCCTCCTCCTCTATACAGATACTGCAATTAAAGGTGCTTCTTGACTTTATTACGTCATAAACTTGTAATCGAAGATGCGTCTACACAGAGAAAATCAAAGATTAAATAGCAGATCTTTATTTTAGGAGATTATGTTACTAGTTGAATATGTTGGAAATTTTGTATTCGGTTTAACCCTAAAATTGTTGTTATTTTTAAAGCACAAATTTGCTTTTGACATAACAAATCTAAACTGATAACAGATTTTGTGTCTAAAATCGTTTGTTTTTTTGGCTTATGTTTTTTCATGTGTGGCAGCATGCATATTTTAATGTACAGCATCGTAAAAAATAATATACAATACAAGTAGGAGCGACCGCAGTCGAGTGTTCCGACTATAAGTACCCGGTACTCATATGAGAATTCATATGAGTATGATCAGTTATATTGTGTAGCTGTATTTCCTTCCAAGGCTTACTTCTAGAATCTAGACTCTTTCTTGAAAATGATCAGATTTCTATCATTATTGGTATTCAGATTTGGATGACAAGTGAAAAAAAAACCTAATATAAACTGATATGAATATCTATCATAAAGGTCCGATGTCTAGACTTATACGGACATACGGACCAACTTAAAATTTATTTTAGAGTTCAACCTGTTACTCTGGATTCCATTATCCCCGAACTCTCTCGACAAGAAGCGGGTATAAAAATTCATAAAACTGCCGATAAAGGTGCACCAGGGCAAAAGCAGGGAGTTAGCAACCACCCCCTGGCTGGCTCCAATCCCATTTAACATATGAAAATCAAATCAGCGAGGGTTGCCATTGTACTACACAAAACACACGCAGATGTGCCGCCACCGAGGGGGTGGAAAACGAGTGCCAGAGGCGGAAGAGTGGGGCGTGCGGAGGGCTTCCGTCTGTCTGGGGTCAATGCACAAAAATGCGTAGAACGTGCCAGTGAGTGTCCGTGGGTTTTCGAAAGGGAGTTGGTCGGTCTATAGTGGAAAATCGTTCACTTTTCGCACTCGCCAATACGCATGCACACGCAGAATTGATGCTGGGGGCTGAGCCCGAAAGTTTGTTGACCCCAAGGCGAACAGACGGCAATGCGTAGTCGAATATACATACTATACCAATTTGTACATATGTATGTACAGTGAACGCCCGCTCCAATTGTTCTCTATTTTCTATAGAGTATCAAAGGTGATTTTCCAGCGCGTTTCGATTTTAATGGTGTTGTGGCTTGCCATTAGCAGTAGATTAAGCCATAAACAATGGGCTAGGGAAATGATATCACTTAAAATTCCATTGGTTTATTGTTAAATTAGTTCCATTATCTATCCTATGGAAATCAAACAAGATAAACTTAGGGCTGACAGTTTAAAAATGGTCCCACAGAATTTTCCAAGTGGTAAGTTATAGAAATCCTAAATGATCAGATCCCTATACAAATATTACGTTTTCCCAAAGTAATACTCCAAAAATTTGCAAATGGTATTGTATAGAAGTCCTAAAATATCTGATTTTAAAAAAATTTGTAAGTACTCTTAAAGTAATTCTCCAAAAATTTTGCAAATGGTATGGTATAAAACTCCTATAATATAAGATCAGATATAATAAATAGCCCTTTTTAAATCCCTTTTATAATCAAGATCATACGATTGCGAATTATCAGATATTATTAGAAATAGTAAGTGCTCCCAAAGTAATATTCCAAAAGTTTGCAAATGGTATTGTATAGTCCTGTATAATCCTGAAATATCATATATTAATACAAAAAGTAAGTACTTCCAAAGAAATACTCCAAAATTTTGCAAATGGCATTGTATAGAAATCTCAAAATATCAGATCAGATATAATAAATATCCCTTTTTAAATCCCTTTTATACTCAGGATCGTAGAGTGCGAATAGTTTCACATTACGAGCCCAGACTTTACGCGATTTTCGCTATATTTTAGGGTAAGATGCGTTCCCTTTTTTCCTTGCCGACATCGTGCAAGAGGGTTGAATTAGTGCCACCCCCGCAGCACCCGCAGCACCCCCGGCACCCTCAGCGCCCACAGTACACCCACCACCACCCATGTGAGCGCAGACCTTGCGCTACCTTCCTGCCGTCATCGTCCTTTGGTCCCTCTTCCTGGGCATTAATAATATGGCTGACATGACTATTTATTTATTTGCAAGACACTTTCCCTAATGCTCCGTCAAGGGGCGAGAGGGTGGGTGGCCAGACAGAAGGCAGGCACAGCACCCCCCGGGAAAGGGATCAAAGCCAGACAGACGCTTACAAAATGCTATTGCCATGGCAGAGGCAACAACTACCCCTTGCCAAAAATGGAAGCAGAAATAAAAATGAAAATGAAAATAAAAACAAAAATGGAAAACGAAAAGCAACAGCCATTGCAAGTTGGGCGAGTAACGTAACGAGAGAGCGAAAAAAAAAGTGAAATAAAATATAATAAAAGCGGCAGCTGTAAAGTTCAACAATAAAAGTAGGAAGCAAGCGAACGCGCGCAAAAGCAAAAGCAAAAAGTGAAACGAAAATGAAACTAGGCCCAGGACACATCGGGCCCAAGGTGTGTGCGAGTCCTGCGAGGCCTCGCATCAAGCAACCACCAACAAAAGCAGCAACATCAGCAGCAGCCGCAGCAGCAGCAAAATACATACAATATGCGATGGCAGCAGACGGCCTCGGGCACATTTTACTGCTGCTCTAAAAGCACATTATGCAAATCTCTGAAAGCGCGAGGGGGGCTGCAAAAAAAATTTCAAATTAATATCCAAAACATAGGCCAGTGAAAGCATAAATTTCAATACGAAAGTTTGGAAATGATTGCGGGGGCTTTTGTTTGACATTTCTTGCCCCGAAAGCCGGAAATCCTTGGAGCCAACTGTTGCAATCGCAATTAATTTTATAATACTCGTTGGAATAGGTAGAAAATAGTCAAATTACCCATTTCAATTTATTATATCTACTAGGCAACTAGTATTCCATATAATTAAGAGATTTTTAAATACAGAATTCAAACAAGAACTAGTAACGACTCTATTTTACTTCCTCCTCAAAAATACATCAATATTTTCTACGACTGCCTCAAAGTATTGTAATTTCCTGTATTAGTTAGGACTATGTACAAAAAAGTAAAATTAACCATTTAAATTTATTATATCTACTAAGCAACTAATATACCATATTATGAATAGATTTTTAAATACAGAATTCAAACAAGAACTAGTAACGAATATATTTAGCTTCCTCAAAAATGCATCGAACCTAATACTCCCATATTTTCTAAGAGTACCTCAAAGTATTGTAATTTCCTGAATCAGTTGGGAATTACAGTTTTATGTACAAACTTCTTTAGGGCTTTTGAAAAAGCTTGCTAACGAAAATATGTCCAAAAGTAATTGGGATTATTGAAAGATTGCGAGAAGGAATGCAAGGATATTTAAGTGAAAACGAAA
Organism: Drosophila ironensis; assembly: GCA_021223825.1. Lineage (NCBI taxonomy): Eukaryota > Metazoa > Arthropoda > Insecta > Diptera > Drosophilidae > Drosophila > Drosophila ironensis. Next base: position 638,278 of record JAJJHQ010001334.1, read on the forward strand.
CAAAAATGCAAGTGCAAATTTATGTGCACATTTGTGTGTATACCCTAAGATTGATTTGTTTGTTTTGTCCTCTGCTGCAGTCTGCGTCGCTGCTGCAGCGTCTGGACTGCGATCTCGCCGGGACGATGGTTACAGGACGGCGATATGGGGAAGGTGAGCGAGCCAGACAGAGACAGGGAAGGGACGAAGCCGGAGTCAGCTTCCTTTTCGGAGTTTTCCTCTTGGTTGTCTGGCCCAGCATCGTTTATTTGCTTGGTGCTCCTCTTGGGATACCCATTGTTCGTTGAGAATGAGGGTATTTTGGATGTTTGGAATAGAATGAAAGATTTTCGGATCACATAAAACCTATACCATAAGCATAAAGAGCAGAGTTGATCTAACCATGTCCGTCCCTTTGTTTCCAGGTCCATAAAAACCAGCCATGGGCAGTCCTTGGCTCTTTCGGCTCCCAAAAACAAAATGTCTAGAAACAAGGTAAATGACATGCCGGCTCCCAAGTAGAAAATCTGTGCCCTTCGCTGATATAAACCATATAAACCTTGATCTATGAATCTATTATAGACCCATGAAGTTTTATGTTGGAATGTTGTGCAAAAAAGGATCATTGTTGCAAAATTTAAAGGAGAACTGGGTATCCATAGTCGAGAGACTCTACCTTTGCCTTCCCCGCTTGTTTTATGTCGGTTTTGGGAATTCTAAAAATGCATGCAGCACCGTCCTGCTCTTGCCTCCCTCCCTCCTCCTTCGTCGTCCCCCATCGAATGCAGCCGGCGGTAGATGACAGGTTTTTTCGCCTGCTGCTCCTTCTCCTTCTGCTTTGCTTCCTTCTTGATGGCATTCGCCATCTACTTTTTATTCGCTGCACAGGATGTGCTGGCCCGGCACGTTGGCGTGTCCGTGTTTCTGTCTGCTCTCGGTTTTCGCTACTCTGCTTCCAGCTCTCCATCTTCGTCTTGGCTTCCATTGCCATTTCGCCTTTTGTCCGCCTCTGAACCCGGGATACCTTCCCCTTCCCCTACCCCATCGACTTCCCCCTCTCCCGCTCACATCCCACCCACCGCTGCTGTCTGAGTATTTTATTTTATTTAGTTTGTGTGGCTTTCGATGTCTGCAGCATCCTTGAAAATAATGCGTACAGTGGTCCCCACAAAATGAGCAATTTGCTGATTACTTCCCCGGAAACTATTTGTACAAAAAACATGGAAATGCCATTATATAGTTTCTGTATGCAATGGCAAACTTTGATTAGGAAATTGGAATTTCAACGGTATTGAAATTTACAATTGTATGATTCCCATATTTCGAGGAATAATTTTATTACTTTTTTAAGTCTATTATACAATAAATTGAATTTAAATCTAGAAAAAAAATGGAAGAGATTCCCAGAAATACAATAAAAACCACAATATATATGTAATTGCAAGCTTATATTAGGAAATTTAAACTTTGCAAAGTAAAATGCCCAAATTTCCATTATTGGACAATTTAAATGTATTGAAATTTATAATTTTATAAATCCCATATTTTATTACTTTTATTAAGACTATTTCAAATTTAATTGAACTTAAATCTAACATATTTAAATTGAAAATATTCCCAAACATACAATATCATCAATAAAAACCACAAAATGCCTTAACAAAACCAATTTTCTAATAGAATCCAACTTCCGGGGATGTGTATGTTGGTACCCTTAAGTTTAAACATATTTGAGGCAATTTTGCAATGTTGGCAGAAAGCCCACTGTGTTGATGTGTGGTTTTTGGCCATCATCGTGTCCTGTCTGTTGGCAGCTTGGCCTGTGTACCTCGTATTGCGAATAGATTTTTGCAATATTCATAGCCAAGGGGGAAGCAACTTCGCTCCGGGGACAACTTGAAGCCCTTCCCTGCCCACGACTCCAATTCATTTGCACGTGTAAGTATAAGTATGGAATTTTCGCGCAGGTTGGGTTTTTTTTTTTTTTAGTTTATTTTATATCATGCCAGCCGCTGGAGGGGCTTACATTTTTGCACACACACGAGTGCGGAAATTGTTTACGAATCAGTTTTCGCAAGCAAATGCTAGGGAAGTTCTTTTCGTATATAATGTATAGGCAGGCACTGTATGTATTTGTCCCATCTGCCTGTTTATTTGCATGGCCAACTCAGTACCCACTGTATCATATTCCCAGAACCATTTCGCACTTTTTTCTCTTCTCCTTTTTTTGTGTTATTTTTTTTTCGTTCTTTTTTTTGCGGTGATCGTGACGCTCTTAAATGCAGTTCCTTTGTTGTAACCACCACAAAGCCGAATAATTGCACAAAAAAAAATAATAACTCAAAAATAAGAATAGAGAGTCGAACCCCTTTTTGGGAGAGCGCTCTCGGCAGCTGCTGCTCGTACATGCAAACATATACAGTGGTGGTCAGGACTCTAGCACACTGTCCTTCAATAAAGGGTATTTTACGTTTTTCAAGGATTGCACCTTTGATATTAACGTATAAAGAGATGGAACTTCACACATGTGTCGGTAATTTTTTTGGTTTCGGATACTTTTCGTAAGCCCGATTAAAATAAGGGAAAATTTGTAGCTTTGAATATGAAACATCATAATAAATCGATTTAAGGATTAAATAATTGAATAATAGCAACCTATTTCTATTCACATAATAAACGAAGAGCATAAACGCAAGAGAAGCCTGAGTGGTATTAAGAAATATCCCTCTGCTGTTATAATTTACTAATTATCCATAAACTCGCACAATTCAATTTAATTTTAATTTTTAATTTCAGGCTGTAATGCAGTAAAATAATTTTGGGAATCGAATAAAAGTTACTTAGTATTCTAATGTAAATATATAAGTATCCCCAAAAACCATTTCATGGTCTATAATATAGATATATATATATGTATATAGACTCTATATACTCCTATCAAAACAATCTACCAAGCACCACAAGGGAGGGCAGAATTCTAGTTGTATGCCCAAAAGAGATCTAAAGTTGCGACCACCACTGTACTCGCACATTTGAGCCAGACAAATGCCGGCTGGCAAACGCACACACACACACATACCTGCATACATACCAACGTTGCAGCTCTGCAGCCATGTAAACGCAATAACAACAACCACAACAACAACATAAAAGGGCGCCCAGCATATTGGGGGAAACGATATGGAAACGGAACGGCGCACAGGCCTAGGCCAAATTGCAACAACTGCAAATTGGGGGGAACGCATGGCGCCAAACGGAACGTGAGATTATTACAACACCAACTTGCATTTGCTGTTTTTTTGGCGTGGGCGCTTGCAAGGAAACACATGAGATAACGGAACATGCTGCGGCATTAGTCACCACCGAGCAACAACAACAACAACTGCATGCATATAACAAATGTGCGAATGAGCTGGCCAAAAGAAATGAGTGCAAAGGAGCCAGGACAACGTTGTGGGCGGGAGGGAGAGCGCAGCTTAGCAACCAGTGGTGTACAGTGCTCGCTGGCTAAGCGTAACTTAATATTGTCAAGTGTGTTTTGGGAGATAACTGTTTTGGCTTGTTGCGACCACTAAAACAAAGTAATTATAGCTCCTAATATTTTGGATTGCAGGTAATTTCCTGCTGAAAGCTCTTCTCTGGCCTTAGGGACCCAGTGAAAATGTGGAAATCATTATATTTAAATTATTTCTTTTTGTAAATAAAACGTTTGTTTTTTGCATGCATCTAAACTTATGTGCAGAAAACGTAATACCTTCGAAACAAGGTATTTTTAATAAGGAACTTTCTTAAAGAAATATGATTTTTTTTTTACCTTTATTTCAATGGCCAATAGGAACTGAAAACCGTACAGATTCCCCATATAATCCTAAACAATTTGTATTTTCCATAGAATCCTTTGAATTTATACATAAAAATAAATGTAAGATATTTAAAGAGCAGGTCTAAATGTTGTACATCTTACGGAGGATAAAATACTGTGGCGCGAAAGATGTTTTGAGGCTGTTTTTATAATTATATTAGTCAAATTGGATGTTATTATTGTTTAAAACAAATAAACAAAATAAACATACGTATAAATATTCCTTTTTTGGATATAACATTGAAAAATGTAGTTTTAAGGAAAGACATTTAGAGTTTCGATATTTCATGGAAACACTTTTCTTAGCACTTTGGCAACATGTCGAAATTTCAATAATAAAAATTCAGGAAATATTTTTATATTTTTGATAATATATTGATTTTGGTAAATATAATTTTTTTCCATATTTACCCAAAAACTTAATTTATTCGCATTCCCCTCACATCCACTTTAGGGCATCCAGATTGTGCCAAATGTTTTTCTTTTCTTTTTTCCCCAATTCATTTTTTTGTTGCCTTCAGCTTGCCGCGCCGAATCCCCGACAACAACAACAGCGAGAGCAACAAAGGAGAACACCAAAACAAAGTTAAGAGTTAAACTGGAAACCCGACGATTTTTTTCGCCACTTCCGCCTTCGCGGGCAAAGGCAAAGGGGGCGCTGCGGCTGCGGCTGCGGCTGCGCAGTCACCTTTCCGTCCCCGTTGCATGGATTTGCATAATTTCCAAATGCGGCCAAAAGGGGGCGTGGCTGTCACGCCAAAAAAAAAATAAAAAACAAAATCAAATAAAGCTAATTGCTAATAAATAAAGCTAAATAAAAAAATGCTTTTTTTACATTAAAAAGCACATGGTGCGCGCTTTTTGAACAAACCTGAATTGCAATTTTATTTGTTTTACAACAAACACGCGGCACAAAAACACCCGGCCACACCTTTGTTGCTGCTCTTTTGGCGGCCCCAAAATTTGTGGCTGCTAAGCGAATTATTATTAAAAAACAGTGCAGAAAAAGCCGAAAGTGCATTCAAAAAGAGAACCCGAGTGTTGATTTTCGCGTGTTCCGCGAGCCAGCGTTCCGCGGCTAGTGCTGGACAAGGTCTGCGTTTCAATTGCCACTGTTTCGTGACCAGTGCTGGGCGGCTTGTGGAAACGGATTTGTATTTTACACGGTCATGTAAAGAAGTATTTTTTTATAATAGAAGATCATTAATTAAGCCATAAAAACTTTTAATTTTTTTTTTATAGGTATAATAAAATAAAGCTTACATATTGATAGAAGTCCTGATATTGTCGGATTCAAGGGGCCAATTTACTTTGAAGGGGTAAAAAAAACACGCTAGTTCGAAATTTTAGGACTTCTAAATTAAATAAAAATACCTAAAAACAAAAATGTAGTTGGAAAATTTAAAGAGCAGGTCTACGAGTATACGTTGTACACTTTACGGATGTTAAAAAACGGGGGCCCCAAACAAGTTTTCAGGATGTTTTTATAAGTTATCACCCAAACTAGATGTTCATATTGTTTAAAACGATTAAATAATTAAATATATACCTATTTCTGAAAAGTCGATTCCTGCAATTGAAGTCAGTATAAAATTAAAAAGTGTAGGTTTAAGAAAACGCATTTAGAGTTTCGACATTTCCTAGTAACATTTAGCGCTTTGGCAAAATGTCGAAATTTCAGTAATAAAAATTCAGGAAAATATATGTTCTCTCTTAATCGAAAGGGTGTAAAGTATTTTCCTTGCCATTAAAAATTAGAAGAGATTTTCGAGCTTGGCCTTTAAATAATTGAAAACTTTAAATTTAAAATCTCACTCTCTGAAAGCAAGTGTTGGGCAGCTTCTGAAAAAGGTGCGTTGCGCTCCAATTGCCACTGTTCCCCGCCCAGTGGTGGTCAGGGCACGCAGACCAACCGGCAGTGTTGCCAAGGGCCGCCAGAGCGGCTGTGTTGGCAATTCCGGCGCTTGAGTGTTGGTCAGGCCGACGACCAGTGTTGGCTAGCGCTGCGCACGCTTACGCTAAAAGGCAAAACAGAAAATTGCGGGGCGAAAAAAGCGAAAAAGTACGCCCTGAAAGCCAAAATGAACTCCGCTACGAAGGTGAGTCCCCCGCCGAAGGTCACCCACGCCGGCCCCCCAGCAGGGCAACCATGAAAAGTGCCCAAAAAAGGCGGCAATAGTTGCCAGAGTTTCGTCTCTCGCTCCTTCGTGCGGAGGGGAAAACATTTGTTGTTTTCCTCGGCAAAGGGGGAGCGTTTGTTTTGAATTCGCTGGCGGGAATTTACACACACACACTATTTCCCTATTTGCTCTACCACTGTACATACATATATACAGGTCGGGGAGATCTTCACGGCCGCCGGACAGGCGTTCAGCAGACTGGGCGACCTCACCATGCAGCTGCATCCCAATGCGGAATCTCCTTCGGGGTAAGTTTTTCTCTCTCTCTCGAGGAAATGAAAGGGGAAAAGCTCCTCCTATAAATGCCAATGTGTGTGTGTGTGTTCCCTCGCCAGAAAGTGGACGGACGAGGAAATTGATATGCTGCACTCGTCCATCATGCGCTTCTCCGACGACCTCACCAAAATCAGCCTCAGCATCAAGAATCGCACCGTGTAAGTGCCCTTGGCGAGGGAACATCTTCCAGGGTAACCCAAACTAATCGTCTCCCCCTCTGGCCTTGCAGCTCTCAGATCCGTCAGGCGCTGAAGAAGAAGGCCTTCGAGGACGCCGGCATACCCGCCAAACAGGTGCCCGTCCAGCAGGTGCAACACGTGATCCAAACCCTGCCGCTCATCCAGCCCACAAGCCCGCAACAGCAGCCGCAGCAGCAGCAGCAGCAGCAGCCGCAGCAAACAACTCAAGTATTCAAGCATGTGGCCTTGGTGGCGCAGCCCAAACAGATCATCCTGCAGCAGCAGCAGCAACCGCTGCAGCAGGCCGTGACGGGCGGCACCACAGTGACCGTTAAGCAATACCAGCAAATGCAGAAGGCAGCCGCCCTGGCGGCCGCACAGCAGCAGGCGCAGGTGGCCAACAATGCGCCCACGATCACCGAGAACATCATCATCCAGCAGCCCACATCGACGACAGCGGCGGCGGTAGCTGTAACGGGTACTATTGTGCCCGCTGCAGTGACCACCACAACGGTTGTGATTGCCGAGGATGTGGTCAGTACGACGTCGAATCCCACGGCAGCGGGTACGCCCACAGTGGCAATTGTGGCGCCCACGGAAGCAGCAACGCCCACGACGACGCCCACAACGACGGGCTTGAAGTGCGGGCCGGATGTGTCGATGACACTCAATCGGATCAATGTGCAGGAGAACGAGGTGGACGTGGAGGAGTGCCTGCCCGCCGAGGTGGTCAAGCTGGACTTTGTCAGCGAAGAGGTGGCCGGGTGAGGGCTGGAATTCTATTACTAGCACCGCCACAAATCGTAGATTGACACAACAAACGGTTCGAGAGATACCGCCCCTAGACCCTAAGCCTAAACTGTTAAGTGTTGTCATTTGATATACAATACCTTGAAGTCAGCCCCAGAAATGCCCCCGAGAGGAGACACCAGGAAGCCCTTGGCGCGCGCCCCCCAAAGTTCAAGGGTCGCGAAATGAAGCAGTTGCAACATAGATATTAATATAAAGGAGCTATCGAAAGCTGCATCTAGACTTAATGAACGCAAGACACAATAGTGCAAAGTACGTAACGACGATCGAGTAAGTTGAGAGTGAATAAATGAGCATTATTTTAAGTTCCCCCCGCTGTTTGCTTAACTAGGGTGGCTTTCACTGAAAGCTGGCTATTTCCTGGCGGTTTTTATGTCAAAACGGAGTTTGGATGGTTCTGGAGAGTATAGATGGTGTTATAGAGAGTATCAAGATATTTTATTCAAGGATTGTTAGTCTGGTAAGTTTGGAAAGTTACGATTTAATGGAGTATTCAAAGCAAACTTTCGGGTTTTCCCATCCATATTACATTTTAGGCAGGTTCTGGGATTGTTTTAATATAATATTTGTAAAATCCAGGATCTTATAAACTAATTTCCAAGTTATAAAGTTCAGAGCATATCATATATTATCGAAAATTCTTTTTTTTTATAAAATGAGTCGGTTTAATGTTTTTGACATTGCTGCTGCCTAGATTGTGAAATTTAATATAAAGAATTCTCAAGATATTTTATTCTTAAAGTTACAAGTAAATGAAAAACATAATACTTAAGTTATTTTCTTCGAAGATACATTTTTTTGGTTTCTGGCATTAATAGAGCTTACAATATTTGTAAAATCAAGTATTCAACGCTTTAATTTTTAATATTTCATTAATTTTTGTTCATTGATTCTGCATTTTGTCTGGTAATTTGTCTGGTAAGTTGGGTCATCATGACCTCAGAAAAGTTATTTGTTCAGAAGAGTACAAGAGAGTAATGCCATTGCCATGTTTACTTTTACTTTGCCAAATACAGTATTAAAAGTATAAACTAGCAACTGTAGTCCTAGCTTTAAGGATCAATTTGAAAATCTTCCTCCAAATTCAGTTTGAATTTCGACTGGCACTGCCTGAACCGATAACCCGCAATCGATTTACAATCGCCATTCACACGCTTCAATCGCATCCCTCAGATACAACCGCAAGAGGAAGAGGCTCTAACACAAAGTTACGGATAGTTCAAATCGCATTCATTGTTCGGGCAAAATGAGGCTTCAGTTCCTGCTGCTGGCTGCCTGCTCGATCCTCTCCAACTCCGCGGCCTACAAGCCGTTGGTCATCCTCCATGGAATTCTTTCCGGATCGGAATCGATGGCCTTTCTGGTGCGCGAAATCGAAGAGGTAATTGCATGGTATTTGTTATTGGACTCCCCTTGTTTTTGTTTACGACGGAAAAACACAAAACAAGGTCAAAGTCGACGGGCAAAAACAAAGCAATTGAAATTGATATTGTATCTTTTTGGGGAACAGGCCCATCCTGGAACTATCGTTTACAACTGCGACAAGTTCAGTGGCTGGTACAGTTTGGAGAACGCCTGGTGGCAGGTGGAACAGATTCGGGACTATCTCAAGGAGGTGGGAAAACTGCATCCAGAGGGCATCAACGTGCTAGGTGAGTGACCTTAAGATACACTACATTCCCAGGATCTAAGCTATATCATTTCCAGGATATTCACAAGGCGGACTCTTGGCCCGGGCGGCCATCCAAAGTCTTCCGGACCATAATGTCAAGACCTTCGTATCCCTTTCCTCGCCGCAGGCAGGACAGTACGGAAGTAAGTAGTCCCAAATCTTCGATGGGTTATTTATAAACGTCTGGGTTTTATAAATAAGTGGAGGTCGTTTGGATATATCTTGCAAAGTATAGCGCACTGAAAATACATATAAGTATGGACAAATTGTATGTTAAGGTATTTCTAATACATAATTTAGGGTACCCCAAATTAACTCGAGAAAAAGTTCATTATTGGTAATCCAATTTCATTGAACTTTTTTGAGATACTTTTATACCTTTGCCTTTGTTTAAAAATATATAAAATTCCCCAGAACTAATGATTCACAAGCACTCCCGACGCTTCGTATATCAAGCATTTATGCAAAAACTAAATGATATTAAACCCCTGAGTCATGCCGTCAATTGCCGGAATCATTTTGAAATGGGAGATCCCTAAAGTGTCTTTGTTTTGTGTTACAAAATATGTACTCTATGTATTTTTAAATAGCATATGTTATGTATGTATAACATATTCCTAGTTTTGTATTACAATGACTTGTGGTTTTGTTTTTTTAATACTGCTGTAAAACCGAGATAAGAAGACGACCCATAAATGAGGAAATTATAACAAAGCCTTTGCTTTAAAATCAAAGGTTATTAATCCATATCACCACTCCTAATAAGCAGTCTAATAAATGTATCGTTTATGCATCAAAAACAAAGGCTTATCAAAAAATTAGAGAAAAAACCGATAGTAGCAGATATATCATGTATTTGGATAAGATTATGCGCTTAAAAATGCTTGAAAATTCTTTAATATGCTATGGAATTCGATGGAATTTTAATACAGCTTCTTTAATACCTTTCTGTTTTTATTTGCAGCTAGTTTCCTCCATCTGATCTTTCCGGATCTGGCGGCCAAGACGGCCTTTGAGCTGTTTTACTCGCGGGTGGGTCAGCACACCTCGGTTGGTGGCTATTGGAACGACCCGCACAAGCAGGATCTGTACATGAAGTACAGTGAATTCCTGCCACTGATCAACAACGAGAAGCGAAGCTCCAACTCCACATCCTTCAAGATGGGAATGGTGCGACTGAACCATCTGGTGATGATCGGCGGGCCCAACGATGATGTGATCACGCCCTGGCAATCCAGGTGGGACATCCTTTTATAACTCCTAAACACTCCAAGATATTAACAATTATATTGTATTCCCAGTCACTTTGCTTACTACGACGAGAACCTGGATGTGGTGCCGTTCATGGACCGAGAGGTTTACACGGCCATTGGCATAAAAACGCTGCAGGAGGCGGGGAAGCTGACAATTGTGATCAAGCCGGATGTCCATCACCTGGGCTGGCACAAACGCAGGGATGTGATACAAGAGGTGATATTGCCGTACTTGGACTGAAGGGAATCCTCGCTGACTGAAGCAACCGGAGGGCTGTGATTGGAATTGGAAAGTTTGAAGGAAAAGGCGGAAAATCGCTCTCATGCAGCTGCCTGACCGGGTACTCAAAGATCTTTAAACATTAGCTAGTTTTAGGTAGTTTAAAATTATAAACTGAGATTTATACACCTCTATTAAACGAATATTTTTCTACTTACAAAACTTGTATAAAATGATCTTATCATTAAACGATTGTTTAATTGGGATAGAGATTTGTTTAATCAAATAATACAATTTATGGTGAGCCCAATGATTAAAGAAATAGGGAGAGGCAAACATCTAAAGAATGTCAAAATAAATTACTAGGTGTGGTTTGAGAAAAGCCTATTCACAAGAAGTTCTTGTCAAAAACTTTCTATAGCCCACTTTAATTATTTAAATTTCGAGTTAAAATGTATTTTTTGGGTTTTCACTTCATTTCTGCTTGACTTGAAGAACACTTTTAATATTAAGTTAAAATTCTATCTGAGATCTCTTCGGTAAAATACTATTTTTTATTTAAAATAATTGTATTCCAATTATTCAGCTAATATACATTTTTCAATGACAATTAATAGACCTCTGTTGTACAAATTTTATGATGTTATTTGCATTTAAATTTTAGCGCTATAAATCAATATCGAATAGATTGGGCAATCAAAAACGATTATACATTTGAATAACTGGTGATATTTTGCTGTATAAACTCTGAAAATGCTTAAGGGTTTTTTTAGTGAAAAATTAGATCAATTTTTTTATTATTCTAATGCCTTTTCGATTATATTTAATTGTTGGCGAATTACGAGTATTTAGCAAAAAATGACTATCGATTTTGTGGTCGAAACTGTGCCATCCCTAAAGCGGCATCCTCTGACGAAATTGAGGCGCTTAAAAAGTTTTTGGAAATACCAATTTAAGTGCGGATTTCCAAGCCATGGCAGAGCAGAGCGGAGCCGAGCAGGATGCTGACAACGTGATCCGCATCCTGGTGGCCACTGACAACCACTTGGGCTACGGCGAAAAGGATGNCCTCTGACGAAATTGAGGCGCTTAAAAAGTTTTCGGATTTACCAAGTTAAGTGCGGATTTCCAAGCCATGGCAGAGCAGAGCGGAGCCGAGCAGGATGCTGACAACGTGATCCGCATCCTGGTGGCCACTGACAACCACTTGGGCTACGGCGAAAAGGATGCCATTCGCGGCGAGGACAGCTTCACGGCCTTCGAGGAAATCCTGGAACTGGCGGTCGCCGAGGACGTGGACATGATCCTGCTGGGCGGCGATTTGTTCCACGATGCCGTGCCCAGCCAGAATGCCATGCACAGGTGGGTGTGGCCCTGCCACCAACCTGGTGAAGCTCAATTAATGAGAAGTTCTTTGTTTCCTGTTTCCCACGAAGATGCATTGAACTCCTGCGGCGTTATACGTTCGGGGATCGTCCCGTTTCCCTGGAAATCCTCAGCGATCAGGCGCAGAGCTTCCACAATGCCGTCAATCAGTCGGTGAACTACGAGGATCCCAACCTGAACATTGCCATTCCGGTTTTCTCCATTCACGGCAACCACGACGATCCCAGCGGCTTCGGGCGCCTCAGCTCTCTGGATCTCCTGAGCACCACGGGCCTGGTGAATTACTTTGGCCGCTGGACGGACCTGAGTCAGGTGGAGATCAGTCCCATTCTCATGCGAAAGGGCGAGAGCCAGCTGGCCCTGTACGGCCTGAGTCACATTCACGATGCCCGTCTGGCCCGGCTGGTCAAGGACTACAAGGTTAACTTCAACTGTCCGGTGGTGCAAGGCCAGGGGGAGGGGCAGGAAGAGGAGGAGTGGTTCCATCTGCTGGTGGTACATCAGAATCGGGCGGAACGCGGTCCGAAAAACTATCTGCCGGAGGACTCGCTGCCGGACTTTCTGCATCTGGTAATCTGGGGCCATGAGCACGATTGTCGCATTGAGCCGGAGGCCAATGCCAAGAAGGGATTCTTTGTCTCCCAGCCGGGCTCCTCGGTGCCCACCTCCTTGTCCGAGGGCGAGGCCAAAAAGAAGCATGTTGGCCTGCTGGAGATCTACAAGAACAAGTTCAAGTTGAAGGAGTTGCCGCTGCAAACGGTGCGCCCGTTTGTCTTCGAGTCCGTGGTGCTGCCAGACCTCGCCGATGAGCTGGGCCTGAACGAGGGCGATGCCTCCAACAAGGTGTTCAAGTACGCCAAGGATCGCGTGGAGTCGATGATCGAGAAGGCCAAGTTGCAGGTGTCGGGGCATCCGCGTCAGCCGCCACTGCCACTTATACGGCTGCGCTTGCTCTACTCCGACGAGGCCTGCATGTTCAATCACATTCGCTTCTCGCAGATGTTCGGCACGCGGGTGGCCAATGTCCAGGATGTGGTGCAGTTCAGCAAGCTGGTGCGGCGCACCAAAACGGAGGCCGTCAACCTGGACAAGGAGGCGTTGCGACGGGCACTGGTAAGGAAATCTAAAGGGCGTATGCCCTCCATAATCTCTTTTATAGACTTCTAAAAGCATAGATTTTTATCGATATATTCCCTATTAGGAGGTGGAAAATGCCACCCGCGTGGAGGAGCTGGTGGATCGCTATTTCGAGGAGGCTAAAACCAATAAGCCCCTCAAGCTGCTACACTCCAAGGCTCTGGCCGAGATGACCTACCGTTTGGTAGAGCGCAAAGATGCCAATGCAGCCGAAAATATTGTAAAGTAAGTTCGAAATTTAAAGGTTTCTTGGATTTCCTTTAATTTACATGCACTGCCTGCCCTTAGATTCTACAAAGAACAGGCCGTGGAGCATTTAATGGAAGCCCTGCCCAACGATGAGAACGTTGACGAGGAGCTGGAGACTTTCAGGTGCCGTCACAAGCACGAGGATCTCCTCAAGATGCTGGATTCGCGGGGCCTAAAGGTTAAGAAGGAGGAGAGCTCCATGTCCGTGTCCGTGCTGGGGGAATCGAATGCTACGGCAACAACCTCGACAACTGGCAGAGGACGTGGCGGACGCGGACGTGCCACTACTCGAGGTCGTGCTGCGACCACAGCTGCCACACGGGCCAAGCCGCAGTTGGATGTCTCGGTGAACACTACGGTGGGTAATCAAGTAAATCTATTTATGAAATTATAACTATTATAATTCATGTTTCAACAGCGCTCCAGCGGCAGACAGAGCACGATTTTGAGCAGCGTTCGCGGCCGCAAAGTAGCCAGCTATGTGATTTCCGATGATTCAGATTAACTAACATTCCAGTGTTTTTTTCGTAAGATTAAGCAGTTTTCCAAGTTCCCAAGATCAATAAAAAGTGTTACCTTGTTACCTTTTGATAAGTAAAAGTACTCTCTTTTATTATACGGCTTTCCATTTGCAGGATAGATTAGCCTAAACTTACAAGACTACGGATAACAGGGAGAGCGGTCTGCTGCCGGTCGTGGGTACGTTCTTTGGTGGCCTAGCTGCTTCAGAACTCCGCAGAGATTTCCGGGTCAATAGCGAGGGACGCTACTGCTGATGGTACTCGTAATAATAGCGATATGGATCCACCGAAGAGCTGCCACCGGCGGCGGTGACGCCCACAGTGCCAGCAGCGCCGGCCGTTCCGCTTGTTTTCGTCACGGGCCGGATGACATAGGTGTTGCGTCTGCAGGACGATTGCATAATTAGGACTTGCTTCCAAGGGCAACAAAGGAAGAACTTACCTGTTGTGGTCGCCGGCGTGCACCTGGAAGCTTGTTTCCTCGCTGTGATCGTGCGAGAAGAGCTTCTTGAGGGCAATGATGCCCGCAATGGTCAGTGCCACCTTGCTGATGACCAGCGCCTTGCCGGCAATGGCGGCCAATGCCTTGAGTCCCAAAGGACCTGCGATACCCATGGCAGTGAGCAGGGCAGCCACCACGTACTTGATGTGGCCGCCACCCTTGTGCTTCTTTTTCTTGTGTCCGTGCTTGTGCCCACGGCCAATGCTTGTCTCGTCCTCTCCCACCTCATTGCTCATGTCCATGTCGATCTTGAGCGTGTGCGTCCGCATCAGACGGTCGGCCTTGGACCACAGGGCCCGATCGATGGGCGAGAGACTGCCCAGCTGGCGGGCATCCGTCAGGGATCCCAGGATACTATCCGTTTCGCTTTGGTTCTGCTTCTCCAGCACGAGGCCATCGGCTATCTTGATGGAGTCCTGATCCAGGGCCCGATTGAGGGCATGTAGGGCCTTCTGCTTGAGGCAACCGATGAAGTCGTTGGTGTCCTGGCACTCGTCGTACACTCGCCGCACCAGGCTCATCTCCGGACCGAAGCCCCAATCACTGGGGGCGGTGGCGCTGGCGGAGGCGTAGACGGGCTCCACAACCGTGCTGTGACGCCTTCGACGGGGAGCCACTGCCGTTGAGGCGGACGCAACGAACGCCAGGAGCAGCAGCCACTCGAAACGTGACATGGTGGGTGTACTACTGCAACTGCTTGCTATCCAGGATCGGGTCGAGAGCCGATCCGCTTGCCGGTGGTTTTCAGATGCTACTGCAGCGAAATCGCTGGGCGGCCAGAGCTTTTATAAATTGTGCCCGCCAAGATTGCCAGATGCACTCGAACGGAAAGAGCTGGCGTGCTGGGCGCAGACAGATCTTGGACTTCCAACTGCGATGGAGTAGAGTAGAGTAAAGTGGAGTAAGGTGGCGATGGATGCAGCCACTTGGGGCGTCAATTAGCATTGGCCATATATTGTTATGCGTTCGACTGGCGCTGACATGTTTTCGTTACTCAAACCACGGATGGATGCCCATCCATGTCCAGGCAGGCACTCGTATCTTGTATCTCGCATCTCGAGTCGCGATTCCGCGGAGCCAGCCTTTTCGATTTCTATATGCATGGTAATCATCGGTGAGATTATGTTTTTCAATTGGCGAAACTTCCAAATTAACAACTTTAGATTTTGGTTTGTATTTTTTCATAAATTAGGGAGTCAGCAATATTATTTCAAATCCACTTTATGTGTCTGTTTTTTGATCAGTAAGATTTCCATACAGAATGGCCACTACTACAAGTAATTGATTCCAAATTCATTTTTCATTGATTCTTTCAATTATACAAATTTAAATATTATTATTTGGATGATTCTTGGAAAAGCTCTTGATCGTAGTTAGGATCAAGCCTTAAAATAATAATAGATATCTATAAAAACATATGGGTTACCTAAGGGTTTGGGTCATTCACAAACATCATCCATGCATTTAAGGGTAAAATATACCATTATAACTTATTAAATTACCTTGATTTTGCAATTTTTGCATTGATCGACTCTACCTAAAAGCGATAACTTAAAGGGATAGTATCAATAACAATGTTAAAGCCGGGAAGTTAAATTGTCCATCTTGTTTAGAATGGTATATGTTTTGTATGACCCATTTTTCAAATTTCCCGGTCGCAGCCTTGACTTCCACATTAGTTCTACTCCAGCTCGTTCTAAAATGGTTAGTATGGATCGAGAAAAACTGTTAACCGCTTCGTACACGATCTCTTGTTGTTAACTAATGAATTTTAACGATGCGTGCAGTCGAGTGATTTAGCCCATGCCGGCGGCTACTGCCCCCTGGGATTTTGGACTTCATTTATGTTCATTTTTGCAGATCGCAGATCGCCCGCAAATTGGTTATAATAAATCGCAACTGTTTCGGACTGTTTCGGGGCGGGGAATCCCCCCAGTCGATGCCGTGCCGCGATCGCTGCACATTTGGCTCACTGGCCCATTGGGTGAAATTGAGTTGGATACAGTTAAGAAATTTTCTTTTCTGCGCATCAACTGTGAAAATCAACACCCCTTTTCACCATCTCGACAACATCACTTCCATGCCAACTGCCTGTGATTCGCTTTTGAGGAGACATGTGACAGTTTCTGGGCGATGAAAAGTGACTGAGACACTTTCCTCTGCTTGTAATAATTATAATTAGGAGCGATTATACATGTTATTATCCTCCCCTCCCAATCACGATAAACACTCTCGTTAGACAATTGCGTGCCAGAAATTTCGAAGCTCCACGGCGAAATGGTATAGGTTTTGGCATAAGTAAACGTTTTTATTAAAAATTTATAAATAAAACTTTTGAATTAGTTTCGTCTTTTTCCATACACATTTTAATTGGAATATCAAACGTGTATTTTCTCAATATACCTATAGATTGGAATATAAAGCATATTAATAAAGATAGCAGAGGTGTATCTAAGTTTAGGTATATCTATGTTTAAGTTTATTGCAATATAATTCATAATAATGAAAATAACGGACGTATATCTAAGTTTAGCTATATCGAAGTTTATGCCTCATCTTAGTTAATTTTTTTTATATTTTTTAAATTTTATTTAATCTCGTTATTTTTGATAATGAAACGAGAAATCGATATACTCGTATATTTGTTTAGGAATGAAATTCGATAATTTTCTGTGAAAGACTTTCAATTAGGGACTTCAAAGCGGATTTTCTCAATTTTCTTGCCCAAAAGTAGATTTTTGTAACAATATTATGACGTTAACAGCAATCTAAGTGAATTTGTGGCATCGTGAAAATACATTTTTGTACATAACGAGACGTATGTACCTTACATACGAGTATGAGTGCCAGGCACACGAATCCTCTGCTCAAGAGGGCGTAAATAATTTAATACATCAAGAAAATTGGAAATGAAAGTTTCTTTGTTTTGGTTTGGCGTGGCCAGAGCCAACTTTTAGTTTCGACATTCGCAGATAGCAGGGAATTTCCACCCATCCCGCTGACCCCGAAAAAGGACTCATTGTGCGATTTATTTGCACATTTTCGTCCTGGCCAGCCGGTCGGACGGTTGGTCGGTTGGTCGGTCGGTCAAGTGAGATTCCTGGGGGCGGCTGTGGATGTATCTTCATGTGTTTTCCACTCTTATCGTCAATAATCATCATATGCTCAAATTTTTGGTCGCTTAATTGGAAAATTGTTGTTGTTCTTCCGATACGCCTGAGCGATTGTTTGATTGGATGGCCAGAGTCAGAGTCCTGGGATCCTTTGGATCCGAGAATTGGATAAATGGATGATTGGTTCGGCTGCCGAGTGCCATTTGATTGATGGCCTCCAATACACAATGTTTTGCGGCCTTGTTGTGATAATATTTGCCCAGCGATGCCAACTTGATTGGCAGTTGGGCCAAGTGCCTTGCGGCTAAATTAAAGATATTTGCTACTGAAATAAATATAACCATAGAGGAGTGCCAAACTTTCGCGCTTTAAATTATTTGAGAGATCTGTTTTTCAGCAAACTCAAAATTGCCAAGCATAGCAAATGTTACAGGCTTTATTTATGCCAAATAAAGTATTTTTGACATTTTTTTTATAAAATACGAGTAGTAATACTTAAGAAATATTCCTTTCTTGTAATTAAGGGGCACACTAATCACTTAAAAATGATTATTACTCGTAGTTCTATAGAAGAAGCAAAGAATTCTCTAGAATCCGTAGAATCTCTAGTATGTAAATATGATGTATATAAGAAAAGAATTGGTATAATCTCTGGGATATTCTCGATAAAGTTCTTCCCACTTATATTTGGACCATTCGTGGATACTCGTTTGTTTGTATTTACTTAACAATGCAAACAAAGCCCTGAATATATAAGAAAAAATGGATGTAAGAATATAATCCTAGAATAAATTTCTAACCACAAACATTTTGACCAATCATGGAAACTTTTTTCTCCGCTCCAAGACAGCGATTGCGCAAAAGCAGGCCACCCCTTCAAGGGTGGAATATGAGTTCATATCTCATCATATTTCATAACACCCACATCCTGCTCGAATTTTGTGGTTATGCGCTTGTTTTGTGGGGGTGACCCAATCCAAAATGGCGGGGACTTTCCCTATATCCTGCCCAGGGGATGCACTCCTTTGGCTCTTTGAAGTTTTACTCGATTTGGCAAATGACAGCAAAGTAGCATGGAAGATGGAGAAGGACTCCTCTTGAGTGTGCAGCTTGTTGGAAAAGGCTCTCCATATCAAAAGAATTCGAAACCACAAAGAAAATCTCAGCGGCAAATTTTCAGCTACATCAAATCATCGAGTCCCGTATCCGTATCTGTGGCCCGTATCTCCGCCCTGTTTGCACCTGTCCCCCCAGTACCTTTTTTTACCTGAAGGGACAAAGAAATCAGCCCCCGTTTTCCACCTTTTCCACCTTCATATTTTCTGTCTCTGGCGGCTGCGGTTCGTTCGCCTGATGCCCAACTTTCAACTACTTGCAAAGTTTTCACATTTTAAATTTGTTGGCTTGTTGCTTGTGCACAGATTTTAGTTGTTGTTGTACTTGCTACCATTTTCCTTTTGGTCCTCTCGAAAAGTTTCTTTGTTTTTCTTCTTGGGTGCTGTTCTTGGGTGCAGTGGAGCTGTCGGTACAGTAACATAGCAATCACACGTAGCAGGGCTTCACTGTATTTAATACAAGTTTGGGGGAAACTTTGATTATACTTGAAAAAATATATATTTGCTGTTTTTAATACAATCACTTCAATTTTTAAGCTGTAGTGGTTGTAATAAGATTAGAATCTTTAATATTTGCAGATTTTGGGCAGTAAAATTGTATTATACAATTATACTACAATTTCCCGGATATTACGCTTTTATTTCTCTATAGGATCTTACTTATAGATTTGTAAAGGAACCGGTATTGCTTTTAAACTGTTTAAAATTGTGTTATTTTATCTAAAAACTGGCAGAATATTGGAAATGTATGTCAAAAATGAATAGTTTAAGTAAAACTTTGAGTATTACCTAGATTCTTATCCTAACTATATTTTGTTTTTCCTTGCCACCCTTGCTGATCTTTACAGGAACCTCTAGCCATGTATTTTTGTGAGTGCATTTACATTTAAAATGTTAAAATGTTAAAATGAAATGCACTTGTTTACCCCCAGGTTCTTTACCCGGTTATGTGTGTGACTGCCTACTTCCGTACATATTTGAGCGGGGGAGACAGATTTGTGAAAATCTTTAGTTCTGTGCAGGCTTGCAGGAAGGACACACAACTCAAATATGAAAGGATATATGGGGGAACTTTGCATGCAGCTCTCCGGCACAAGCTGCGGTCCCTGCCCAAATTTGCTTACACTACACATTTTTTTTTACCAGCTTATGTATAGAATCCTCACCTTTTACTTCATCTAATAAGCTTTCATTTCGGTTGCGAGGATGGGGACGTCTCGGTGTCGATGGCTCCTTTGTTCCTTCGTGGCGCTGGAAAAATGTTTTCGTGCGCGCGGGGGCGTGGCCGTGGCTCTGGCTGTGGGAGAGAAAAATAAATTGTTGCAAACACAAACAGAAATATAATTTTTGTTGCCTTCGCATCCACAGGCGGTGGGGCCGCACATATTTATGGCATGCCAGCACGTACGCGATATATTGCAACCCAATCGCTAGACGGAGACTCCGATGGGTGGGTATAGGGGGTGAGGGTGGTGTGTGCTTTTATTTATTTGGCAAACTTCGTTTATATCGCACACAGTTCGGGAGAATTGTGAAGGGGATTTCCCCACGAAAAGCACGAAACAGAAACGGTCGCCATGTTGAATGCGTCCTGGGTGCTTTTCTCTTATTTCGTATTTTTTTTTCTTATTTTTTTTCTCCTTCTCCTGCGTGGGGGATGGTTGCACCATCATAAAAGCCCAGGACTTTGGTATCCTTGTAGTCGTTGCCTCTGTGTTTGTTATGCTTGTCAAGCATTTTGCGCGGGACCGTCTAACGATATTTCGATTTTGATATCTTTGGGTGTTATCGTTAACTGTCTGTCTGTCCGCGAAATGAGGGGGTGGCAAAATGTATACAATGTGCCATGTTGATTATGGTCTCATTTTTGGTATTTACTTTTCATTTCGCTTATCGCACACTTGCAAAAAATGGGGGGGATTTTTAATGGTTGACAAAATGTGAGGATTCTCATGCTACCTTTCTGTATGTTTTTTTTTTAAGGCACAATCTCTTTGTAAAATTCCATAATCTGTGCCTGCCTGTTCCTGGTCATGTGCGAGACTTTTTAAATTAGCACTCAAATGTGTCAAGGGTCCAGCATCATTATTCCACGAACCTAAGGCAGACCCTCGTCTCCAAGTCTTGCTGCCCAAATTATGCTCATGTGTAGCATGTTTTGACATGGGTCCGGGTCCTTGCTCTCCCTTTTGCGTCCAACCCGTCACTTGTCATAATTATAGCTACCCCAGTTCCAGGTCCTGGTGTGTAGGAACCTGCTCGCTCCAGTTCCTGCCCAGATATTGATAATTGGCCCAGAAGTATGACCAACTGCGCCTGCGGCGGCCAAAGTCTAGACGAAAAGTGTCGGTTTTTGAATATTTTGACAGTTGGCACTCGATTAAATAATTTTTAAGCCGCTCAAGAGGGAACTCAATATTTAGCCGAGAAAATTATAGAGGCCTAGCTATCAAAGATCTTTGGGGTTTCCTTGAGGAATTACCAATTTAGACTGATATGATTTTCAGAGATACATATGTAGACTTAAGTATTTATGTTATGAATGATTGATTTTACTTTACTAATTAAATCATTTTCTTTACATATATCAAGTAAAGGGCATTACCCTTTATTAGGATTTTAAAGATTTTTCAACTATTTTTCCGGCTATGAAAATTAAAACATATTTAACTGTTAATTGATTTCAGGAAATTGATTGATATTATTATTTATTGGCATCTGGCATCTGATAGATGTTTATACAATAATAAAGAATTGTCGGGTGGTTGTGTTTCCGAGACTGTTTTTTAGATATCAAACTAAAAATATTCAATCCGATTGATATCGGGGATATTCTATGACGTTCCTAAATATTTCTTAACGAATATTCTTGTTTGTTTTGGTTCATCGTCATGCCAAAATGTCCAAGATGTAGGATTTTCTCTAAGGCATATGAAAGCGAGTATTCTAATATCCCAACATACCATATTATTCGAGATTTTATCAATATACTTAGTAAGGGGAGGTATTTCTCTGTGAATTTATTTAGTAATACTTTTAGTTGAATTTTTAGCAGATCTAATCAAAAAAGCAATCAAAACCATTGCCTAGTTGTAACTATAGTTAATAAATGAGTATAAACAAGATAGCAACTAAGATGAATCCTCCCGGAGGACAAGCAATATGCTAATAACCAAGGCCATACCATTTCCATTGCGTGGAGTTAGTAAAACCCATTAAGCGACTGCCGGCGGATAAACTCCACTTGGGGCACGCGATGCTCTCGTTGGTGTGATTTATGTGGCTTTTAGGATATTTTATTAAAATGCATATTCGTTGCTCCGTTGTCACTGCCGGCCGACGTCGTTCAATGTTTATGATTTTCATAAGCTGGCCGGCCATTGGCCAGCTACCGGCATCCATCCATTCCCCAGAAGGAGCTGCGGACCGGCTTGTTCCTGGCCAGGAGGTTGTACGTCATAAATTGTCACCGCACACAGTCCGGCGCAGGCAGTGAGCAAGGCAGACAGTGAGCCGGCCGGGCACAGTGTCAGGTGAAGATACTGTATCTGATCGCTGCGACCGTTGCGGGTCATAAACAAGCTGCGACTTGAAAACCGATTCGTTTTTTTTTTGCGTTTTTCTTGCCATTGGTGCATCTTTTGGGGCTTTAATTAAAGCAGTTTGCTTGTCTTCATTTTTGTATCTTCTGCTTGCGCGTTGTATCTTTTGGATTTCGATTGTTTTTTTTGTATTTTCTCATTGCAGAACAAAATACAGAACACAAAATCGAGACAGCGTTGGCTGGGGCTTAGTGCGGATTCGTTTATCAGTTTATTTAAATTTTTCGCCGGCATGTGTTGGTGGTGGTGGTGGTGGCGGTGCTGCAGGGACGGGGTTTTAGGTTTTGGCCTCGTATTTATGGCCATAATCAGGACGCACGGAATCCCGTTAAGTCGCGTCATAAGGCGGTTCGCCATTTTCGCTTATCTTCATCTCCGGCTCAAGCAAAAATACAGCCACGCCCACCTCCCAACCAAAAAACAAAAAAAAAAATAAAGGCTGAGCCGAGTTTTATTGTTGCTGCTGAGAAATTGGATTCGTATCACAGATACACACATTTATATGGGAGACACATAAGCCCCCGGACACACACGCACACACATGTACTCTTTATGGCAACTCATATCTGACAGATATAAAAGTAAACACCCACAATTGGAATAAGAAGATACAATGCGAACAAGTAGGGAGAACCAGCGGCACGAAGCACTGAGAAAAGTCTATGGGAAAATGAGAGAGTTTGCAAAATAAATAAGCAAGATTAAATATTTTTATATACTAATAAATGATCTATAGATTTGATAATACACCTAGTCTGTCATTTAGATCTCTAAATTTCTTGGTAGAAGTCGAAAACAAGGTATCTGTCTTTGAAGACCAGAAGAAAAAGAAAAAGCTAAACATTTACATCAAAAAAAGAAAAAGAAGCAAAATATTATATGATAAAAATTTGATCCAAGCTGGATGTTCCATTTGGTTATAATTTTAAATATTATAAATGACTTAAGGCTAAAATAAATAAACTAAATAAAAGCGCGGTAGGTTAGGTTAGATCAATTGTGAACCTCCTTAAATTTGTGATAAAAATCCTCGTACAAAAATGTATTATTTATTTTAATTTTATAAAATATATTTTGTAAAAAGTTTAAAATTAAATTTTTCCCTTATAGCCATATCAGTTATTGAGAGAAAAGCCCACAATGCGCTGCCATTTTGCGAGAAAATCTACTAGAACGACACGAACGTCGAAGAAAAATGATAATAAAATAACACAAATATGGCAGAGGGAAATGCTCGTTATGCGAGGATTTTCTTCTCCGCTCTCACTTCCTACTTGCTACTTTCCATTTTATTTTTATTTTATGTATTTGCCACATAAGCAGCTTAAGTGGCAGCCCAAAGACAGAGCCCAGTAGTATACGGCATTTACATATAAGCATACTGATGTGTATATACTCTGTATGCCATATCGAAGGCAAAGGATCAGGCATAATGCCGACGTCGCCGCATGTGCCATAATTTGCAGAAAAGTGCCAGAACAGCCACCCAGCCAGCTCACCCGGCTCACCCAATCCAATGACGGGCCCAACCCCAAGCTGGCATTAAAATGCCTTTCGAACAAGGATAACATTTTGCCTCGTTTCTTTCCCCAGGACGTTGCGGGGGGGAGAGCGGCGGGGCAAGGATATGGCACATGGGGGGCGAAATGGGTGCATGCCATAAAAACAATAGCGCACATAAATTTTGCACAAATATATAAAGTATGCAAAAAGGCATAAAAACGAATAAAAACGGAGCCAGGAGCAGAAGAGCTGTATATGTTGGAAAAACCCCAACAATACCCACTCTCCTACAAGCACACATTCACCAAAATCGTAAAACATAAGGAGGGCAACGAAATATTTGCGAATTCGCTTGTTTATTTTTTCCATTTTCAGTCTTTGTATTCATTTCATTTCGCACTGATTTCGCTGGAATTTTAACGAGGTCCTATATACCCACATCTGCAGGGGCCAAAACTTTAGGGCTAACTTTCGGAAAACCAGTAATTTCAAATGGTTTCAGGGAAAATGGTTTAGGTACAAGCTTTTAGATAAGCACATAAATCATAAATATATTTAACATATAAAACTTTAAAGAATAAATTAATTATTAAAAAAAAAAGATACAACCTGTGTTACATTATTTAAGTCTAAAACAGTATAATCGCTAGGAAAAAACAAAACTTGTACCATAATACACAAATAATACTATAATTACACGTAAGATAAAACAATATATCATAAATACTACTTCCCCACAAAATCTTATACGTAATATCTAGGCGATGGACCAAGACTTCTAAGACTTTCTATCGGTAGTAAATAATCATATTATTTTAAAGCAAATCAATGTGAAATTTACACAAATCAAAACATCATTACTTCCTAATAACTTACCAGCCTAATGGCTGTCAAAATTAGCTCCTCTTCGGATCAGATACCATTTGTTTCATCATTTCTAAAATAAAAACCATACAAATTTCGATATCGAGGATATCAATCTTTTGATTTACTCCAGGCACTCGGAACAAATGCATTGCCAGTCAGGAGGGCATTCATGCATCTCCTTCTCCATCTCCGCTTGGATTTCCATCTCCACGGGTCACAGATGTTGGCATTTGTCGGCGTCATCGTCGTCACCCGTAATTGGACATCCGCAGCGGTTCAAGTGCTTCAGTCCGACCCCAGCCCCTCAGTTCACCCCTCACCTTTGTCCATATGGGCTCACGTAATTGTGATTTTCCATGTTTTACGTTGAATTTTCTATTTTTTTCTGCTATCGATTCGTCCCTCCTACCAAGTCCAGAAATTTATGCTTTTTAGTTTATTGCTGTTTCGATCTGGAGACGGGGGTGGCAGTGGGAGGAGGGTGTGTCTGCATAGTTTTATGAGTGGACCGACCCTTGACCCCTGGAGAAGTCCATGTGTAATTGGGAATTTATTAGTCGCTGGAGACTCATTTACATTTCCTCCTGGCTTTCTCGGGGGCGGACATGGCATGGCATGGCCAAGACCTTTGGACACTGTTGTAATTATTAGCCATTCTTTTATTTATGGCAAAGCAAGTTTTGATTTATCCCGAACTCAAGACAAACGCAGGGAGCTTGCCAAATAAATTTTCCGAAAATGTCTATGGCTCTTCCGATGCCAACTGATTTATTACTAATTGCGAGTCATAAAGTAGCCGGGCGCACCTTAGTTTATTTCAGTGAATATATCTTGTAAAAATACATAGGTTCTGCAGGGAAATTGAAAAGTTCTCAGAGGATTACCTGCATTTTCGAACTTCTAAAATACTGGAATGCTCCGAGAACCCGCAAGATTTCCCCCAGAACTTTATCCAAAAACAAGCTTAACCTGTCCCGTCATACGACTCATTTAATCCTTGAATTTGTCCAATGACAAAAGTCCTTGTTAATGGAAACCGTGCTCGCCGGGTCACACATAATCTTATTACCCGGCGGAGGCCATGGAGTTGTTGGACTCAATTCGATTGCAAAAACAGAGAAGAAAATTTCAACAACGTCACCAATTTCCGGCAATTATTTCGACTGTCGGTTGATTTAATTTATTCGTTGCTCAAAATTAAAACCAAACCAAAACAAAGAAATCCCCTTGTCCAAGGCGAGCGACATTGTAAACAGGCCACAGCCAACAGCTCCTGCTCCCGCTCCCACTCCCACTGCCATTATCCTGGCAAGGATTCCCCCGCTGGGTTTGTTGGCGCGATTTTTCATTCCAGGCGCAATTGGTTTTCAATTCAGGGCCATGTAATCCCCTCCCCCGACACCCAGCTCCGTGGGATATTTCTGGGGATTTATGTTGTTTTTTTTATCGTTACTTTGCTAGCCGAAGTGGGACTGGGTTTTTTTTTTTGTTTTTCGGGGGGTCCGTGCATATTATTAGCGAACGCCGCGTGACTCTGCGTTCAACTTTTAATCGAATGCACATAATTGCCAAAATAAATCAATCAATTCGGCTCGGCTGGCTCCTAATGAGAACTGACAGGCGCCCAGTCCCTTCCACTTTGGGGCCCAACTTCTTGCAGGTCCTTTGCATAAATTACACTAGACGAGATATATGTTAAATTCTAATAAAACCTCTGGCAAAGAAATGTCACTTGGTAAATGCCACTAGGCAGGGGATATAATGGTTTAAGCCCTATACAAAGGGATGTAACATAATTTAAAGGATATCTTTAGACACAAGAAATTAGGGAACAGATCCTAAATCAATCTTACATTTTTAATAATTATTAAAAACGATATGAAACATATTTATTTAAGGTTGTAAAAGTGTACCTGTAAGTATCTAAAACATTCTATGGGTTATGTATTTATTTTGGATATTAACCGAATTACAATAATAATGTTTAAGCCTTAGAGAAGCCCTAGAGAAAATAACTTTAACATATTTTAAACAAATTTGCTGAAAGATCAATCTTTGAAAACAATATGGGCACCATTTTTTCTTCATTTAAACTTTAGTAAATATAGTTACCCATAAGTAACTAGAACTATTTAAAGAATTTATATTTGATTAAAATTTCTTTATAAATCTAAAAAATTAAGCCTTGGGCTTAGTAAACCTTTCACGTAGTGCCTGTTTCCCTTATTAAAATAAATCAAATCAGAGCAAACTTAATCCTCGTGCGGAAGTTTGTGGCCCAGTGTCACATTGCCAGGATCTCTAATCCGATTCCCCGATAATTTTTCATAATGGGCGGGCTCGCGGGGGAAACCTTTAACGACTTGGTTTTCGTGTCATTTGACTTGGTAGCAAGGTCTTTGCCTTCGGCTAATGCCGGGTCTTAGGTGGAACATAAATATTCGTGTACCATCCGATAGTGATCTTCAAGCTAGACACGTGCCCCTCAACGTTGAGACTTCGTCGCGTTTTGTAATCCCTGAGATATGGCGACAATGACACGCTCCGCTTGATTTTATGAAAATGACAAATGCGGTGCAACTGTCAGGGCTCGTTGGAAAACTCTCCGGACTGAGCCGAAGAACGGGGTAAATATCGGAAGAGACTCCGGAACGCGTGGCCGGATTACGTGTAAAGGGATTAGCACCCAAAGCAGCGACCAGTGGATGTTCCCACCTAGGAATCATTTCCGAATCTCAGGAAATGATTTTCCGTTGAGATCGCTATCATAATTGAATTGGGGAATTGAAATGCATTAGACGAAGTTTTTATTGTTAAAAAGATATAACAAAATTTAAGAAAATCTATAAAAATGTCTACATTTATTTAGAAACTTCATAACTATTAAAAAAAGTCCCCTATCCTGCTGTACCCCGCAAAATTGCGTTAAAATTGCAACCATAATTTAGCCAAAAACAGGTCCTGGGACATACGAAAAAGGATGTGAGCTACCGGAACTGACGAGGCCATTATTAGCTGCTGGGGGAGTTGAATCACATTGAAAAAAAGGCCGATACCTTCGAAGGGGTGTTTTGTTTTTTTACTTCAACTGCGGCCGTCCACAATTGAATTTTGAAAAAATAAAACTGCGAAACGCATTTCTCAAAATGACAAACAAACCCAGCGAAAAGTGAAACGGAAATGAAAACAAACAATGGAGGCCAAGGAAAACAAAGTAACCTGAGACCCCAGCACGAGTTCAAACGGTGGCAATAAGGATGATGATGCCCAAGATCATGATGACGATGAGGCAAGGGCGAGGGTGTTGCCTGAAAAAAAACCCTCAAAAAAAGGCCGGCCCGGAGACCCGCAGGGGGGTGTGAAAATAAAATAAGTATAAACAAATAGAAGCTCGCAGTAGGCAGCTCAATTTGCGCGCAGAGTCAAATGCGTTTCGAAAAAGGTCCACAGCTCATCGCAGGGGTTGCTCCCTCCCAACTGTTTGGCAATTATAGTTCCGAAATGTACACACGCAATATTCGAGACATTAAGCAAACAACGAAACGGTTATCAATCAGTTTTACATATGTATCAATACTCACCCCCCCAAAAAAAAACATCGACTTTTTATTTAAATTTGCAAAATTCAAAGGGTTAGGATGAAGTTAAAAGCGGTGGGAAATGTTTGCAGTTCCATGTGATTTCAGATGATTTTAATTTAAAAGATATTTGAATATAGATCTCAGGGAAACTCGTAAATATGGAGTATTTAATTTAGAGTTAGTTTTGCTTTTTTGGTAAACTTTTAACAATAAATAAAATTGTATAAATAATTTTAAGTTGGAGTCATGGACCAGTAGCATCATAATTCTTACAATTGATTTGAATGAAATTATCTTTTTTTTTAAGGTTTAATTTCCAAGCCAGACTTTCTGTCCTGTATAAATGTATTTTGAAAACATGAAAAACTGTGTTCCACTTCTTTTTTAATTATCATCCAACTTGTTAAGGGAACGCGAAGCGAATAAATACCAACTCGCAGGATTCAGTGTTCGCATCGGGGACCGCAGATGTCCGGCCACTGGAGATTTCTGTTCGCCACAGGAGACGGGCAGCCTCATTAAGGCGCCAAAGTGCAGGACAAATGCACTGGGCCGCGTATGTATATGGTATTGTCCATATAAATCACGCCGTTTAATAACTAATAAACGCCATCGCTCAAGTGGCAGCTGTCAGCTTGTCAGCGGCACCCGAAGAGCGTGAAATTGTCGCAAAAGGACAGTGAACAGGAAACAGGAACACCCGGACAGTGCGACACGGGTCAGAAACAACAAGGACAAGGACCCAGCAGCACTGTGCTCGTGTCAAGTAAAAAACACCCCAGAGGAATCCATCAGTTTTCGTGATTTCCGTATATTAAGTCATCATTTTCGGTCCCCGCCCAGCCCAGCTCCCTTGGGGAAAAGTCCGAGTTCTGAGGGGGGAAAACTTTAAATTGAAGCTGGGCCAAGTTTTCTTTTTGGATATTTTCTGGGGAAGATCTGCCCTCGAGTTCATGTCGGGATGATTACAGCAGAAGTTAAGTGCTTCGGGTCAGGGGGAGAGACTGCTTCGGGTCTGGGGGCAACAGTTTCTTGTCCATGTTTCATTAGTGGTTAATGTTTAACAGAATGGGGAATACAACATAAATTTCAATTTAAAGGAGCGAGCTTAAAAAATAATAGCTTATTGAATTCAACTCGAGTAGTTTTATTTTTAAATTATATGGCAAAGTTGAGAAAAATTACAGATTTTCGATTTTTCCCATAATTTTCGGGTGATCACGAATTAAAGCCCTTTTTGCGATTAGAGCACTCCTTCGCCTAGTTTTGGCCGTTTAAAGTTTTTTCAGTAACTTTTTGCCATATCTCGGCTAACTTTTATCCGAATTCAAAGATCCATATCTTAAAATCATCGTGGGGAGTCCAATTATCTATCCCTATTACTATTTTTTCCAATTCGCTGCCAGAATTTTAGTTGTGAGCTGGCAAAGTTGGGCAAAAGTTACGAAAATTTACACTTTTTCCATTCGCTACATTACTCAGCGGATACATCTCCGATACAAAATTGCTGTATCTCCACGGATTTGTGGGGAAATCAGCTTTCCCCGTTCTTCGATTTTTTTTGGAAAAGTTATGACATGGCAAAGTTGAGAAAAATTACAGATTTTCGATTTTTCCCATAATTTTGGGGTGATCACGAATTAAAGCCAGTTTTGCGATTGTAGTTGAAAATTTTTTGTTGAAAATTATTTTAGGTATAACGTTTTAGTAAATCATTTTAATAACTTTGTATCAATGGTATTTAATTAATGCAAGAATAGATTTGCTCTTCAGCAGGTCTAGTTTTTCAATATAAAGTTTTCCTAAAAGTATGCTAAAAGATTGTCTCCCAGCTAGACAACTATTGCATAGAATTTAGGAAACCAAGGTGGAATTCCGTTGGATTTCCCATTAAGACTTTCCCAAACCTATTTTCCAGTTGATTGTTTAAAATGTTACCTTCAAATTAAAATATTTAATACCCAAGACCCTTTGTCTTCTAAGCCTTTTCCACCCGAGTTGGGTAATTGAAGTCATTTGGCAGTTTCCCTGACACCCCGCCATCCATTAGGAGGAGCTTCAACAAATGCACTCATTTGCCTGCAGGTGTCCAACCCACCTTATTCCGTGATTTAACCCCCGCCGGGGGAGCACTCTAATGCGTCAAAATCCTTCAACTTTTCGCAGCATTTGCGCACAATGCGGTGGGCGAAAAAACAGGGCGGTTTATTTTGGTACTGAAGAGTCCTTCGTCCTCCGGCGAAAACAAAAACAAATGCCAAAAAAGCATCAACAGCGGGAACAAAAAATTGAAGAGAGTCTGACAAAAGTATTTGAATTGACAAGTGCCATCAAAATAGAAGCGGAATTAAATTTATCATGCCAAGTGGGAAGGGCGAGCTACCGAGGTGACGTGGAATCTGAGCATCTCCGGGGATGAATGCCACGTAGATACATATATCCAATATGTATATCCAATGCGAATAGCAACATCATGAGCAACATGGACCAGAAAGCGGCGTCATCGATCAACTCGAGCGAGAGACAGGAAGCAAGGAAGGCGGACTTTAAATATTGAATAATATGTTTCTCTTCCTTGCAAAACAGCCCACAACCTTCGGGCCAATTTCTTTTTGACTTGGCCCCGTTAAGGTTTCTGATAAGTTGTTATAATGATGGGGCGCATGATGAGCGGATTCTTGACAACTTGATACAGTGGTATGATATTTATTCTTTATAAAATGGTATACATAAGTTGCTTATAGAATGTTTTTTTGCTGGATAACCATGTATTTTATCAAGTTTCAGAATAATAAAGTATGTAGATACCTATTAGAGGTGTATTTAAAATAAAATTGTTTAAATTAAACTCACATAATAAGGAGAATATCTTAAAGTTATGCTTCCCTGCACAGT
The DNA here is from genome assembly GCA_021223825.1 of Drosophila ironensis. NCBI lineage: Eukaryota > Metazoa > Arthropoda > Insecta > Diptera > Drosophilidae > Drosophila > Drosophila ironensis. The sequence continues at coordinate 669,180 of JAJJHQ010001334.1, forward strand.
TGTTTGAATAATACCTTTTTTACTGGTTTTTAAAGTCAGGCCAAAGAATTTGTAATAATTTATTTGTTATCGATAACCACTGTCCAAGACCTCGCTAAATTGATCAGCTCACTTTGGCAGCTGATGATGACGACAATGACGAAACGCTTTCGGATTATTATGCAAACATATCAGGCCCGTCCCCCCAAAAAAAAATCACAAGAAGCAGGATGGCTAAATGGTTCCGTTTCAAGGAGGAAAACATGGCAACGTCTGCTCCGAGGGTAATGCAAACTGGTAATGTGTTCTGCTTTAAATATAACGCCAGCTTGGCACTTGAATCCGCAACACCGCCTCTGGCTGCCATTACAAAATATTTTGAAAGGGATTTTTAATTTGTATTTAATTTCATAATTAGAGCTGAGCTCCGACACGTTTTTGGCCTGCTCGGATTACGCAGCTCGGCACGCGACTCCGGCTACGGGTTGCTGCTCCGGTTTATATTCCAGATTTTTGATTATCAGACACCCGACCTATTCGCCGAGTCGTGTTAAATGTAATCCGCTTAGCGTTCATAATTTCCTGCTAATATATGCCGCCAGTTTCCCGGGACATTCAAAAAGATTCGTCTAATTATTCCCAGGAAGATTGCTACGGGTTGTATCGAGCGGAATGTAAAAAGACTTTTTGGAAATGTTGTGATACTTTTGTGTGCTTTTCCAGGATTGAAACATGAGCCCCGTCCAATCGAGCCTTCAGTGTCAACATCGTGCGAGAAGTGGGCAAACCGTTCAGCTAAAAACGACAGCAATCAAACAAAATTGAATATCAGCGGAAACGGAAACGGAAAGGCCAGAAAAAAAGCCCCCGAAAAGCCATGGAAATTCTAAAAAATAGGGGCTTTTTTTTTAGGGGGGATTGCGGAGGCTCACGGCAATTGTTACGTGTCAATAACTGCAATAAAAAATCCGACTGCAATAGACGGGGTCTGGCTCCGTGTCCGGCAGAATGCTGCGCCTCAATAACTCTGCCACTCAAATCAAAATCAACGTTGCATTTCAATTGCGAAATTGCCAACTGCCAAACGTCCGCATCCGCTCATCAATCGGATACCCCTGGAAAATCGAATCGAATGTTTCACCTCGCGGAATATTAAAATAAATGTCCTTCAGTTAGTTATTTCGCGGAGATATTTGTTTCGTTTCGAGATTAAATTAAACTAGGCCGTGAATTGCCGGTTGGAATGCGAGTGGAACAACCAAAATAGATTTGTTAAGGGGAAAATTCAGTTATTTGTTAGTTGTATACGATAGTAAACATTTTTCACACAAAACCCAATTAATTCGAAAGCATTTCGTTATCGGCATTCGATCAATTTACATATTTCGTGTAAACATTTTCGGTGTCTTTCAAGGGAAACGAATCACATCATCGAGTTTTCTGTGCCATATGCCAGGGCTGTCTATCTTTGCAGATCTCGACGGTTAACTGCCTCGGTTATTGGCATACAATGTATACAGTACTAGGCCGTTTGATAGCCATTTGCTAATCTGGAGGGATGCATCTGCAGTGATCTATTGAGATGTCATCTCGTTGGTCCTCCACAAAGGATATTGCATATGCATTCAGTTTTTTTTCGTGTCGCTCGGTCGGGGTTGCGTTGTTCAGGAGTTATTAACACACTGGTAGCGATTTGTCACTGAAGAATGCCTCGTATGACATGTGTGCAAACAAGACCAGAAAATGATGACAATTCAGTATCCTCGGGGGTTGCAGTAGTAGACCTCCTGAAAAGGGTTTTCACTAAAAAAAGGTTCTCATCCACCACGCGCAATGTTGGATATGGTTATTTTGTTTCCTTTTAATTCGCTACAAAACTTAAATTGGCTGTTAAATCCTCTTTTTGTACTCGGTTCTTGAAGAGAACAAGGGTATATTGAACTCGTATGAATGTATGTAACTGGGATATCTCTGAACGACCATATGAGCGCCTACATTTTCAAGATGATAATAGATAGAGAAAAAATAACTAGATATTCAGAATTATGTGATACCAGTTAAGCACAAGGTCATCTTAAAAACCAGCTACCACTTTCCGCATCCCCGCAAAACGGGAAACTCTATGGCGTCCACAATTTTAACTCTAGAATCACATAATTTGGATAGTATATTATTAGAGCGAATATCCATTTGTGTTGCAAAAATCAACCGGTTACATCCAGCTTCCCCATAGAAACACTTCCTATCTGCAATGTTTATCCATGTTTCGGGGGAAACTGAAAACCAGGTATTTATAGTCGAGACACTCGACACTATAATCGTTCTTACTTGTTCATATTCCTGTGTATCTGTAAAAGTTTTTAATTAAAAACACAGCGATATGCGGATTCAGAGAAATCAATCACAATTACCAATCACTGACAAGGATTTTCGTTGATAAAAAGAAACGCAAGACTAAAGTGAAATAAAAGGAATTTTCAGTGACCAAAAGGGAAACGTATATGAAAGGGACCCAAGTACATATGTGAAATGTTAATGTTACATGGAAATTAATTTAAAATTTCAATAGGAAAAGACAGAACTGTTTAAAAAGGCCCTTTATTTGGCCTTTATAACAATATAAGACTTAGGTAACAACTAAAGTGTTGGCTAATATTAATGCTAAACTGATTTGAAAATTCCTATTATTTTTAGGAGAGTCCGGAAGGAGCAGGTCCCCCGGAATCCGTGTAGAGCCTCGGAGAAATTACTTCCACTCGAGTGGCCTCATTAAGTGGCAACAAAACAAAAGTCGACCACAACATTTCAAATCAAATATAAAAGTCAAAAATCCATCGAAGCCGAAACGAGGGCGTCGAGGCAACTTGGCCAGGACCTGCATGCAAATGGCTTCCTGCGAGTCCCGGGGAAGGGAAACCGCAGGCGAGGCCCCAAGATGCCGGGGCAATGAATGAGACTTTGCCTTTGCGGAAAAACTTAAACACCGGAAACAATTAATTCCACTTGAATTAACATATGCACAGATTGGTGGGTGGCAGTGTCCGATGGGGGAAGGTGCGGGGATGGAAAATTCTAATCGGAGGACCTTCGAAAGTGTTGAGTGCCTCGGTGGTTAAGGCATTCCTCCTGATTGATCGCGTCCTTGGGATGCGCACCCTCTCTCCAGGAAAAGTTTTGCAGGAACCGGAGCCACAACTAAGCCATTCGTGTTTATGAGCCAAAACTTTTGATAGTCTCGCGGAAAAAGGGGTTTCTAAACACACCACTTGCACTACAAAAAACTATGCACTTACTCATTGAGTAGGCTTAACAAATATCCAAGAAAAATAGAGTTTTCCATAGTGTTTTCTTCCCGTGCAGGTATTCCCCTGCAAGGGTTGAGCAAAATAGTTGGGTATACCGCATTGCGAGCAAACAGTTTCAGAAATGAGTTAAAAAGTTAATTGCCAGCGGACAGGTAATTTCTGGCACACTTCAAGTGCAAATGCCATTAAGTAATATGCAAACAAGGGTGGCTATGCCGCCCCCCTCACCAGGTTGTCCTTTTGCACCCCTAGGCCGTCAAATTCAACCCTCCAACTCCACCCACTGGATGAGTGGAATCGCCAAGTCAATCAAGGAGCTGACAGGCTCGACGGCCGCGACACGAAAGCCATAAAGTCACGAAATGCCTCCAACTTCTGCCAGGAATCGGGAAACCAAACCCGGAATGGTCCCATTTTCCATCACATTGCGTGTACCTTGCGGTTTAGTTATAAAGTTAGTTCCGGAAGGTGCAGGGTTTTAAACAGCGCAAAAATATCCACTCTTTTCACTTCAAACTTGTTTTCGGTGAAATATATAAATTTTAAAAAATGCTTAGGGATTTAACATTAAATATTCTCAAATTTTTTGGGTTTTTTGTTAATACAAATATTATATTAGAGTTCTAAATAATATAATAACATACCACTGCTAGGTCTGTTTCTTTGCTTTAACTTCACAAGGAAAACATAATAATTAAGTGGCTGTAGGATCAAGGATTGAAGACTGGGGGATGCTTCAAATTTAAAATATATTATTTGTTAATATAAAATTTAGTTAAAGTGTAGTATTTAAGTTGGGAGTAGATTAGGGCCTTGGTAAGGTGGTAGCAGGGTGACCGCAGAGCGCGTGCTCACGTTTAGGCGTAACAAATTACCATTAAACTGCTACCGCCCCTTGGCCCCTCGGCCCCTTTGTTCCCTCGTGCCTCACTAAATATACATATATACCTGTCTGGCTGATTATTATTTAATGATGAACCCTGTCAGATTGTCCCAAAAAGTCTGCTCCTCTGAGGTCCTTACATAATTATACCTTTCACCCACTTTTTTGTTACCAAAAACGTAAATTTACTAGTCAGCGTGTTTCATATCTGCAATCCAATTTGAATTGGGAAGATGTGGATAAGAAACAGGATATTAAGTGATATTTTAGAGGGTTTATTCCCACGAAGAGTTCCCATGAAAATAAGTATTTAAATTGTGATGAAAATCGGAATGAATTTGATATAATTCAATCTACCGTATTATTACAAAGTAATACTTTTTAAAGGCTTTTTCTAGAATAAATTAAAGTAGATTTTTCATCTTTTGCATTGTAATAAATGAGGGTTGTTTTAATTATTAAAAATGTAATGTTCTTAAGGCACTAAATATCCTTCATTTCATATTATTTCCTTGGGACAAAGCATGCAACTATATCCGTTAATCAAGAAGATATATTTTGCACAAATAAACAATTATATAAATGAGTCTGAGACTTTGGGGTGTGTTTTCCTCAGCATCGCCCGGTTCGGTGACTAATTTCATCGAAGGAATGCAATTATTCACGTGCTGCCAGCCAATTCTGGAAAATGCCAAAAACAGCCAAACGAATTTTCCGCACCGTCAGCAGGCTGCGCAGGGCAATTTTTTAATTTCTTAATTTTTGCGAGCTCATGGGAGAATTAGCCACGTTGGCCACTTGGCCACGTAGCAGCCAAGATGTCGCTGTTGGACTGCTGGACGTTGCGAATCTCAATCCCTATCCTTCCCAGCCTCCAAGCCCTCTGGCAAAGGGCGGTAATATTTCTCTATCTCTGCAGGCGGATCGGGATTCGGGCAGAAAATGATGCTGGACGGTGTCCCTTTGTCTTTGCACCCACTAATTGTGGTTGTAAGGGTATATTTTTAAAAATTCATAGGGGAGGATTTATCCATCTCAGAGATATAATGTATAGAAACATAGAATTCTTCATAGATTTAGATATATTTCAGCTCAAACTGTCTTCAGAAAAACACAGAAACTTTTAAACGTGGATACCAAAAAACCCTTGAAAATATGGTTTTAGTTTCAGAAATGAAGAACTCTATATTGGGTATACCTTTCTGGAAGTACCAGGTACTAAACATTCGTGCCTCTTCCTTGATTATTTGCCTTTTTTCTTTATTTCTACTTTTGGGTATTGCCCTGCTGGCAAAGTTTATTCATTTAGAAAATTTGCTCATTTTCGCTGTTCGAGGGGGCGAGTTATTGTTGCCAGCCGGGCATCTCGATCCGTATTCCTCCACCCAGGATTCCGCCATCCAGTATTCGGCATCCAAAGGGGGTTAATGTGGTACGTGAGCACAGTTTTCATATAAATTGCGGCCAATAACATTTTTCAGTTGGCAGGACAGGAAAAACGCGCACAAAGCACAAAGCAGACGGGCAGACGAGCAGGACGGCAGGATAACGCTGGACGCCAGGACACTGGACGGGAGATGAGAAAAAAAAGATGAACAAAAGCTGCTGATGATGGCTTCTTTTTGGTTGGTCTACCATTCCGTGCCCTGGCCCCGAAATCCGGCTCATTAAGCCTGGGGCGGTGGTCATCGCGGGTGTTGGTCCTGCGGTAAGGATATCCAGCATTTTGGGAGTTAGGGGGGCGCTCGAAATCTGGACGCTTGGGCCGAGTTTTTGCCTTCCATCTTCCCCGATGTCTTGCCGTTTTTTTTTTTTTTCGGCCATTAGCCAGGACTGCGATGGACGAGCAAATTATTCCCCAAATACCCGGGGGTAATTATAAATGTCATTCCACGCTCGGCTTACGGAGCGGACAGAGACAAGGACGAAGGACGTAGGACGCTGCAGGATATGCGCAGAGAGACGGAGACGGGCATAGACATCAGATCAAGTCCCGTCAGTTGGACGCCGTGTTTTGTCTATCATAATGAGTGGCAGTCGGACATTTGGACATAATTGTTCAATTATTTTGTTACTTATAGCCTGCCAGCACCACTGCCGCCACATCACCACCACCCACCAAAATCACCCGCGACCAGATACATAGTGAGGTTTATACAATAAAACAAAGAAAAATAATTAATGCTTATTTTGATGAGAACTTGTATAAAGCTTTAGCTCTTCGCAAGATTGAATGGTTCAAAATGTACTTATCTTTAAAGCTTATTAGATTTCATTTAATAAAACACAAGATATGGCCAAAACCTTACCGGTGAATTCGGTTTTAATTAGAATTATTGTAACGATATCTGTTATGTTATAATAGTTAAACTATTTAAAGCTGCTGTTTTTTTTCTTCTAATAACATACGCATACACATACGTAAAAACATACGTATTTTTATCTCATAATATTTCGCAGTTAAAACCTATACTTGATACAATCGAAACTGCAACATATTTTTAAAGATAATATTCTTAAGATCATATTTGCTTAATATTATCCCAACAATTTTTGAATGCAATTTTATTATGATATTTCCCTGAAGATCTATAATTCCCCGAACAATTTTGACTTGAATTATTATAATGATTTAAGTTATGCTTTAATACTTCAATTATAAAGCTTTCACAGTTAGAAACCTATATTTTAAATCGAAACTGAAACCTTTTTTTAAAGATCATTTATACGAACATATTTTCAGTATATTTTATCGTCTTTAGATATTAGATTGTCTTTAAATTCTAGACATTGTCTTTAGATTCTAGACAATTTTTTTAATGCAATTTTATTATAACATTTGCTTAAAGATCTAAAGAATATGATAAGTCAAACTTAAATTTTGAATACTTTTTGTCAGTGCAACACATTGTTAATTTTCTTTGTCTGCCATTTGCCCACCAATTCGGGTATTCGTCAATTAGATATTTTGGGCTAAATCTTGGACTCCGCACGGAGTAGTTCATACATGTTATATTACTTGTGAGGGGGCAGGAACAAGGGGCCACCGCCCACTGCCGCACCACATGACAGCCAGTCAACAGGAGACACCCGCAAAATGGTACACGCGACCGTCGAATGTCAAATTCAATTACAAATGCCAACTCCAAGGGGAATTAGGGAGACGGGCATGGCGATGGGTGGGCGTGGCCAAGCCTCAGGTGTGCTCTGCCATTCAATTATAAATTTTCAATAAAAATTTGTGCCACTTCGCTCGCTCTCTCCTTTTGCCGAGTGCCTTTATTGTTTTTGACATATTCGCTGCAAAAGAATAAAAAATAAAGAGGACGACTTCCACTCCCCTTTATCCCGTTGTGCAGAATATTGCATAATGGAACCCCACGACGTATTTAAAAGTTTGTCTTTCACCGTTTTCGTGGGTGAGTTTTGCCTCGGGCGCAGGAGTTTCGTCCTGGGAGTGACATTCTCAAAGCCGAGAAAGTCAATCGAATTGAAGGACACGAAAAGGATGAGGGGAACGGGACGGGAATGGGTGGAAGGGACACGCGACTGCATACATTATTGTTTAATCATACCTCATGATTGCAATTCGGGAAATGTTGCTGATTTTAATTGCATTTTTAAAAAACTGGAACATTGTTAAAAACTTTTTGATTCTCTGGAATAATTCTAGATGTTTTAAAGCTACTTTTAAATAATTTAACATTATTATCCTTAGCAATACCATTTTTTTGGTGAAATATAAAATATATTTTGAATTTTTTTAAACCAGTTCAGCACAAATTTTTTTTAAAAATTGTTAACCACGCATTGGTAACCCCTGTGGCGTCCACAATTTTAACTTTAGAGGCACTAAATTTTGATAGTACATTGGTAGAGCCAATATCTATATGTGTTGCGAATATCAGATGGTTACGCCCTCTTTTGTCTGCGCAAATGTCTAAAATGTGTTCCCCCACAATTTCAATGCTATTATAATGTTCTATACATCAGGTGAAAACTGAGAACCGGGATTCATAGTCGAGACACACTCTATAACATTACTTACTTTGTTTTTATATAGCTAACGTATGATTAAACAAAATATTTAGCTAATAAAGGCCTAATGATATCTTTTGGTCTGATATTCTAAGTTGTAACGCCTTGTAGACATAATTTTTGAATAGAATTAGCAATTTATGTTTTCTAGAAAAGTTGATTTTACTAGGGTCACAATAACTTCCTATTTACTTCTAGGAATACATATTTTTTTGACCATCAAATAAGGCATAAGTTCCAGAGAAGAAACCAAGTTTTGGCATGCAGATTTATGCAACGTGCACTCGGACCGCTCAAATCATTCAAATCCAAACTCAGGGGTGACAATTCCCGGTTGTTGGAGTTTTTTAGCTCGCATTCGCGTTGCAGAATGCGTGTGAATCGCATTGAATCGCTGAATGACATATCGGTAAATCAGTGCCAAAGAGTCAAAGGGGCAAGGAGGGGAGGGGGGCAGCACTCCGCCGCATTCCGTGGCACATAAAGCAAAAGTTGGACCCGGACAGAGAGCAGAAACCCATCCGCGTCCAAGCGTCCAGGCCAGAGTGCTGACAGATGGACACGGGAGGAAAAACAAAGCCAAGAGCTGCTTTGGCAGGAGGCAGCTTCACAAAAATATCGCAATGATCATAAATATTATTCCGTTTTGATGTTCCCTGGCAGACCACAAAAATCGAGGACTGTGTAAGTGGCAATACAGAGAGGATTGCCTAAATACAATATTTCTGGAACTACGGAGCTTGGGGAACAATTTAAATTTAGAATACCAAAGCATGTCTGTAACAATATTAAAAGATCTAGTGGTGATATATTGTTACCTTACTTATTTATCACTATAGTTCATGACCTGCCAAGTTTTCCAAGTTTTTCATATTTATTTATTTGTTTTTTTCGTAGGGCCTTATAACCCATAACTTGAACTTGTCTGTGGATAACTTATTGTAATTTAAGATAATCTTTTGAAGGACTTTGAAAGTTCCATTTACAGATGTAGGACTGTAATGCTCGATGATCTGGGGACAGGGACATCATCCGGAATTGCCAAAAAGGGCTTTCCATTTTTCGCACAGATGCAGATGCCGATGCAGATCCCCGGAGCAAAATCGTCAAGTGGCGGCACAAAAAAGGTGTCGAAGAAATTGTTCGACAACAAAGCCGCGTTCAACAACCAACAACCAAGTTCAGCCAAGAGCCAAAGCCAGATCGAGAATAAAAAGGGGCCTTCTGCTGCATAAATGAGGCAGCCAGAGACACGCTGTCTGGCAATGCGCGGATGTCTCCTCCGCGGTCTCATTCCCGGTTCTGACTCCCAGTTCCAAGTCCAAGACTCGGACAAAAAAAAGAGGAGAAGCTACAAGTCTTTGGGGAGCGCTGTGGAATCCGCACAGGCGTCGCATTGTCTTCCATTATTAGCCGGGATGTTTGTTAAAGCAACCGCAGCGATTTGAATTTCAGCTGGTGAAATATTAAAATAGTTCATGCAACGATCGGGTATCTCTTGGGGGAGATGTAATCATCGCCGAGCTGGGGATCAGGAATCGCTGGAACATGTGGCAAGCAGGTCTGCAATTTGAGCATTCTATGCAAAATATGATAGAAATCTGAAGCGGTTTGGCTGGTTGCACGTTTGGCTTTTCTCGATGGGGCAGAGATTTGAAGTCATATGGATTTCTTGCTCTCCTCGATGTTACCCATTTGTGTATAAAATCTTGGCGATCCAACAGTGGGTCTGAAATAATGAATATTTATTCGGAAATTGTAACAATTTTAGAGAATATGAGGATGCTTTTTGAGAGCTCAAAATTATTATGATCAAACCTTTTACGTTTTGTTTTTAAAGGCATATTGGGTAAATTTATTGCAATTGCTCCAGCGATGCCATAAAAACTCAATCGGAAAAATATAACTACTTTAATGTACTTTTTATATTTAACTTGTATATATTTTATTGATAGTAAGTGTTTCTTCCACTGTGCCTCTTGTCGATCTAGCCGATCGGTGTGCAAAATATGATTGCTGTTTGGCAGAAACGAACAAAACTGAGAACCCCAGTTACCGTGTGGCAAACGACAGCAGAACAAGCTACAAGGAATGTCAACAGGGATTCAATAAGCACTAAGAAAAATACAAATATTCTTACAAATAAATTATTAAATAAAATGCATAATATTAAGATCAATAATATGACTTCCCTTATTTAAATACTCTTGAAAACAAGGGTTAGGTAATTTGAATTTATAACTTTATGACTTCCCATTTATGTCATTATGAACTTAATAATCAAACCAGTAAATAAGGGATAGGTATTCTGAAATTACAACTTTAAACCTACCCATTTATGTCATTGTGAACTTAGTAATCAAATCTTTTTAAATAACAGAAAATCTTTACCCTTTTTAACTAAACATTTTCCAAGGAGAAATTGAAAGTCCTTAATTTGTTTCTGTGTAACTTTGGCCACCGGTCTTTGGCCTCCGCTGATCTTGTTACCGATTTCACTTTTGATGGCGATTTTGACTGGCCGGCGCAGCGCTGACAATTCCCTTGAACCGAAGGCGAAATGGGGATCCAACTGGGGGGCATTCAGGAGGGGATCCTTGGGATCCAAGGCATACATAAATCCACCGAATGGCCAGCCATCGGAAGGCAGCATCAGAATGTGTCGGAGCCATTGTCACTGCATGCCGCTCGCTCTCGGATCCATGATACTTTATTCATTTATTCCAATAATAATAATGCAATGCAAACATTGATTGTCATCGATTGTCAGCCGAAGGCTGCGCACGCGCATTCAGCTTTAACCGGATTCGATTTTCAGTCCCCCTCGCAGCCGAGGACGGAGCGGCGGGATCGGTGGAAACTTATGCCCTTTTAGGGCATTTTTGATAGGTGACAGATTTTGTGCGCTCGCCGCGCGCGATTTGTGGCAAAATTTATGAGTTGTTGTCATCAGCGAGAATGTCGCTGTTATTGTTTTTCGAGATTTCCCCTGTCCATATTTACATTTAATTTCAGTTTATTATTTATGCCCATTTCGGAGGCTCCGACTCCGGCTCCGGCCCGGGGCCCCGAGGCTTATCCTGTTTTACATAAAAAATTGTTTCAGTTTTTATTTCATGGCCCTTCCGTAGCCCAGGCAGCTCATTGGCAGAGGGAAATGAAAAGGTTGGTGCTTCGGTGGTTTAATTGCTTTTTGCGTTGCTGAATTTAAATGAAAATAAATTCAATATTGCATTTTCACGCCGAAATGCTTCCAAAAACAGATTTTTCATTTACACTTTCTGAATGGCGCAATCCGGATTACGTGTCCCACGGGCCCAAAGCATTGATTCTGCTCCTGCGCAATGCAAAAAAAAACAGGGAAGGGGGCAGGAGGGAATCCATCCGCCACCCATCCGGCTGTCCTGTCCATCCTGACAGCCATGACTCAAAGGATCCACCGGATGGACGGACGGACATTGGCAATACATCGATGCAAAGGCTCTACGGATTCTGAATGCTCTTTGTGGGACAAAGGACTCGATTCGCACACTTTTTCCCGTTGCCTCTTCCTGGGGAAATTAATCAACAACGTGCGAGAAATTAAAGGCAAATCAATTTGGCAACCAAAAGGAATCCATCGAACTCTGCTGAATTCGGCGTTTTTTTGTAAGCCAGGGATTTAAGTCTTGACCACCACTTTTTTTGGGTAGCCTTGAATTTGTGAAATTAAAATGATTGTGAATTATTTAGTCTTAATCAATTATTAAACTATCCAAGAACATTCCCTCAAAATTGCAGTATTGACGAAGTTGTAAAATTCAAAAACATTATAGTAACTTGTCACAGAAGTTTCCAAAGGTTTTAATTGATTATATCCGAGAAAACACTTCTTGAAAATCGTTCATTCTTCGACCGTCTTCAGATTTAGAAGTTTCTAGAATATAATTATGTTTGAAAAGAAAGTTGATAGAAGTATGCTAAATTTTGCTATAAAAAATAAGCAGATCATAAGCGGAAACGTGTAATATTATTGCAAATCAATTTCCGCATTTCATATCACAAAAAAAAAAGTTTGCTTGAGTATTTTCAAGGAGGTCTCTGTTCAGATCCGGGTTCCTAAAGTTTTCCCTATATTATGCATACAGTAGCGTGTTAAATTTATTTATTGCCATCGAAATTATGGGGTTTTGTACCCTCAATCACGAATGATCTACATTTTGATGGCTGTCGACAGCTTTTTCTTTTGAGATTTCAGTGCTGACCATTTTGTCAGATACGGCATGACTTTTTAATGTACTACTCCGCAGATACAGATACGCGTTTCGTTTCGATTCGTTTTTGTCATTTTAATGTGCATTGAATTTTAATTCACCCAAAAAATAAAAAAATACAATCAAGCAGAGGACGGAGGAAGCACGATCTAGATATACAACGATTACGGGGGCCACCAAAAGTTTGTCAAAATTTTTAAAAGTCAACTCTGCCTGCCCGGACGGCGGTCCGCCTCTCAAAATTTATGCCAATTTCTGGCTCCGCGTCTGTCCCATAAAAACAAAAATACTTCGCCTTTCGGTTCACTTATTTTTTTCCCTCGAAGCTCCCGATGCGGAAAAAATGATCTGATTTATATTTGACACAATGGTCTGACACAGACGGCGTGTTACAATTTATACATATTGCCCCGGCACACAGGTAGCAACCATGGTATAAGTATATACATATATACTTTTGTACATAACTCAGCTGCTTGCCCTGATACATAAAACATAAGATACGGATGAACGTGGGTGGAAAGGGTGTGTGGAGCAAGTGGAGCTGCCTTTTTTTTGGGGGGGATTGTCAAGGGGGTGTAAAGTGCGGAACGCAGCCGTAAATCCACTCCGAACGACATATGGCGGCCATTATGATGCGCAATAACTCGAAACGTGAAATAAAAGCCAACAAAAGTCGGATAAAAAATGCGAAACAAAAAGCCACGCTCATACGCCACTTGAGGCCCAATTATATCGCAATGAGTGCTCGTAAAATATTTGGGGTGTTGACAAATTATGGCAACGCCTTTGCCCGATCGCGACTTGAACACTAATCGGGCTTTGCGGACATAGCGAATGGATCGGTGGATTTGATTCCATTTCTGGTTATATTTATCACTCTGATGTAGGGGTAAGTGCCGAAAGTCGTATGGTTTTTTATGGAAGATTTGCCAGGCGATATGCCGTTGCCTAGCCTCTGGAATTCTTAAATAGAAATTCCGAAAAATGTGTCAAGTGTTAACCGTTCCCTTCTTATAAGTTTTCTGGTCAACTTATACGAAATGTCTGGTAAATATTTGTATTTTTCCTAATAAATTTTAACTGAGTCACTAAACAATATAATGTTTTATTAATATAACATATTCCAGTCTTTAACATGGACTATAAAAGATTATACATTTAAACTTAATAGAAATTATAAAGAAGCATAAGGTTAAACAAGTATAAACGATTATATGCGAGTGTCTGGACTATAAATACTTGGTCCTTAGTTTACACCTGGATTTAAGAACATGGACTTTAATAAAATCATTTTTTTCCAATATTATAGTATTTACATTGTGGGCGCAACACAATTTGGTCATTTGCGAGGGCAAAAGAAAGCGTAATTGGTTGATTTTAGCAATACAGATAGATATTGGCTCTACAAATGTTATATCCGAGTTTAGTGCTTCTAGAATTAAAATTGTGGACACCACAGACAATCGCGGCTTGTGGAGGTGCTGGGGGTAGTAGCCAATTTTTAAGACAAACCTTCTGAACTGGTATCACACAATTCTGAATGTGCCATTTATTTTTCTCTATATATTATAGTCTCAAAAATTTAGGCGTTTTTTTCGGTCAGACGGACGGACGGACAGATGGAAATAGTCTTTTTAATTCAACCCCTTTTTGTTTAGAAATATACACATTAGACTTATCTTCCTAATACTTCTATTCACTCTTTTCGGGGGCATGTGCAACATTTTCCTTTGTTGAGTTTGCGCCACCGCAGGAGGCAACACGAAACTCTTTGAAAATGTCGCGCAGGTTCGTTGCGCTTCTAATTAATGTGAGCACGTTAAGAGGCGTTAAAATGACAAACAAACCATAAAACTCTGATAGCCGCGTTTTTTACACATTAAATATGCTGCAAACCGAAACAGCAGGCAGCGAATGCAACCACCGGGAAATGAAATATGTTTGACTTGTGTGAAGGGCTGCAAGATAATGCTTACAACTTCGATCTCACCCACGAGCAATGCGGAACAGGTGCTTGATACCTGGGGATCGCAGGATCGCGGGGTCACAGGATCCTGGGGCTGCGCAATGTGCGTTGATATACACTTATCGAGTTGTCATTGTCCCGAACACTCGGGTACCCTCTTGCCAATTAATTTTAGGGGATAACGTTAACACAAAAAAATGAAAAGAAAGGAATAATCGCGCGGGAAATGAGCAAACATGGGACTAATTAATTGGAGCCTGCAGCGCAATGTCCTGCATCGTCCTGCATTTCCGTTTCGCCAGCTTAGAAGCTGCAGGCGCGATCCTTATCGATTTGAGCATTTGGCATTTCAGTTGTTTTCGCGCTTGTTCAATATTTTTGCAGAAGGGGGCTCAAAAACATGGCTACTGGCGTTTAAGCCGTTTTAGCAACAGTTGATTTATGGCCAAAATACCGAGGGCCTCTGCGTTTAAGCCCAGTCAAGCAGGTGCTTTTGGTTAACTTGAAATTAAGCTAAGTAACTAGCTGCATTTATAAATTGTCCAAGCCCCAAGCACCCACGTTTGCTAGGCAGTCTGGCTCTAGTGTGCCTTGGGAGTTCTGGCCAAGACCTAGGCCTTGGCTATCAGAATCTGTGCATTCATAAATCAAGAGCCTAATTAATGGTGCCCCGATAAGCAGCGCCAGAATTAGAACTTGCCCCGTGTTTATCAATTATATTTTCCCCACTTAATTTGCCCGCCTTTCATGGGCCGGCCTGTAATCTGCATGAGTTATTCTCGCAAATATCTGCTCCAGAACTCTGGCTCAAAGACGAAATTGTGGCCAAGACGAAGCTCTGCGGTGTTGGCCATATCGCTGGCTTGGTGAAATTCCGCAGTCAATCAAAGATTAAAGCGCCACATTCAAATGAGAAATATTTGCTGCTTGCTTTGGTGATGATAATTTGCAGTTGAGCTTTAGTTAGCCACGAAAGATTCCCTGAATTTATATAAATTGTGTCTTAATGGGCCTTGTTTAAGCTCATTAACAAACACCGGCAATGGCAATATGGTTAATTTACATTTTCTGCGTAAATACTTTTGCCAAAAGGGACATTCTTAAATTCTAATTCGAGTTAATTAAACATGGGCCCCGAAAAAACTGAACCACCATCGGATACGAAACACGAATGGAGCCGAGAAAGGAGCAGCTCCAGGACTGGTTTCCATTATCGCAGCCATCGATTTTGAGTGTGTCCAGTGTCCTTTCTTGCTTCTCATCTTGCTTGAAAATAAAAACATATAATGAATCCAGGGACACCGGCATTAATAATGAATAAAGAATACTCTTTAGAAAGCTGAAAAGAAATCTTCCTAGATAAATGTACACATTCTGTAAAAACAATCGATAAATAATATATTTTTAAGCCGATTGTTTTTTTTATCGAAATTATCAAAATAAACTTTGTGTTGTGCAGTCTTCGTCCCGACTTTCTGATCACGAACCGATCTTCCCGATTCCCGGAGAACTGTCCGCCTCAAGTTCTGAAGTTCTGTGTTCCCGATCAAG
This sequence comes from Drosophila ironensis, assembly GCA_021223825.1. Classification (NCBI taxonomy): domain Eukaryota; kingdom Metazoa; phylum Arthropoda; class Insecta; order Diptera; family Drosophilidae; genus Drosophila; species Drosophila ironensis. The sequence continues at coordinate 685,158 of JAJJHQ010001334.1, forward strand.
TTTCGCTTGGGCTTTTGTGATTTTCTTATTTATTGATTTTCTACAATAAATTTCGCATGTTTGCATCCAATTTAAATAAAATTCGACAATTCTAAATCACCTCGTTTTGACGTGGGGCTACTGTATCCGTATCTGTATCTGCCTTCAGCCTGGACCTCGGTACCTCTACCTGTTCTTACCTGTTCTTTTGGGGGCTTGCGTGTATGGGGATCGAAATTGAATCGAAAGCCAAAGAGGATGACTGCGTTTTTGTCTCTCTGTTAGCGGAAATGCAAAACAAGGCCGGAGCGGCAGATTTATTGACATCTTCGTTGGCCGTCTTTTCCACTGCTTTGCATATGAAATGCCAAAGACAAGCGGGTACGATTGCAGATTTCCCATACGAAACACATAAATATATTTAGCCACCAAAGGGGGCAGGGGATGGATGGATAGATAGATCTGAATTATCGGCACGCTCGGCTACCGATTCGCTGACATTTACTCGACTGCTGTTCAAACTGGTTCGAATGACTCACCAGCACTCACCTGCCCGTACCAGCACTGTGACAACGTTCCGCTGGATTTTCGATTTCTAAATCACCAAAGTGCCAGTCAAACTAGAAATTATGAATGCCCCGAAAATCGAGAATTGCGTGCGAATACGTTTTGAATTAGCCCCCAAGTCCGAGATACATTTATTCTCCGCATCTTCGTGGGAAGCCGCTTATTCAAATCAACTTCGGAGGAGAAAAAAGTCGATATGCATAACTCTTTTGTTCGAAACGCTTCGCTTTTGTTTCACCGCACCATTTATTAATTAAATGTAGTTATTTGTATGTTAAAATCAATAGATATGAATTTTAAGTTTTTGCCATTTCTGCGCACCACTGATTCCCATGTCATGTTAACCGAATTTATTGTTTTCAATTAGACAAAAGCCATTTGGCGGGGGACACGATGATTATGCGGTGTGATTTGCCATTGCCGCCGTTGAATTTGCACAAAATTTCCATGCGAATTTGTCGCCTGCTGTTTTGATGGGTTCATTCCCACTGTCTAAAGTTTATTTTACTTTTTAACAAAACGAATGGGAAACCTTTTGATATTTCCTGGTTGGAGTGACCATTATTACGCAAGAAGAAAGGTATCGATAAGTGCTTTTGTTGGCGAATGCGGAGATGATAATCGAATATAATCGATTTTAAAGTTGCTATATTGAGGTACCTTACGCGTACACTTTGTATTCATCTCAAAAAATTACATATTCAAGCATATTCATATTCGACTGAAATGTCTAACTATTGCAAATAATAGACATTAATTTTGGGAATATATTTACAATGAAATTTAAAATAACGACTTCTGTTCGCCAGATATTGTTACATGAAAATTAAAGACAATCCTCCCAAGCAATTAAATGATCAAATAGTTGTAAAACAAAATCCACTTTTTGGCTGAATGTTTTTAATTAGTGTTCGGTTTTTTCCATTGATAAAATCGATTGGCTGGGCTGGGGGCGGGAATCCTGTTTCTGGCCAGCTTCCCTTGAGTGATTTCATTAATTAAAATCGCTGTTAATGCGAATAACGGATTATGACATCGCCATGAGTGTTTTGTGGGTGTATCAATCTGTTTGCGTTTGCATGCCAACCACCCACTTTGCACTCAAACTTTTGCCCGGCAGACGGCAGCTGGTGCTTTATTATGGCATATTATGCGGTCGCCAGTTGTATTAAAATTGTTAATTGGTTTTGTTTTTAATCTGTCAATCAATTAAAAAAACAACTGCGATTTAATTAATTAAATCAACAAAGGCCGCAATAATGCAGCGCCACAGCCAACGCTTCGCCGGCAGTAACAGCACAAAAAATGCATCTCAATTAAAGATAATAAATAATAATACTAATATGGACACAGTGCGGAAGGGCGAATGCAGCTAAAGAGTTTCTACAGTTTAGAATTATAGATGGTTTAATGTAATAATTGTAGCACATTATTAATGTTTATGCAATGTTCATGAAACTATGATCCCCTATAAGAATTGTGAATTTTCTTGAAAGGCATGGTCACATTATTTTTTGTTTAAAAAAATTGATTTTTTTGTTTTTTAGTTTCCAGACCCAAGGATATAGGAGTACCCATAAACATGCATACCAAGTTTATGATCCAATCACGCCTGTGTTGTCCGCAAAGGCCTTTTCTCAAACCAAGTCGTTTGTGGGCGGGATCCACCCAATTTTCAGTGGCCATGGAAAGGGGAAACCCTAAAGTCAAACTGGAAAGAGACGCCACGATTGTGGGAGTCGCCTAACGGGCCAGCAACCTCAACCCCGTTTGGGGTCAAGAGGGCGGGGGGCCAGAGAAAGAGGCAGCGCCATTTGAAATTCGAAATTCGTATGCAAATTTCCATACATTTATTTTCCACACTTTGGCCAAACAGCGCCGCCAGCTAAAAATGATAAAGCGACTTCATTTTTTTCCCGTTGCCGTTGTGTTGTTCGTGCCTCGTTTCGTTTTCGTGCACTCTTTTCCAGGCCCCCACCACTTCCCACTTCCATTACCTCAGTTTCCCCCACCCCCTATAAAAACACTGACAGAAAATATTATATAATTGGATATTTTAAATTACCTGAACTTCAACCGATACTCAGATTAGGCTTCTAAATTATAATTCTTAGGTGTTCATTTTATAAGCTTAATTCAAACTTATGATCTTAAGGTAAGCACTTGAACATATTTTTGTAATTCAATTGTTCGATCGTATAGAAATATTATATAAATATCCCGGCTAAATAATAAGAATCATACTATACATATTTTGTAATGTCTTTTTGAATAATTGTATTACAGGGTAGTTCCCGGGTTTGAGTATTTCGCATATAAATTATAATGTGATCTGAAACTATAAAGCTATTTACATAAATCTCAATCAATTAACCTTACAACTTAATATATGAAACATAAATTTAAGATACATTTAAGATTTACATACAAATAATACAAATTTCTTGATCAACTAGTATAAGAGTGCAAAACCTTTGATATCACGATCAATTGACATAAATTGCAGCTTTGTATTTTAAGTTATAAAACTAAAGCTTGAGGAATATTGTACNCTTAATAGAGCAGAAACAATAAGACCTTATTAGCAGTGTATATGCCATCAGTCAGTTCCCCTGCATTGGTTGTGTGCACCATGATCCATCCATCCATCCAACCAACCAACCAACCGGCCCACCAACCGCCCCCTGCTCTTTTTTTCTGGTGCCCCACTCCAACGTAATTATGCAAATTAACTCTTTTTTCGGGGCCTTTGCTCAGCGGCTCTGTCTACCTGGCCACTCAGTTTGCACCTACTATATATGTGTATATATTCGTGTATATAATTCAGTTTTGTGTAAAATGTCAGATCAAGTTTAGGCTTGCGGGTGCGAGCGAGTGCAATTTGTTGCTTAGGCGGTAACAAATTTTCGTTCAGCTCAACTCGGCTTTAACGTCTTTGTTCGTGTGCACTCAATATGACAGACAGACTTCCTAGGCCCCCGTCTGGCCACCTCGGAAGCCCAAACCGTCCTCAGGGGCTGCGTCCCCGAGATACGGAGTTACGCATCGGGCGCTTAAAATGCCCGGTTCTGCTGCTGGGATTTTAGTGGCTAGTTCCGGCAGCGGCCCTGTGAAAATATTACCCCATCAGACCTCTTCCTGAAGTGCATAATGCTTGGGAGTAAATCTAAAGCTAAAAGCTTTGAAAAAGGTAAATACAGAAGATCTTAACAAGATTTGTGGGAGGGTTATTTATTCTTCCTCATTCTAAGAACTATAATTTTGACTTTTAGAGTAATATAATTGAAATAATACATCTACAGCGTATATAATTATTAAAGTTGTTTCGGGTTCGCTTAATTACAAATTTAATAGCTTTATTTTATTTTACCCTCAATATTTATCATTTAAACAAATATTGCATATCGAGGGGCATAGAAAAATTATGAATATTTTGACCCAATTCAAATTATTACCTAGAATTCTAGCCTAAAACATTTCTATACACGTGGAATAAATAAAAGCAACTGATAGGAAGTTAATACGATTAATATTTCTGCGACATACAAGTATTTCACCTTTTAATACTTATTTTAAAGACAATAATCTACAGCTTAGGAAAATAATTCTTACACCAAATTATTTTAGGTTAAAATGAGGTTAGGTTAGATTAGGTTAGGTTAGGTTAATCCAGATGGCCTCTCCTTGAAAAGAAAGTATTTTGAACTATTTTGAAGTAAATTTTTTCTCTCCACAGCAATTAGGAAGACATGCACAAATTGATTGCTTTGAGAACATTCCCCCAACCCATCCAGTCCAATGTTCTGCAATCATAATGATCTCTTCTCTATTTTCTCTCATAAATATTTATACGGAATGTAAATGCGAAGTCGGACAACTTCTTGTGGGGCCAACCGGCCGGCGAATTACGTATTCCGCTTGCCACAAAAACCGAAACAAAAAGCGACCAAGTCGGAGACGCAGCTCCTCATTTGGTAAGCCACCAACTAGGCGCTCCACCTCGCAGTCTGTATGCGTATTATACGAGTATACGAGTATATTCCGTATATACATTTATCGTATGGTGCACCGCTGGGCGGCACAAATCACTGCAACTGAGGGTGCGGGGGCGGCGTTATGACGGCTGCATTGCATCAAAGGAGAATGCGTCGCATAAATTGGCCCGCCGGCTTTAATAATTCACCTCGGGGCGGCCAATATGGTCAGGAGTTGGCAGCCCCGCCAACTTGCAACAGACGCCGCAGTGGCTGCCCCAACAGAGTCATACAAATCACAGTTATGATTATTGCCGCGATTAAAAGCTGTCGCCCGCCAAAGTCGATGTCCCAATGTCTCCACGTCTTTCGCTGTCAACGCCGACCACATGTGGAATCAACATTGAATCCAGGAGGCATGCCACCAACCTACAGGCGCAAAAAACCAAGGTAGTTATGCTTTAGGTACAATTTGTGAGATGTTAACAAATTTTTCTAACTTTAAACTAATAGTTTATTAGGCAATAATAATAAGTTATTCAGCACGCAATAGCACTTATTATAGTTGCAATCAATAAATATTAAAGTTGAGATGAAAATTATGCACATAGCTATCCATTAATTATTAGATAGATCACCTGATAAATTGATCTTCCTGGTTTTAGTTGTATTCAAGGTCTATCATCAATAATAAGCAACAATGCTAAGCAGTATTGCTTAACCTTTTTCCTGTATTTTTGTCAAGTGCCCCCGGTTTGTGGTGGCTACTTCTTTGGTGGTGGTCACTGCGCGTGCGGCACTCAATCCCGGCCAGAAGCACTGGGAATGAGTCTATCGACACAGGCATTCGCCTTCGGTTTCGCTCAGTTCGAGGAGCTCTGTCAAAGTTGCCATAAATATCATCTTTTCAAAAATCTCCAGCTGAGCACTTGCAGTGCAGTTGAGCCGCCGCTTTGGTGGTTCGCTTGCAATTTCAGTTTGAAGCTCGCAGTTTTCAGTTTCTGTGGCAGTTGCAGCCTTTTTTGCTCACCGCTGTGGCACAGCGGTGATTAATTAAACCGACTGCAGCTCCGACTCATGATTTATAATGACGAATTTATTTAAGCCTTGACTAAAACGCAATGCAACGCAAGTCGGCGCAAATCGATTCCGATTACGAGTACACGAGTATGGCCTCCATTGGCGGCACCTTTCAATGGACTTTTTTAGCTCCGGTTCAATCAGTAGGGGCACTGGTGGTCATAGGATGGCGGATAGTTAACTGGGCTTTATTTATCCACTACCTGGTTGGTTGAGAGCTTCAGGGTAATAGCCGAATTTAAATAAAATCATATAGAGATGTTCAAAAAGTATTTTCTTCCAAATGTTTGACAATATCTCTAAGATAGTAAAAACTAGAGACATAATTCTTGTTGTTTTACGTGCGTCTAGCATATACGCAAAATATGAGTATATCCAGGCATGTGCCAAGTTTTACAAAAATCAGACATTAAATAATGAAGATACGACCAACACAAACTTTCTAAGTTCAAAACTATACTCACGCATCGATAATTTATACTTTAGCAATTATGTTTACCTAGGCTTCACTTTACTTTAAGTTAATCATGTATGTATTAGCAGATTCATTCTAAATTGGTATCTGAAATATGGCCTGAACAAATCATATTGTTCCCCAAAACTAAACCCCAAACAAACATTTTGCATTTTGGCAACTAAAAAGGCATTTACCTTTATCCACTGGGCTTTGGCCCGGTTCTAATGCGCTATCCCACGAAGCTCGCAGACCTGGCCATAGCCCCTTTTCTCCCCATCATGGGACACAATCTCACATGGCGAAGAATCCTCCGCCACAGCCTCCTCCTCCTCATCCACCTCCTCCTCCTGGCCCCTTCCACTTTGCACACTCGTATGCAAAGCATCTCTCAAAAGGCAAAACAAAACGTTTCTGGCTGGCGGTTGGCTGGCTGGGATGCCCGTGGTTTAGTTAGAGCTAAAATACATTTGTTTATGCTAAAATCGGCCAATTAGTAAGATTGTTATTTCTTGTACAGTCCGCAGATGCTCCATCGCTGATACGAGAGGAGCCGGCCATGACCACAGGCTTAGCTCTGCTTGGCCAGGGACAACACAAAAAATACAAAGTAAATAAAATAAAATAAAATAAAATGATATAAAAATCGAAAACCGTATGGAGGAGGACACCAGAGGAACAAGGCTCTGGGAATGCGACGGCGACTGGCATGCCCATTTGTTTGTATTTATGCATCCGAAACAATATCAATTGTAATGAATTTTGAATATCGTTAAGCGTGAGCCCGGCTCCGCGATGCTCGACTCGCGATTCGCGATTTGCGATCCTTGCAACCTTTGGGCTTTGAAAATGTCGCAAAACGGAATGTTCCTGGCTGGTCAAGATGAACCGGCGATATGAATATGGTTCCCAGGCTGTTGGCCGCCGGAATGCAATGTGCTGGGACCCTTCTTCCACCGGTTGGCGGGAACTCTGGCATTCCTGGCCCCCTTCTGTTTGTATAGAAATTATAAATAATTATTTGGCAGGGCCGGGATGAGCAATCAAACAACTGATAGTTTCCGCAGCAAATGCCACACTTCCTTGTAGGAAACATCATCTTCCCCTTTAATTTTGTTTCTGCTTTTCAACTTTAACGCCAACGCCAACTTTGTGGCTCGACTGATCCATCCATCCATCCAACCAACCAACCAACCAACCAACCGTCCAATCATCTGCTCAGGCCTCGAGAGATCTCTTCCTCGGAGTCTCTGGCAATTTCCCAACGCCATCGCCGTCGTTTTGTGTGTCATCGTTTGATTTGTCATTATCATCGCGCACATTTCGTGTCCGCCATCGCCGGAACCCCAATCCCCGAGAGCCCTCATTTTTATATCAAGTACCTTAAGGTATAAATGGTATATTAACTTTCTACAAATGTATGTAACAGGGAGGCGGAGACATCTACCACCCAATAACTATGTATATATTTTCTTGATCAGCATCATCAGCCGAGTCGATCTAGCCAAGTCCATCAGCTTGTCCGTCTATACAAGTTTGTATAAGGACGTTGTTCTCCAAGATGGTAAGACCTAGAGACGTAATTATTTTGGCAATAGGTTCGTTTTATATGTACGCAAATCACTTTCTTTTTTTTTGCCTTCTGTAAATTTGTCGATGTCTCCGAAATGGTAAGAGCAAGAGCATCAATCTTTTTGCTTACAGTAAAATATTTTAATATCTTTTATAAAAATCGAAGAATAAATAATGAAGATTAGCACCGCCAGTGCAAATATAAATTCCAGGAGACGTAATATCAACCATTGGTATGAAAGCCTATGTACATGTTATTAGAAATTGATTCTTTTATTTAAACGGAAAAAAATAATTAATAAAGAAAATAGATACATGGTATCTCGTTGTCGAGAAATCTCAACTACATCGTTTCTACTTGTTTTCCTTTTGTTTTTTTTTCTCGGCGAGCAGTTACAGAAACACGAAAATTACAATACTGTAATAACCGACTTGTAGTGGCTGTGTGGGACCCTTTTCTTGACAGCGTTTTCCTGGGGAAGATCGGGATCGGAGGAGGCGGCGGAGCAGCCACCAAGGCACGAACTCCGCCTGAAGAGATCCCTCGGTTGTTATGCAATTTCTGCACTAGAAAGCAACAAATAATCAAGCTGTCCGACATTTGCTGTTTGGTTTTTGGTTGCTAGAAATTTAAAGATACTTTTTAAGCAAGGTATGAAATACACTTTAAAAGTCCTGCTGGATTCATGAATATTATTTCCTATGGTCATCACATAACTTTTGCACCTCTTAAATTATACAGCAAAAGTTGAGCCACTCATCCGGAATATATATTTACGATAATTTAGCGGAAAAGACTGCCTGCCTGAAAATATTCGTGTCAAACAAGAGCAATCTTCTTTTCATGCCGAAAAAAAAACCCGAAAACAACATAAAATGCAAGGGGAACTGCAATGGAAATGGCCAGCAGAACGAGATTGGTCTAAGACAAGTGCCAGACAGTCGGAGAGTTGTTGGCTAAAAGGAAGACAAAGGCGAATCAAAGTTGGAGCAGAATTTTTAATATAGACAAAACTTGACATTTAAATTATGGGAACAAAAGATCGCACCGATTTGTGCGAGGCAACTTCAGAAAATAAGCGAGCGAAACGGGGCAATAATTTGAGGCACCTGCAAAAGCGGGTACAGTGAAAAAATTGTTTTCCTCTTTGCTTGGATACATTTTAAGAGCAATACCATATTTTTTTGTTTAATCAAAACACAGCTCCTTTGGGGCTATTAATCCTCCAAATTAGCCAAAAGCAAATAGCCAGCCAAATATATTGTGCTCATAATAATTCTAATTGCTTTTCAAATAAACAACAAGTCGAGCGCAACAACTTTAAATCAATAAACAAAAATGATTTGGTAACGCGGGGGAAGTGAAAACATTTAGACGGCCGCAGAAATAATATTTACGGCAATTAGGCGCCCTATCAAAATAATATTAAAGAGATTTATAAACGTGGCCCGCCCGGCCGAGTGAGTGAATTATGAAATTATCGCCGGATGGCCGGAGGACCCCCAATGGAGGTGTAAATGCCCAGAAGCGCCACAGAATCTTTTCAATTTGAATCTCAGGCGGGAGCTGTGTAACACGAATGTCCCATCTCCATCCCATCCCCATCTCCATCTCCGCATTTCAGGTTTCTCGCCGGGATTTCGACTTCGATTTTGACTGGTGGCGACTTCTCCACAGCGGGTGCCCGGGTAGCCTCCATTCGGATATACAAAATCACCCGCTGGGCTAATCGCCAGCTTAAAGATGTTATAATCGCTTATTACATTCGCAGCAGCGCCTGTGTTTTGGGTTGCCTTTTTATTTATTTGTTGTTTGGGATACTCGGAGGAAGCTACTGGTTTCGATGATGCTTTTCTTTGGTTTTTTGGTGCCGTGGGTATGGGAAAACCCATTTGTAATGCCTTGAAAGAGAAAATAAAAAGTGGAAAACCATCAGTGAATGCTGTAAATTTTCCAATTTAACTATGTCTGCTGATGAATGAATGTAGCGGACGATTTATGAAGGCAATGAAATATTTTAGAGGTTTTTTCAGGTGCATATTTTATAACGATCTATTTGGCTTGAACTTTGGATAATTGGATCTTTCATTCTTTCCCCTTAAACTGGCTGCTAAAAAGCCAGCTATTTGCAAATCGAATCCCGTCAAAAAATCAACTTCTCCTTACCAAGTTTAGCCAACAAACAGGCTGCATCCGGTTGTAATATTTTCGCGTGGGTCGAAAAGCTGGAACCCAAAACATGGCATATGGATTCAGATTCGGATTCGGGTTGAAACACCTCCATCGTCCCCATCGGTCGTATGCAAAGTTGTACATTTATTTGTTGCATGAATTATGATCATATACCGGCGACAAATTTGCATCTTTTGCCGCCGCTGCCCTCGAGCGGAGGCAGCCTCCGCAAGTCTGGATCTCATGGCCACTAAATGGCCATCAGACACATGGCCTAAACCCCCTAAACCCCCGTTTGCCTGCCGCCTCCTTTGCGTCGGAGCTGCCATATTTTTATGCCATTTCTCGCACATGTTTGTCGCGCATGCGAAAGTGTCGAAATATTTATGTTCCGCTGCGAGTTGGCAACACCAACAACCAAAGCCAAAACAGCAACGCGGTGTTGTCGTTGTCGTGCACTGAACATTGCTCAAAAAAACGGCCAAAAAGGCTTAAAAGGCAAAAGGCGAGGGGCAGCGGACTCCGCTCCTCGTGTTTTATTGAATGAAATGGCGCGCCTGGCGTTGATTCATAAATGTGCCCAAGTCCAGCTAAGCCACAGCAGCGGTTAATTAAATAGGAATACTTAGAAAAGGTTGTATATTTTATTATATTTATATTTATTTTAGAATTACAGCACGTTCGTATGATAACTTTCTGTATTTTTGTAGTAATTTTAAAATAAATATGCGTGTATCCATAGATAAAAACTTAATTATCGGCTTAAAGATGTGTTGCATTTTTTATAAGGCTTAAACTTAATTTCAAAGATGTATCAATAATGTATAGGCTTTAGAATCTTATTTCTTTGATTTTATTTTTAAATAAAGACGACATTAACCATTTTAACCAATAATTTTTGTTTAAATGTGTCGTTATATGAATTTAGTTAATGCTTTAAAACTCCAAGGGCTGTGTGAGGATGAGAGCTTCAAATTTATTTTAATATTTGCCAGAAACGTAATTTACGATTGTATATAACTTGAAAAATTAAGACAGTAATTTATTTATCTATTGATATATTCTACTTTTCATTTCTAATAGTTCTTAATTGTTCTTAACTTATCTTTAGTTATAGCCTATTTAAATTGATTTTTTGAATCTATTCAAATTACTGCCATTGTTTAGGCCATTCAGGTTCAGGGATTGGCCACGTTTGGGATTCCAGATCTGGAGTCTGCAGCGGCATATGCACAAAATGCAAATGCGGACTCGACCTACGCATGGGCACTTTGAATAAAATAAGATTTGTGGCCTGGGCACCGCGAGCGAGGTGCAAATGATTGCCACAAAATAGCGCAGCCACGGCTCAAACTCTAAGCTCGGGCTCTTGGCCATTTTTCCGGCCATGTGGCTATCGGATTTCACATGTACAATTTATGCTGGCCCCGAGAATTACAAATCAATGAGATGCGCCGACGAGACTTCTTTTTTTTTTTTTGCATCCAAGAGCAGGAGCCAGAGATTCGGAATCTCGGGATCTTGGAACGAGGAAAGTCGACAACATTTAGGGCTAATTTGAATGGCTTTCGGAATCAGAAGATCCACCAGATACACCATCTTCATAATTCCGGGCAGGCAATTGATTTTTCTAAATAACTCGTTAAGGGTAAACACACAGAATTGACACCGCCCGATATAAACATACAAATAACCAGAATTATTTTTGGATTCTTTGTGAGGAATGCGCTGCCGTTCGAACGAACGAATGCTCGAACCTCTATTTTCATTTCCATTTTTCGGGTAAGATATATTTTTATTGATTTTGGTTTTCGGTCTCATAATGAGCTCGATTTTGTGGTGTCTGAGGGTCTGGCCCGTTTCAGACCTGGAGTCTCGGGGGGTCGCTCGAAAGGAAGCCATAAATTAGCTCTATGAATCAAAGAGATATCTGATTTCTGGTCACTGATAAAATATTTATATACTCATTTCATTCAAGGCATAACTCTTCCACTCTCCACGGATTCTCCTCTGGTTATATTCACCTCACTCTCTCCCATTTTAATGGCCAATATATCGAAGTGATTCCCGGCCAGACATTCGGTCTCGGCTGCATTCCCAGCTCAGACCCTCAGGAGACTTGGAAATCGAGTGGTCCGAGATGATATCATGTCATAAATATCCAAGCGGGCTTATTAGTTCTTTGGCTGTTTCTTTTTTTTTTTGGAATTATGGAAATCATAGAACGCTGATCATCAGATAGCATAAACCTTATTTGGGTTATCTTTAGTAGATCGATATGAACGGTACACGGAAATCACTGATCAACCAGAACACACACATGACTCCGAAACACTTGATGAAAACTTTAATCCATGGGGGGGCAGTTTTTGTTTTCAGATAATTAAAATAATTTATTTAAAGGAAAATTTCATACTCAAAGATACTAATAATTAATTATTTGCTGAAACATTATAAACACCCAAAAATTTCAAAAGAATTTCAAACATTTTTGGAAGTATAGTTACAAACACAAACAATTAAGAACGTAATACCCGGTTCTTGGTTGCCACCTGTTTGCAGGCGTGCCTAGGGGAGTGACTAGGGTTTTTTTTTGGTAATAATAGATATTGGTAATACTTATAACATGCCTAAATTTGGTAGCACTAGCTTTTAATTAGTAAGCTTAAAAGATATTCGGAATTTGAGTTTTTTTATAGAGTATATTATAGCTGCGGACAAACGGACAGACGGACAGGGATATATCGACTCGGGTGTTGATGAAGATAAACTTTGTGAGGTCAAAGACAATTCCTTCTCACTGTTACATACTTTATTACTATTTAGAACCGGGTATAATAGGTTTTACCATCAATTTCTGAATATTCTTGACCACCTGTGATTTGGTTTTAAAGCAGACACCACCTGCTTAATTATATAATTTAGCTTTATGAAATTTTAAATAGAAGACCTTTAAGGAAACCCACTTAATTGCGAAGTGGTCCGCTATCTCGGTGTATCCATTAGGGCTCCGGTCCCAGAAGAGCAAACAAAATGCTTGAAGCAGGCAAGCGAAGCCAACAGGCCATCCGCTCGCTGCTGGCAACTGCAATTAGAGGCGAATAAAAGGCAAGCTGGCAAGTTGGAAACATAAGCTATAATCCATTTCTACACATAAATCCAATTAGGATTTGTGCAGGACTTGGCACTTTCGGATCTCGCATCCCAAACACCACCCACCCACAGACCCCGGACAGCCTGACCGACAGATGATAACGTTTCCATCTATCCGCCAGCGAAATCAAAGCCAAATGGGCAATGGTGTAAGACAAAAGTAAAAGTAAATCACTCGACGCGATTTTCGCTAATAACAAAAATGATTTGGCCGAGTGCCGGTTCCTCGAGTGCTCTTGGAATCCGGCCGGAATGCTCCTGGGAGGCATTACACCATACACATGTGTAGTGTGTGATGCCGCATGGCAGATAAGGAATCCTCCTAGATTCCTTGCTGCGGCATTTCGCAACGTGGCCTCTAATGAACTCAATCAAAAATCGATTTGCAGAACTGGATAAGTTTACGTGAAAGCGGAATCCATCCTCGGAGGGTGTGTTGCGAGTACAGGGCAGTATGGATTGCACGTACTTCAAATGGAATCGCTATGAGATAAATTTCCAAACAGATTGACCAACTTTGGGGGGCGGGGAGGGACCCAAACCGCTTATGAAAGGGAATTATTGATACCGCCATAAGCTGGGAGGTTTATTCGACGAGATACAAGAGTGAGGCAGACCCACCAATTTCCAAAACGAACATGTCAGCTGTCAAATGCCAATGGAGGGCCATTAAGTACCAGAGCGAGAATCCGGCCGTTGGACGGGTCTCGGGAAAAATATTGTCATCATAAAGCGAGGCAGGGAAGCCGTTAAATATTATTAAGGAGACCATTTAAATTCATTAATGAGTCCCCGGCTCTGTGGCCCCAAACGAGCTGGGATTTACATGCGACCTGGGAAGATCCAACTTCAGCATCAACATCGTATTCAGATTCACCAGCCTTAACTCCTACCTGAGCTCTTTACCCCTTGCCATCGATTCTCATCGCGGGAACGGCAGTCACGAAAATGAAAGACGAGCGGGCTGGGTCCCAGGTCCAGACTCCTACCTCTCGGCACACTGATAAAAAAAAGCGAATAGGGCTTATGCCTCCTTTAGTAAGCGGCTGTTTTACGAAGCTAGATCTTTATATTTGTAGAGTCTATACTTATAACTTGTCTAGTTTTATGTAGGTTTAATAATTTGTAATAGTTTCTTAAGGAACTTATACGTATTATTGGATTATAAGCCCAAAACTTGGCCATAAGTTGCCTTTTCATGATCATTGTAATAAAATCAAAGTATTGTTTAACGAAAATGCATAAGTCGTTAGAACTTTTTGTAATACTAATAATAATATTTGGGTTTACGAAGCAAATGTAATTCTTCAGAGTGTCTGTTGAAGTTCTAAATTATAATGAAAGGTTTTTTCCACTGCATCTCCATCCCCAATGTCGGATTGTCTGTGCCCTGGGCACATCCTCGTTAAAAACGTTAAAACAAATGAGAGACGCGACAAAATACAAAGAGACGAAATTAAATTAAGCAAATGAAAGCCCACGTTGACAATTTTCATATCTCTGCCAACAGCTCGTTGGTCCTCCTCTGGCTCGGGATTTGGGTCCGATTCTGTTGGTGTGCCCTCCGGCCCCATCGCATATTGGCGAATATTGCTTAAAAACGTCAATAATTCATTTGTTATGCCTGCACATTGAATGTCCCCGCGAACAAGCTCTGAGATATGGCCCGATCCCCGGAGGATCCCCATTTCCCAACCACGATCCGACCGAGAATCGAAGCCCGAAACCGAATCGCGTGTTGAATGTGGAGCGCGGATTTGTGCGCGGCGCTTATGCATATTAAGATGAATCCACAAGGAGAGCTGCGAAGGCCAGGTCCAGATTTTGCAGGTCAACCTGTTTCGAATATTCAGGTTCTTCTTGTTTCACACAGATTAGTAATTAAGGATATTTGGGTTTTAATTTCAACGATTACATGGCCACGTTAGGGTTTAATTTAACATCGAAATCGTTTCCCCCCTTATAGGAGTTTAAAGGTTAACTTTCGCCCCCTAATTCATTCATACCCCTGAGTTTTCCCCGAAAACATTTGCGAGAATTAAAAAAACTGTCTGTCTCGCGTGTAATCGCATCCATTTATCATTTTTGAACTTTTTGGCGCGTCAGCGACTTCGATTCGGAAACTGATACGGCGATTCCGGTGTCACTTAGCCAACAAATTCATCATTAATTTTCCACATTATGTAAACACAAGCCGGGGCAAGGGAAAAAGGGGCTGTCGACAAAAAACTGAAAACATTTTGAACGCCAGCGGAGCGCTGACATTTTGATTTCCGTAATAAAGTAATTAATGATCGCTGGCCGGGCAATCGGAGTCACAATCGCAATCGGATCACCGCACTTTTTTCCCCTGTGTAGCGCCACTAATGATGACATTCAAATGTTGAGTTTGCACATGTAATTAAGTCGCTCCTGTCCTGTCCCGAGATCCCTGGAAGGGTTCTTGAGTGCACCCTGGTGGCTCTTCATTTATCATGGTCGTCGGTTCCAGGTTCCCAACGGGTGGCGTGATTATTTTGACATAATTTTTATTAATGAATCACACGATCGGCAAGCAAATAACAGATCGGAGGAAAAGAACGTTGTGTGGGAAACCTAGTAACCGACAATGCAGAATTTTCTCCTTAGTAGAGCTGGCCAAACATTTTTGCAATAATTGTATTCAAAATTCATATTACGGTCGCGGCTGTGCGTTGAATAATTTAAGGCCAAGCTCTCCCCAAGGCCCCAGGGAGCTGACATCTAAGCGTCGACGTGAAAAACTCTGACGAAATGACGTTTATGGGACAAACGTTCCACTCCTTCGCAGGCAACAGTGCGGTATGGCAATATAAGGTTCGGTTTTAAAAAATATTTCTTAAATATATATCAAGCATAGCTTAGGGGTAAATTTTAGTATATTTCTTTTGCTTGGACATCATATAACAATGCAGAAAAACCTTCTAATCCTTATCCAATTATATGTAAATGCAAGGAGTTTTATGGTTGCCCTATCGTTTCGAAATTAAAAAAACAATTTAAATAATTCAAAATAGATTTCGTTTGCAGTTCTTTGGAGCGCACTGTCTGTCCATCAATATGGGTATGGTTATGCGAATGACGGCCACCAACTTCTTGCCATTCCCAGGCGGACTGTCTCCAAGTCCGAGACTGCAGAGCTTCTTGAATTTTGGCGCCATCAATTTGGCTGCGGAATCCAGCGGAATGCGCACGAACCAGCAAAAAAATAAAACTAAAATAAATAAAAAATAAATTCAGCAAGCGAAGAGAAGGCAGAAAGTGGCTTTTCACGTTGCGGGGAAGAACGTTAAGTAGGCGCCAGTAAAGCAATTTCCAAACGCACAAAAACCAAATGAAAGAACCGCGACAGCCACAATTCGTCAATGGAATTCCGGCAGCGCATTAAAGATGCGGCAACATCTCAAATATGATTTACGTCTGGAGACCATCTTCTTCTCTCGACGGCTTTCGAGACAACTGCCAAATATTGGCAGTGAACTTGGCTAATTTTATGCGGACCAACCACAAAACGCCAATTTCAAATAAATAAATATGCATGAATAAATTCAAGAAGGAGGGATGCCACCCTGGGATACGAGATGCCACCCTTGGATACGAGATGCCAACCTATGATAATTTGTGACGATCACATTCCTTGGCAGCAAAGAATTACTGCAAACTATTTCTCTTGAATTTGTCATACATATGCTCCACCTACGCCGGCAAACTGGAACGCAGCCATAAAATCATATGGCCAAAGAAAATAAAGAAAAACAAATGAAATTCAACAAAAAGCAGCACACCCATAAATGTAAGTATCCATGTGTTTAGGCCGTATTTTTCAGGGCCTATCGAAAACGCCAACAACGTCGATTTGTAGAACAAACAAATTAAGCCGAACCGCCGAAGATCGTTGGGGCTTGGAGCCCATGAATGTGGCTCTTAAAAAAAAAAAACATCGCATGGCGACAAAAAACCAAGCAATCGTGTGGGCAGCTGTGGGTTTTTTATTCAAGTCCCGACATTTGAGATCGGGAGCTTTAACAGCGTTTACTTCTAGTTTTCGATTTAAGATAAGCAACACACCATTTGCATTTTGCATTTTGCATTTTTTACATATTGCATTTGTTTAATAATTTAGTTTATTATTTGCTGTTATTACGTTGACATGCTTTATTCGTGCCCGTGCTTGCGTTTACATTGCATATTTATGCATATTTTATATTCATAACTTGTCGCTTTTCCACAACCTCCTCAGCGCTGCGGCTGCATTTGCGATTGCAATTGCAATTTCAATTGCATTTTGCTGTGTTTTGCCGCTTGTTATTTTCATATTGCAACTGCAATTGCCATAGCCGTTTATCGAGCAGCGATCGATGCCGACTAACCAATAAATTGCCAAAGCGGAGGCAAAGTCATGCGGACACCTTGACATCGTCAAAGTTGGAGATCGAAAACAAACCCCCCGCATCGGTGCTGCCCGGGTGAGTTATGCGACAACGGCGAGAGTTATGACAATTTTGCGACGACGACTACAATTCGAGTCCGATCGAATGAATATGAATGCCAAGTGACCTGGAATGATTTCAATATCTGCTTAATTGGCAGGGGAATATGCAGTCCCCCTGGCATGCTGGACAATATGATAATATGGCAAGGCAGGTATAGGGTTTTGAAGCTGTCCTGAATCGAAATGGAAAATATAACATATAGGTATGCAAACAAAGAAAATTATTTGTATCTATGATATAAAAGAAACCTTTTTGTGGTCTTGAAGCTAAAAAAGAAATAAATAAATGTCCAAGTTAGCATATTTAGATACGTCCTATTTCATTAGTTTATAATAGTCAATCAAAGCTTAAAAAACGAATAATAAGAGTATATCTGAGCGCTGAATTCTATGGTCTTCTTATATAAGATGGTAGTCTTATAAAGACTATTCAATGTTAGATATAATATTATTCCATAGGTTGGTGTTGCATAGAGATAACAGTGGGTTATTAAATAATTGTTGTTCTGTATCGTTAGATACATCAATTATAATGCAATTAATTTTAATTAGTATTAATGATATACATATTTGTATATATCTTAACAAAAACAAGAATTCGTTTAATAAAAAGTAGAAAATAAGTAAACTGGCCACTTAAATAGTATTTCAATTGCAATTACAGTAACATTGTAGTTTCCCGCATTATAAAAATGACAAGTAAAATCTTTGAAAATATGGGTTTCCGCCAAGAGTTCTCTTTAACCCACATAAGTCATTTTTAATTCATAAGCCATGTAAAGGTAACACTTACCTTACAGAATGGCCAAAACCTCTTACACTCGTTTACATTTTTTTGTAGTTACCGTCTTGAAAGCAATTAGTTCCAAATCAGCGACTTTCCATAATCGAAATAAATCGCATTCACAACGCCGGCGGAAGAGTTCTGGCACTTGGCCCTGGGCTACGATTCTTGGCAGCTGTAATCGAGCCATAAAGCTGCCCAAACATATTTAAAAATCGGTTAATTGCCTTCCATTTGGTTGGTGAGTTTAAGTGTCCATTTCGCCACTAGTCGTCTTTCTTTCTTGTATTGTATTTTTTTATTCTTTGCCATTCGATGTGGTGCAGAGTGGTAATGAAGACTACTGCACCGGCGCAAGACCCACTTCTTCCATTCTTTTATTATAGTTTTAAGTTTTTTTTGCGGCGAGACCTTTTCGCCCTTTTGAAATTCTTCAAGCCACCCACCAGAGCTTTCGTTGCGCTTCGATCCATCTGAGTTTTACGATGGTGTCAGCGGTTACGCCTAGTTATGACTTATCAAAGCGATTCTTCACTTTCAGGGATGGAGAATAACGCAGAATTATGTCAGGAAAAGTAGAAACTATATTCCAAAAATAAAATGTATCACTTTATTCATTGATGGATGATATTATTTTTAAAATTCTTTTGAGGATTGCGGAAAGCCACAACTTCTTCTTAAGTTACCTCAAATGAATTAAAATATTTAATATTTAGGAAAGTCTCAGCATTACGAGATATTTGCAACCCTGTGGCCACTGCAGAAGGCTTCAACTTTCGGCCCATATTAAAGCCAGAAGACTTTATGTTCCCCGGTCGATGATTTATATGCGTCAGTGTTTTGCATCTTTATGTCCCAAGACGAATCTTCCAACGGATCCGATCCAGTAATGTGAAAATATTCCCAAAGCGGAAATTGCACATGGCCCGATTCGTAATTTCGGTTTCAGTTTCACAAAAGAAAGTCAAAGTTAAAGTGTGTTTGGATCTGTGGGAACTTCATTTCGGTGCAATTGCAAAACGTTCACTGTTTGTTTATTTATTTTTGGGTTTTTTTGGGTTGATTACATGGCTTAATGCTGGTCGACAAATTCACACGATATTTCGGCCAAGATACGGGCCAGTGCCCAGCGATTAATTCAATTTTCGTCAAAATTTTGATAGCAGATTAGAGAGCAATGGTGAGACGCCTTTTATGGCCGGGACGTGTGCGCGAATTCGAGTAGCTAATCGGCCCAGTTAGTGGTAAAAAATAAACACGAATGAAATAAAGAAACCCCACTGCTGCCATACATTCCACATTAGAGTCTAGTAACATTTTATACACTTTCAAAATCGTTTGCTAATTTGGAGAAATCAGAGTTTGGAAGGAGTTCTTGGATTGGAAAAAATTCTTTTTTATATCTTTGAGTTTTTCATAAAATTCGTTAGGAAATTTTAAATTTTGTATTAATTTATACCCTTAAAGGATGGAAAGATACTCCTTTTATTTGCTATATAAATTTGATTTAAGGAAAAGGATCTTTGGCAATATTCGGAGTTGCCACCTTTCGGACGGAGAGAACCATCACTAGCGCCTCGAGCGTGGGCATTTCCCCCCTAAATATCCCTGCAAAAACTATATATCTTGAGCATAATGCTCGATTTCTGTGAGACATTTTTGTTCAGTGCATGGCTCCGTCCCTCACATTTCATTTATGAAAACTTTTTTTTACACATTGCCGCTGCCCGCACGAAATTGGGGTAATTTGAACGTGTGACTGCGGCATGTCTGGGTCGACATTAGAATTATGGCGGGTGTTTTGGGGCAGGAGGCGTTCATGGGGGCAGGGTATGGGGGGTTTTCAAGGGGCGATGGGAGGGTTACTGGAGTGGTGAATGCGCGGTTCCATTGCTGCCCGAGTAATTGTTATGCACAACGCGGCGCCGCTGATTATTGCCAACTAAAATGAAATAAAGAAACCAAATTAAAATATATACATATGTAACAGCGACCAGACACGTTGCTACTTTGTGCGCTTGTGGGCCAAATGAAATGCCTAATGCTTTTCCAAACCCCAAGTTAGTCCAGCAATTTAGTTCCTCAATATTCGGTTTACCATATGCGATTTATTCTGATTTCTTGCGCACGCTGGCATTATAGCAAGCATTTGCGAATAAATGTTTTTCAAAATGCCGGAAATTTATGTAAATAAAGTTTACAAAAGGTCATTTTTGTCACATTGTGACAATATTATCATTTACGTTCGGTTTTTTGAAAATATGTATTTTCACCATGCATTGATATTGGTAAGGGCCGTATTATAATTGTTTATTGTCCGATTTTTATAAAACTTGCCACAGGGCTATATATTTAAATTTTTAACTGTAAGCGGAAAGATTTATATCTCTTTCTCTCACCATTTCGGAGATATAGACAAATTTGCGGGAGAAAATATAGTTATTTCGAAGGCCAAAAGGGGTATGGCTAAAATTGGAAATAAACTTGATCTACGTACATATATAACGAACGTATTGCAAAAAGAATTACGTCCCTAGGTCTTACTTAGGGATAGCCAGACAGAAATTTCTATATCGGCTCGGCTGTTGATCCTGGTGAAGAATTGTAGAATCGGAAATGTTCCATTAATATACCATTTTAACCTTAATGTACATCGTATAAAAAACCACGCCAGCAAGAAAAATAAATTCCCGTCCCTGTTTTAATTTCTGTTCAATGAGAACCTTCCCGAAATAAACGCAATTTTGGTAATGCCAAGCAGAATGTCAAACGAATTTAACAAATAACAAGGTTTAAATTGATTTCGCAAAAAATAAGCAAAACGGTACCACAATTTGGTATGGTATAAAGATATATGCCGCGCAACTTGACAACTTGAAGGCAAAATCTAAAAAGCAAATGAAAACAAAAAAACCGAACTAGACACAAATGAAAGAGATTCATTCAATCACAAATAAACTGATCGAAATAATTGCTGTATAATTGTAGTTTGGCATTTAAGCGAGCAGGATGCGCAAACTCTTTAAAAATAAAACAATAAGAAATGGTTTTGATTTCACAGCGAAGCCGTTGATACTCTCTATTGATTAAAAATAATGAAATTAATTTAAAGGTGATACAACCCGTTTATTGATTTTGATGCTATTTCGATTAAGAACAAAGCCTGAACGGGTTTCTTAAAAAAAAGGAAATATTTAGCTGACTGGCAGGTGATTTATGCGACTGTTTAATGGTTGAGGAATGCCAAAATGATCCACAGTCTGAAAGTGCAAAGAAATCGATCCGCTGACAGACGACCTGAGGAGATGGTGCTGCTCTTAGTGCAATTGCAATAATTATATTTTTATCTCTTAATTGCCGCATCAGTGCCGTCGCTTCCATCCACTCAGCCCCTCGTTTGGCAGCGTTCAAAGAAACCAATGAGCTGTCATTACAATTACGAAAATAAAAAAGTAAAAATGCCAAAAAACAAAACGAACTGAAACAAGAACAAGTGTCGAGCGGCCCATCAATCCGCATCGATGATGCCGCCGCAGATGCACAGATACAGATACAGATACTTAATGCTGTTGCAGTGGCAATTGCAGGATGTACAAAAAAAGCACAGACAAGTAAAAAACAGATTCATCGCAAATGCAAATGCAAATGAAATGCCTCAGTACCAACCCAGCCGTCGTCCGTCGTCCGCTGCATATTTTGGCCAATATCCAAGGAATGTTTTTTAATCAGCACATAAAAAATATTGCGCGTCTACAATTTTTGCGCTCTTTTATTGGTTTCGTACTTTGTTTATTTTTTATTTTCTGCAACAATTTCACCCTTTTGCGAACCGATTCAATGGTATTGGACCCGACCCGACTTGTCTCAATGCGATTCGATTCGTTTCGATTCGAATCGGACCCGAATCGCGGCGAATTCGTTCGATTTATTTAATTGCATTTTAATTTATTTGAATTATTTTCGTTGGCATTAATCGCCGCGCGGGAATTTCAATTATAATAAAACTTGAAAAAGAGCTGAAGCATTTTTCAATAGTGCAAGTGTGCAATCGAAAACCAATTATAAGAAAGCATTTTATAGTCGGTTTCATTGCGGATTACATGCGACCGACCAGCAACAATGAAGCCGTGCAATCAGTTGAAACGGAACAATGAATACCAAAAACAAGTAAGAACGTTTATAGTCGAGTGTCTCGACTATAAATACCCGGTCCTCAGTTTTCACCTGATGTTTGGGACATTGCTGATGGGAAGCAATTCGATGGAGAAATATTTTTTAAATTTTTTCGGGGCAGAAGTAAACGTAACTGGCTGATTTTCGCAACATAGATAGGTATTGTCTCTACCAATGTTTTATCCGAATTTAGCGCCTCTAGAGTTAAAATTGTGGACACCACAGAATTTGTCGATTTACGGGAGTACGGGGGTGGTAGACAACTTTTAAAAATACACTTGAGCTTAAGTGGTATAACACATTTCCGAATATGTCATTATTTTTTCGCCATCTATTACAGTCTCCAAGATCTAGAAGTTTATACGGACAGACGGACATGGCTAGATGGACTCGGCTGTTGATGCTTTATGAGGTTGGAAAATCTTCTATCCTCCTGTTACATACATGCGTACGTATTCAATATACCCTTCTGTTTTTTTAAACCTTAGAATAAATAAACTTTTGTATAATAAACTTTTTGTTTTATTGGTTACGCTATGATTTAACAAGAAAAGTTTGCTTACCAATTTAAGCCATAATGAAATGCTTTTAAAATCGATATTCAATAAAAAATATGAACAGCCTTTGAATGAAAAGGAATACCCACTTTTGGGCTAATAATTTGAGGCCAAGGCCATAAAACCACTTAAACTAAAAGCCTCAAAAAACCCCTGCCAACGCCCAAGGTATCGGGCATAAATCGCACAATTTATAATTCATATGGAATCATTTTTATCTCCCCGACTTCCACCACATACGGTCAACGAAAAAAAAAAAAACTGATAAAATTCAAAGCCAGGACTCAAATGCATTTCGAAGTAGCAAAAGGGATCACGTACATCCCGTATTATGGCAAATAAATGTGCTCAAGGATACGAACATCAGAAGGGGGAGTCGGGATTATTGCAAAAAGTTTAAAAATTGATTTTCATCTGGCAAATGCCGCAGCATAAAAGGATTTTTCTTCATATTGGAATTGATTTTTCTACGTAAACATAAATAAAATATGAACTGCCTGGCTGGTTGGGTAAATATTTTCCCAGCATCGTCCTGCAGATTGAGCCTTTCGGCTTGCACCAAGGTGTCCTGTATCCTGGTTTTCCCAGCTCACCCAGCCCCATTTCCATCCCCATCCAGTTCATCAGCAGTCTGGTGGTGAGCTGGTCAAATAAAGCCGTTAGTAAGTATTTCATAAGTCGCTGGAGAGGATGGGGAGAGGCAGACAGTCCAGGATAAGTAAGCAATAAGCCCCGAGCTGATGGACAGCAACTTTCCCAAAAGCGAGAGCCAAGTCTTCTTCATTGGCACACGTCCGCCTAATACAAACAAGGACATGAGCTCGATTCGTGACTGAAAAGTTTCCTGCTCCGGCGCATAGATTCCGGCCATGGACAGGACGAGGGCTTGGACTCCGGGAGTCCGTACTTTTCGTATTTTATTTCCATCATTTTTACTCGAATTTCGTATTTTTATTTTCATTCTACGCTCGGTCGAACAAACGTCCGAAACTTTGGCGCTCGCCGGCGAATGTTTCAGATAAAAATTTGTTATTTATGGCTTAAGGTTTCAAGCTGAAGAGTTTCGCTCAATTTGCGGCCCTTCGACATGAAGATAAACCCGCGATGGCAACGCCGGAAAATGCTCAACTTGAATGAAAATCCAATAAAAGTTTTAAGTCCAATAAATGCATCCAATTTTCCAAAGCAATGTGAGTATGTAGAAGTATTTAAAAATTCAACTAATCAATTGCAAGTCTAATATTCAGAGAATTGTAAAGGAAACTTACAATGAAAGTTCTAATCAGCTTAAAGCCTTAAATTTGTATGGAAAGGACTAGTAAAATTGAGCTTAAATAATCAAAAAAAATGATAGCCACCTCCTACGAATGGAATGCAGCCACAAACAAGCCCCAACACTTGTCTCCAATTTCAGACCAGAGCCATGATATGCTTGTGCCTGTGAAAGCAAATCAAATTCTAAATTCAAATTAAAACGTCGAGCGATTAATTGCACATAATTAAAAGCAACGCCTAGTCATAGTCGCTGTGAGATTTCTGGTCGCATTTAAAGCCGCCGAGTTCAACAACTTTTCGCTGCGAGTGTTGGGCCATAAAAAGCTGTATGCCGAACAAAGGTTGAGGACTTCAAAAAAAAAAAATAAAAAAAAAAGGAGTGAAGTTGGGAGTTGGAACTGAAAATCAAACCATCAAAGTGCCGGTAATAGTTTCGGGCTGTAAAACTCACACGAACAATAAGTTAATCAATCTCAAATTTTAATTACAAAGTAACAACTTCCTTAAGCAATTTCAGGCGCGATGAACTCGCCTCTGAAGACTGTAACTCAGGAGACCGACTCTTTCAGTTGGTTAATGTTCGTTCGAGTGTCTGAGCCGACGGCGCAATTTACATAAAAAACGCAGCCAAGGTGTGGGCCGCACATATGTATCCATCAGATACAGATATACAGATATACCAACGCTCGCAGATGCACTAACATATTTTATGTAATTTGTCTTTGTTTCGTGTAATAAAATGAGAATAAAATTGTGAATTGCTGCCGCTCGCTAAAAGGGAAAAAGGGGTAATAGAGCCGGTTGAGCGGGGGCAGTGAAAGAAATGGGGACCAGCACCCGGAAAGTCGGGACGTGAATGGGAAAGATAATGCCGCTCTTGCAGTTGCAGTTACCACTGCAGTGCAGTGAAGTTAATGCTAATGTATAATGCTCGCTGCTCACCCCCATTGATCATGAAAAATGGAACTCTGCTGCGCGACGAACGAGTTGGAAATTTATTTCAATTTTATGCGCAGGCGTCCCAGCCCCCGGGGCCACACCTTGTAGTACCTCTTTGCACCGACCGACCAACCGACCGACCGCCCTCTCCACTGGACATCCCCTATTCATAAGCAGATGCATTGGCCGGGGGATCCAAGATCCTGGCGTGTGTAATCCTTTGTCCGGCGCGCAGGTGTTGGCAGGAAATCGATTAGCATGTAGGGCGCAGGCTGCCCTCATAAATTGGTGTCTTTGGTAAATATGATAAAATTAAGTCTTCTTTATTAAACACGGTTTGCTTGGACAGGGGGAAAAAAACATGATGGAAACTTACCTATAACTTACCGGGAACCTATAGTCATGTCCGTCTATCCGTACAAATTAATGTATCTTGGCGACTATAATAGAAATTATACTCCAATATTCAGAACCAATGAAGGAAGCTTTTCCACTCAGCTATAGGTCTGTCCGTAGAAATATCTGGATATCGTAGACTATTATAACAAAAATGATTCAAAACCACGGTATTTAGGGCATCATGGAAATTATTTTTAAGGGAGTTAAAGCGATTTTAGGTACTACGAGTATTATAAACATAGTTAAGACAAATCATAGACCAGAGTAAGTCACTTTTATAATGCCTTAGGAAAAAAATAAAAGCAGATTTTATACCTATTATGTTAGATCAAAATTAATGAAATAATAAATGTATTTATGCAGAATTTACACGGAATTTTCTTATCAAATTTCCAGCCAATAAAATTAAAAAGCGGAACACGTCGGCAGTTTTTTTGCCTCACAACTTGGCATAAACTAATGTACTAATCTAAAGGCTCGCCTGAGGGTCCCCTAGTGAATTTTTTGACAACTTTATTAACTTGTTTGTGGCACGCACAAGCGTTTTGGCTTTAAGCCAGCAGCCCCTTCAAAAAGTTAGACACCCCAGCCCCAGCCCCAAAAACCTAAACCAAGCGCTGCCTGCAACTACCCGGCCGCAATTACAACCCCCAGAATTTATGAATGCCGTGGAAAACCGCTGACTGCTCCTTGGGGGCGTGTTGCCGGCTTGTCTGGCTGGAATATTTCTGGTCAAAGTTTCGGCGCGATTTTCGCCACAGCCGAAAGTCAAAAGCTTTTGTCAACAAAAACCCACGCGCCCACGCGAAAGGTGCGGTGGGTGGCTAACCCTTTCGCTGGCGGAAAATTCCCCGGGGCATCCGGCGGATACGTGAGCAGTGCGGCCAGAATTTTGATGGGGTTTCGGCTGCTCTGCGGCAAAATCTGCGTAAACTTTGTCTTCTTGTGTCTGGCATAAGGGAGTTTGCTTTGTATCTTATTTGCTTATGAAATAAGATATTCCAACAGCCAGCCGCAACCCAATCCAATCCGATTCAAGCCCAAACTCCGGCCACGGCCACGATTTATGCATAGGTATTGCCACTGCCACAGTCACTGCCTCGATTTTATGTGCTGTTTATGAGATTGCCTGACACTTTTATGCAGCTCCTTGCTTTACGGCAAAGGGTTCGCCCCAAAAGCCCTCTGCCAACGAAATCGAATGAGTTATTGCCGGGATTGGGCTTTTGGGTAGCTTTGGAGTCACAATATTATGCGGATGGGATATTGAATATGAGAATGTCTTGCCGCAAAGAAGCAATTTGGAAGATGAAAGTTGAATATTACAAAGCCAGGAGGTGATTGAAAAAGGAAATGGATATAGGATATCAATGCAAATCAATGGTGGAAAAGTATTTGGGATTTGCTTTTTACTACAACCTTAATATTTGCTGGAGAACTATCCTTTAGGATCTTTAGCTCCTGTTTCAAATGCCCCCATAAAAGTTATAGTCATTCGCCCATTCATAGATGAAATTGTGAAGATTTGATAGAGTCATTGACCATGTCAACACCAATGGTTCTGGCCTTTGTTGGCAATTGTTTCTGTTTCTGTTTCCATTTTCAGTTGCACTTACTGGCTGGCTGGCAATGAAAAATCGATGCACCCGAAATAAAACTCAATCAAGAGCAATTAAAGGAATTCACAATGGAAGGGCCGTAAAAGCGAGACAATAAGGAATTGTGCGCACCAATCGTGATGATCGAAGGGCGTTGGCCAGTTCGGGTCAGGCTGCACCTCCCCCGCCCTACTCGACCTTTTTTTTCCAGAGGGTCAGAGGGCACACCTGGCTGGCTGGCTGAACTGGCTGACCGGCGTCTGGCTCGAGGATTTATCTGGGCGTCAAAGCCGCCACCAATAAAAGTGAAAAACAAAGCGCCAAGTCCCGAAGAGATTCGAATGTGACGCGTGGCCACACAGATCAAAATATTTATTAGATTGTTTGTTTAACATTAAAAACAGTTCTTCTTTTTGGTCTTTTAACATAAAAATATAAAGTTAAGTTAGGCATCTAAAACAATTGCAAAAAGTTTTGGGACTTTTGTAAAAACCACTCTTATTTCTATGTATTTTTTTCAGTGCATTCCCTATGGAAACCCGGTGCAACCCGCCTGCTGTTGTCCCTCCGGGAATACGGGAATAGGTGCCAAAAAGTGTCCCAGAGTCCCCGGGTCGAGTGGCGGGCGTTTCATAGGAATCATGGGCACACGCACCCGTTCCCATTCACGTTCCCATCTCGTGCCATTGGAATGGCCATTGTCCGTTGTCCGTTGTCCGCTGTCCGCTGGCCGTTACAAATTGTTGTGGGCGTTCCAAATCCGCTTAGGAGTCGCCTTTCTCCAGCTCATCCATCCCAACCATCCATCCCTTCACTTGGAATTTAATTTTGTGTGAGTTTTGATTTCGTTTTGCGAAGCGAGTCGCATTTCATCTTGTGTTTGGTTTTTGAGCGTTAAATCGCCAAATCCTTCGTTAATTTTGACGTTTGTCTTTGTTTCTTTCTATTATTTATTTTTTTTTGAGGGTGTGGGTCCCTCAATGACCACCGGTCAGTGGCAGAATGGAATGAGATGGATGACCCGTACGAAGGGTGAAACCGGAAGGAGCTACCCATGTGGGTGGATGGCCACTGCAATTGCTCGTCGCCGGGCGAAGAGATTAAAAATTTAATTCGAAATTAGCGCAATTGTTGGCATTGCTATTGCTCCCTTTTTTCGATCGATTCGAGTGGAAAGACAAACAAAATCGATGGCCAGCCGGGCAGCTGTCGTTTTGAGCCCGCTGCAAATAATGGCAACAATTTCCTGATTACTTTTGACCCTTCGGATGCGTTTTTATGGTTATCAAGGAATGTCGGTTTTCATTCTCAAACGAATTGATTTGGTCAGTTTGAAGTTCTCAAATGAGGGTTTTTTTCGCTGGAAAGGGGGAAATAATGAAAGTTTTAACAGAAAATCACAATTAAGCTACATCTAATGGTTGTTGAGTGGCATGAAGAAGCGTTATTAGTTGCCTAGGTATACCATGTCGATCTAGCCATGTCTGTCCCTCGTTCCCCGAGATGGTAGCATCTAGAGACGTAATTCTTTTTGATTTAGGTGCTCTTATAATATACGCTGAATATGATATCTTTAAATTTTAATCACTTCGTTCTCCGTCTTAGCAATCTTCAAAAAACTATATCTTATTCTTCAGATTTGTCTATATCTTCGAAATGGTTGAACCATGAGATAAAAATCTTTTTGATTATAGCTATAAATTATAATATTTAAGCATGTGCCAAATTTTATAGAGATCGGACGATAAACAATGAAGATACGTCTAAAACAAATGTTCACCATCCCTTCTCAGTGACATTGCCGAATGGCGTCACATATTTCACTTNCTACCCATGTGGGTGGATGGCCACTGCAATTGCTCGTCGCCGGGCGAAGAGATTAAAAATTTAATTCGAAATTAGCGCAATTGTTGGCATTGCTATTGCTCCCTTTTTTCGATCGATTCGAGTGGAAAGACAAACAAAATCGATGGCCAGCCGGGCAGCTGTCGTTTTGAGCCCGCTGCAAATAATGGCAACAATTTCCTGATTACTTTTGACCCTTCGGATGCGTTTTTATGGTTATCAAGGAATGTCGGTTTTCATTCTCAAACGAATTGATTTGGTCAGTTTGAAGTTCTCAAATGAGGGTTTATTTCGCTGGAAAGGGGAAAATAATGAAAGTTTTAACAGAAAATCACGAATTAAGCTACATCTAATGGTTGTTGAATGGCATGAAGAAGCGTTATTAGTTGCCTAGTTATACCATGTCGATCTAGCCATGTCTGTCCCTCGTTCCCCGAGATGGTAGCATCTAGAGACGTAATTCTTTTTGATTTAGGTGCTCTTATAATATACGCTGAATATGATATCTTTAAATTTTAATCACTTCGTTCTCCGTCTTAGCAATCTTCAAAAAACTATATCTTATTCTTCAGATTTGTCTATATCTTCGAAATGGTTGAACCATGAGATAAAAATCTTTTTGATTATAGCTATAAATTATAATATTTAAGCATGTGCCAAATTTTATAGAGATCGGACGATAAACAATGAAGATACGTCTAAAACAAATGTTCACCATCCCTTCTCAGTGACATTGCCGAATGGCGTCACATATTTCACTTAAATTATTGTAATTCTGGGTTAAAATATTTTATTAATATGTTATTTGGATGCACTATTCAAAATATAAGGAATATTTTGGCAATATTATAGTTTTCGCACATAAATTCAAAAAAATTGTCCAGTTTTCTGTTAAAATGCAAGAGCCGAGGTTTTTTAATTGCATTGTCAAGAAAGTGTGGGAAAACATGAAGATTGGAATTGATTAAGGAAATGTAGCATCCACCTCCCCGTATATTTCCTTAGTGAAATGCTCTCCAATTTGTCCGTCCGTCCGGCCTGTCTGGACATATCAATCAACTCCCAAGAAACAGATCGGGGGCTAGAATTTTAACTTGGCATGGGTACATAATCTACTGGGCCGCTTGCCAGGATGGGGGTGGGAAATGACCATAAAAGCCAAACAATGGCGTGTTAATGGCAACTTTAAACTGACACCACTCCACGCGAAGGTTAATCGCTTCCAGGCCGGACATTGGGCATCTTGCAACCACTGGCACCACCCGCTGATATTTAGGTTACATTTTAGATTCGGACGGGGACGAGGTGGCATGATAAATGCAGCGTACCCAGCGGGTGTACACCTCCGAATAGAGTTGTCAATTTCGGGAGTTACTATTGCATATTTGTATCGTATATCCATGGCAGCTGGAATTACACGCATACGAGACATGAAAAATCGCACCCGAGGGGTATGGCCACTATGATTCAATTACGTCAAATAGACATGTCGCTAGAAGAGTTTTGCATATTAATTGAATTGCAGTCGAGGGGCGAGAGAAAAAAGCAAAATCAACACAACGACCGTCCCGGGACCCTTGAATTGTCAATTGATTTTTGTGGTTTTTCAACAAAAATGTTGAACAAATTGTGCGCAAATTGTAATCTTTTTTTTTTTGTTTTGCATTGTTCTCACCCTCGGACACGCCCTCATCAACACACAATATCGAGTGGAGTATCTAGCCATCGGCCAGAGCATGCAACTCGTTTTTTATTCGCCACTCTTGACCAGGTGTGGCTAGTTGCTGTCGCCTCTTGTTTGTTTTGCTTTAAACGGTTTGTTTTGCTAACCAAAGTGTTGATGTTATGGCCGACCATCGCCACACGATTTTGGCCAGGTTTTTTCGCTTTTACCAATCCGAAATCCGAGCTACTGAATCAGCCAGTTGGCTTCTAACAGTGTATATATCAATTCAATCTCTGCAATTTGCCGAGCAATATAAAAATATACCATTGCTGTGGTTAAGGGAGTGGTTTTGACACTACGAAAAAATGTTATTGTTTTCCTAATTTATTGAGGCTGGACAAGAAAAAAGGTTCTTCAAGATTAACCCTTCCTAGATAAGGTATCTATCAAATCTTCTGACGCAGATTGATTGCCTTGAATACTAGAGTTTCGACAAAAAGGCTCTATAAAACACAAAACAATAAATATGCGGGTACGAGTATACACTCTCGAA
This sequence comes from Drosophila ironensis, assembly GCA_021223825.1. Classification (NCBI taxonomy): domain Eukaryota; kingdom Metazoa; phylum Arthropoda; class Insecta; order Diptera; family Drosophilidae; genus Drosophila; species Drosophila ironensis. The sequence goes on from JAJJHQ010001334.1 coordinate 716,409, forward strand.
CTTAATATAACTTTTTGTGTGTAGTGCCCCATAAACCCTTCATTACACGGCACTTAAGCTGCGGCAATAAAAGCAACTACAGCAACTAAAACCCGAAAATAAAACTCAATTTGAATTCAAAAACCACCAAAATGGTGCGTGCTTATCGCCTCAGCCGTTTCCTTTGGACCTTAAATAAAAACAAAAACCTAAAACACCGAATACGAATTCAAAAGCTGAAATTAAACCTGAACTCGATGAGCTCGATAAAGCGACCAAAGCGGGGCTAGAAAATAAATTAAAAATACATTTTTACGTAAATGTGGCACATTAAAAGGCGACTTGAGGAAAGCACACAATAAGTATAAAAACACAACTAAGTGCATACAAAATAAATTCAAACAAAGCCACGGCCACAAAAACACAATAGTAAGAGAAAAGCACACAAATTAATTTAACAACAAGGTTTCTTAAGGGAATATTCATACCCTTAGTTGTGACTTTTTAGGCATTCATTAGCAGTACAAATACACATTTAAAGGTCGATTTTTTAAAGAAAAACTATACCATGTCTGGTAAAATGAATCATTTTTTCTTGGGCCATAAATACCCGAAATGTACTCTATTTTTTGGCCGCTGGAGGTGTAAAGACGCAGAGGCGGCCCGAGAAATGTTAATGTAAATTTCAATTGTTTTAATTTATTTGTGACCCCATCGCCACCCGCCAAACAGTCACGGACCAACTTAATGTTATATATACATATATAAAACGAAACAAAAAACTGAATTAAATAAAGGCGAGAAAAAAGCGGAGTGATTGTCGGTCGCTGGCTCTATTCTTTTGGCCTATCTGTCCAAGACGTGACTGGCATTCCCGAATTCTCTGGTAGCAGCCGTGGATCGGGATCCATGAAAGGGTCTCCAAAAAAACCGCCCAAAAAAAGGGGGAACGGAACCAACTGTCCCGCAGTATTTGGAGCACAACGAACGATTTGGTCTCATAACCGGAGCAGTTCCAGTTCCAGTTCCCGATATGTAACATAGTTGACTGAACTCTCCGGCCGCCTGCTGCCTACAAATAAATTTTCTGCCTCCTAAGCAAACGAAAAGAAAAAAAAATTCCGCATGTAAAAAACGAACTAGAAAATGCATCCATGAAAAATGTGTTCGGTTTACCATTAATCCGCTGCCCTGATCCAGGGCGACAGATCATTACACACGCGCGCGTGGATTCGACGGAAAAAAAAGACTGTGAAAGGAGGCGGCGTTGCATGCCCCAAAATTTTGGGGGGGATAAGCAGACAGTCGAAATCGTAAGTATATGTAAATTTATTAATAAAAACCCCCGAAACAAAAAACGGATGCACATCGCTCCAAAATGGAGCGTGCTGTGCAGTTGTTGCCTGTCCGTAATTTATAGAGCCGCTGCCAAATGACATGCTAACTAATAGTATCATCATAATTTATACATACAAATACATTGCATTTGTTATTTATGCCCTTGCGCCACCCCTCCGGCACGGGAACACCACCCCTCCCCTCCCTCGTTTGGCCTGTGATTGCCATGCAGATCCCTGCTGACAGAGGTCGGTCACAACACCCAAGCCCATGGCAAAGGTCACCCCATGCTAATGGGTCCTTTTGACCCTCGGCTATATTTGAATACCGATTGCAATCGACGAAAGCATCAACTATACTATAAGGCAAATATTTTCAAAATAGTTATAATTGATTTGCCAATAATACCTTATACCAATGAAAATCCTCTTTTTTTTATTTTTTATTGAATAAGTGAGATTATACATCTGTTACTATCTGTTGCTAATGTTACTGTGGTTTTACCTGAAAGAGATTGTTACTTTAAAAGGAATTCCTTTAAATTTGTCATTAACGTACGTTTTTTTTGAATTTGGATAGATGGAAAACACGTTCTTCTCCGAAACCTATGGGAATATTGGCATTTGACTTAGAACCAGCTACCTTGATGGCGCTGACCCACGTTGTGTTCGTTCAGGCCTGGTAAAAACAAGTCAATAAATAGGTTCGTACTCTTAGTACTCTCGGTTACCATTTCGTCCGTTAAAGGAGCCGGGTATTCGGCTATTCCTGGACCTCATCGGACCAGTTCTTTGCATGGAGCTTTCTCCCATATATCCTCCCATGTCACTGTTTCTTTCCCTTTGCTGGCTAACATATGAGGGGGCTCCCATGGACGAAAACCCCCGACCCTGGCCATCGCCATTCGTCATCGGTCCACTGCACAGAGATTGATTATTGGAAATGGAACCAAGTAGAGATCGAGGTAGCTTACACTGCGGAGCTGCCATAGTTGGGCTTGTAGTTGGAGTACTGATTCAGCACACTGGCGTTGTAGCCGGCAAAGGGATTTTCGGGCGATGGAACTTGTCCATTCATATTGGCGTTGAAGTTTGTTGCCTGATTTGAGTGCAACCATTGACGGCCATCGCCTGAGGGTCGTCCCATCTGGCAAAGGATTGGTTCAGGAATCGCAGCAGTCCATCATTCCAGGATGCATTAGCTTACCTGAGGATAGTTGGAACCTCCGCGGTTTCCACCATGGCTGCTATATTCCCAGGAGAATTCCGGACCACCTTCCATATTTAAATATTGTTTTTTTTTTTGTTGAAAAAAAAGAGAATTTTTTTCGAATATGGAATTTTGAAGAATTTACTAGGTCCGAAACTGGTGTGTTTTCTCACTTACTGCCGGACTAAAACTGAATCTAATCGAAACTGTACAGCTCAAGTCATGTCAAAATTTAATCGTGGGCTACTGGGTTTACGATTTTTGGATTCCACAAAATAAACTATGAAAAGTATGCCTAGAAATCTAATAAATATGGACTTATTTCAACTCTACTGCAATAATAATCAAATTGTGGGCAAAGCCCACTGTCATAATATGCTTGATCATAAATGAAATCTTATATTTGCATTTGTTATTAAAGCCATTAAGATGTCTCGTCTCATTGATTTATAGAAGTATAATATTTATAAGAGATATGCTTGTTGCGTTAGTTAAATAAAATGTTTAAAAGTTTATGAAAACCTTAAATTATTTGTGACAGTAATAAAACGTTAAATATTGAATGCTTCTATTTCTCGTTTAATATTTAAGGTTGCAACGAAGATAATCGTTTGAAAGCTATAATATTTATAAGAGATATGCATATTAATTTCCAAGTGCTGATTAAAAAAATTATAAATTAACATATCTTGGCTTGGATAAAAGGCATAAATTATTCTTGACACAGTAATAAAAGTATAAATATTAAATGCTTCCATATATCGTTAAATATCTTAGGTTGCAAAGAAGATAATCGATATCTGTGGCGACTTCCACCTGTACTCGCCGCATGCAGCACAGCTGTATCTTTCTCCCGATTCTGGCAAAAAACAATAAAGAAAACAAAACATAAGAGAACCAGTTTGCCATCAATACAAGTATTATTTATGGGCTTTGCCGAACGAGGCAAACAAAGGCCAAAGGCTGACCCACAAAGGAAAGGCAGACAATGCCAGATGACCTCATAAATTGCCTCGTTATGAGGTTCATAAAAATATTACTGCTCCATATTCATAATGCGCTCTTGAGGCAAATTGCCGGCTTGTCCTTGCTGCACCAACCCAAAGGCAAGTATCTAAGTATCTACCTGTGCGAGTGTCTGGAAGATGCACTCGCCCTAAACCTCGAGAGCCCCGAAGATTTATGGGCTGGAATGGCAGAAGGTGAGGGCACGTTAGCTTTGCTTTTTTAGCATCAATTTAAAATGCATAAAATACTCGATGGTTCCTCTAACTCAAAACAAGGCATTAAGAGGAAACTCCCTTGGCAATGGCTAATCCAATTTTTTATGGCATTCGTGTGGTTTCTGGGCCGTAAAATTGTTTTGTCACCTGTTGAAAACATTTTTTATTTTTAATTGAAAACATCCAATGTGCGTGCACCCACAAAAATTCCCTACATTTCTGGCCCCAACAGTTTCTATTGTTCTATTTTCTATCCGCTGAGTGGTGCGGTTTATTTTTGGGAATTGTGGAAATATGAATTTTAATCGCTTAAGGTCCAACCAGATTGCTGCCAATTAACACCTCCAATACGCCAATGGCCTGGCTTATTTGTCAGTGTTTCAACGGGGGCGTTCAGACAACAAACATTTTGATTTATCAACTCTTTTTACATTCCCAATCCGAGAGTGCATTCGCTTCAGAGGCCTCCGAGAAGGTGGAGGAGGACACGAAAATAGCTGCGTCGGAGTCATCGAAGTCATCTGCATTAAGATCCGACAACGACAACACCCAAAACGATTTAACTCTTTGACCCCACCCACCCAAGTCGGGGAAGGGATCCCGACTTCATTTCAATGGGATTCGACGGGCAACAGACAGACAACCAGGGCCTATTAAAAAAATTGTTTATGAAAACAAACATTTTCGGGGCAATTAATCATCGGGGGCAATCGGCGGCGCGTGGGGGAGCGGCCCCCAAACTTTTCGTTTTGCTGCGTTTACCCCCTTCATCTGATATAATGATGATGATGATCATCTCCATTTCCATTTCCATTCCCATTTCCATCTGCAGTAGCTGTTGCTCTGAGGGCCTCCAATTTTCATTTGGAAATCGTTTTATGGCCTCCACCAAGTTGGGGAAGCACACACATGCCCAGTGGTGTGGGGCAGAGTGTTAAACGTCTGCCAATTAGTGATGCTTGTTGTGTCTGCTTGTTGCGATCGTTCTCCTAATTGGCTAAAATATGAAATGCCTTCAGCTAAATCGCTGGAATAAATCGTCTTTGATCGCAGCATTTTCAAGAGTCTGAAAAAGTTTTGTGTGTATATGAGGAATTTGTTAGGCAGCTAATAAACTTGCTGTTTGATGTGTACCAATAAAATTGAAGATTTCCTGAATTGGGAAACTCGAAATTGGAAAAGTATATGCCTTATTAAGATCTCTACTAATAAATATTTAATATAAATGCAACTCCCTCTGCAATGCTTTCAACACCAGCGGGAAGTTCCACTTTGTGTCTCAATAGATATCAATTTCCAAGCACATGCATATCCTGTATATGTTAGCACTTCTTCATTGTTGTTGGTCCTCTGCTGTTGACATTTTTCGATATAAAAACTGATGTCCTGTCCGGCAAATAACCTCGGGGGATGGTTGGAATGATTTGATTGTGAAAAACCGAAACAAACAAAAGTAATTTTTGAATGAAAAGCAATAAATTTGAGAACATTTATTGGTTTTTGGCTGGCCTGTCATGTGCCAAAAGCAGGAGCAGCACCCGAAGGGGCATAGCTTGCATCATTTAGCCCCTGCTTTATGACTCGCAGATACATATATATTTACGGGCTGAGATACAAGCAGAGGGATATATTTGGATAGAAACAGATACATCCACCCACAGATGGACAGATAGTTGACTCCTTTGACATTTCTGGGGGTTGAGTGTAGGATGATGATGCACTGGAAAGTATGACATAAATTTTCTAAAAACGAAATTGTAGGATTTTTATAAGGAAACGAATAGAATGATCTAGCAAAGATCTAGTGTAATCTTAAGTTCTGATCAACATTTTTTGTTTTTAACCCAAATATTTTGTGGCAGTGCATTTGAAAGGGGCACTTCTTTGGATTTCCGACGTTCGGGCCTCGTCATTAGTCCCCGTATGACGCGTGCCCGGGAGTTTTTCAATTTTTCAATGGATCCCCGAACAGAGGTCCGAGATCCCGCCGCCAAGGCCGTAGAAGTGCAGTCGGCACAACGACGATACACATCCGTTTGCAGGAGGAACACTTTTCGAATAATAACAATAACAATAAACCCGATTCGGGACATACAGGACGCGCAGGACAATGCCGGCGGACAATGGAGGTGGTGCCCTGCGGTGGCCACTGGTCGTCCAGGTCTAATGAAAGGGGGGTGTGGACCTTTTTGGCCCGGGGTCAGCTCCGGTTTAAATTGTGTCATGTTCGCATTTCTGACATTTTCCTCCCCTCCCCCAACTCTCGCTCCGATTTGGGCCATTGTGGCGGCAGGCTGAAAAATTGAAATATTACACTACTCATTTGAAAACGGTGCCGGGTCAGCAGCAATAACTGTGAAATCAATATCGGGGGAAACCTTTGGCGACCTTTTGCGTCCTTTCTGACACAGATGACCCGTCCGTTTGCAGGACATTAACTCGGTCCAATTTCCAGCGAAAATTAATGTGCCATCTATGACGCCTCATTGAGTGGGTCGCGTCACTTCCGAGTCCCATAAATGTGATCCTAATGATATCACTCTTATTCAATGCCACAGCAGCTCAGCATCTGTATGTATACGATTTTGGGTAATTTAAAACCCTCAAATTAAATGGAGAGTGTATCTAATAAATTTTGAGATCTCTGGCTAGAATTTGCGGATTTGTGAATGCATTATAGTTTGGTATAGAAATATTAGAATAAATATAAGCATTTTGAGGGTCACGATCTAAAAAGTTATAGAATAATAGGTGTTTGAAAGTTCTGGATAGTTCCTTAAAAAAAATGTATGCTGAATTGCTTGCTTCTTACAATTGAGGTACATAAATGGATTTAAAATTACAATATAAATTCATTCAAATAATTTAAACATCTGGTTTAAACTATTGTGGGGGTACCAGTTTGCACCAGTTTTAGAGTCATATATATTTTTATTTTATTTACAGCTATAATATTTGGAGTAGAATCCCATTTTCTGTTTTATTGAACCCATAGAAGTTATAGAACAACATATAAGGTTTGATGTTATCCCTACAATATAAATGTATTCAGATAATTTAAATATCTTGATGGAACTAATAAGGGTGTGAACTTAAATAGAAATTGTGCCAGTTCTAGTGACATATCCCTCGATTTTAGACCTATTGTGCCATGGAGTAATACAATTTGAAATAGATTTCGGTTTTTTTTTATACATTTTATTTGTTTTTTAACAGTTTTTTAGGCATTGTCATGGCTGAGTAGTTGCAGGAATTTGCCTCGAGTCCTGCGGGCAACCCCCTCCCTGCCCTAGCTCCCTCCTTGAGCGAGGGTCTTCCTCCCCTACCACCATACCTCCCTGTCCTCCCTGTCCTCCCTCACTTCCTCACACCACCACTCCCTTTTCCGTTCCNACCATACCCCCCTGTCCTCCCTGTCCTCCCTGTCCTCCCTCACTTCCTCACTCCACCACTCCCTTTTCCGTTCCACCGACACCGAGCCAACTGTCAACGCATTGTCAATTCTATTTTTATGTTTTATGTTGTTTTTTGTCGTTTCGTTTTGTTTTCATTTTCATTTATGTTTTCTTGTGCGTTGTGCTCTTGTTCTCGTTTTGCGTGGCTTCCGTTGCGCTTCTTTTACCCCTCCATCTCTTTTTGTTTTTTTAATATTCGAGTGTAATATTTCAGTTTTTTGGCCGCTTGTGCATGTCCCCATTTCATTTTTTTTTGTTTGTTTCTTGAGCTGGCGACAATTTGTTGGTTGTTCTGGAGAACCGCTAAATAGCTACAAATTTATGAGCGTAAATAGCCGGCGTAAATCAATTTTTAATGCATTTCCATTTCCAATTTCCATTTCGGTGGCCGGAAAAATGTCAACCAGCAAATTGATGTGGCGACAGTTATGCCTGCGGGGAAATGTTTATCGGAATTGGAATTTGTGTTTCTTTAGCCGGCTCAAAAACAAGCCATTAAGGATATTCCAGGCGATAGGATATTAGGAAATACTAATTTTCGGTGGTCTGGATGACAGGTTAAAAATTCCATAAAATATGTAGGATACAGATTGATATTTTATCAACTGTTACAGATTGTACACACAAATTTTAAAGGTAATTAGATCAGTCAAAGTTTTAGGCCATTTCATTCTTCGTCCTGCAAATACCCAAGTAACAAGTAAAAGATTTACAAGGATTTAATAGGGTTTTTGTAATGAATGAGTAACATATATAATAAATTGTAAGCTACAAAAAAAGGTAAAGTGTAAGAAGTACGATAAATTATTTTATATGATATAAAAATAAATGGGTAGAAATTAATCGATTGTATAACACCATTAAAGCATCAGCTTCAAAAATTACAACTTTCGATAAATGATTCATCTGAGTGATTCATCTTTCGATCAATTATTCATTTTGATAATGATTCAATGGCTTAATATTAAGAGATTGTATAGCCTTAAGAATCACAACATTCGATAATTGATTCATCTGAGTGATTCATCTTTCGATAACTGTTTCATTTCGATAATGATTTAATGGTTAAAAATTAAGAGATTGTGGGTCTCTCTTAAACCCGCAGCCTCAAGAAGCACTACCTGCGATAAATGATTCATGTGGGCAATCGAATATTTGGCAACACTAATTTGTAAATTAAAATCTGCATATCCCATTCCTGCTTTAAAGTACTCGTACATTTATGCATCAGAAAATGCAAATTTGTATCACTTATCCCATGTACACAAGCGTGCTGTATGTGCAAGTGTCGCATGCTTGCTACCAGCTTTTCCATCAAATCCAATTTAATACGCTTAAGTTCTTACTTTTTGTTTTCCCTTCTTGCTTTTATATGAACGAAAAAATATATATGTAAAGCTTATATACACTCATTCAAACACCAGTACCACCACCCCCTACAATCGGCTCAATTTAATGTTATCGATTTTTAATTTTCCTATTTGAGCTTTTTGCTTATTTGCAGACTTGGAGCATTTTTCGTGTTGGTATGGTTTTAATGTGAATTACAGGGCGACCGAGCACCTAACTACATGCCTCCCCCTTAAACCTGTAACCCTTCGCCCTTCGCCCTGCTCCCCCTTTAACCTCTTCCCTACAATGGTTAAGGCTTGTAATTTAATCGCATTTGTATCGATGCTTTTTGTTTTTGCCGTCGCCATTGTCTCGTTGCAATTTAGCAACTATTTTTCCTGTGTTTCTGGTGCTATTACTGTTTCTGTTTCGATTCGAATTAAATTCAAGGCGTGGAAAAATAGTCGCACAAATGTTGGATCATGATATACATAAGCAAGCATTTATATGGGAGGGAAGCCCTACAGATGATTCGATGTACGTGGTCCCCGAACTGAGTTTGCATTTTCATTTGTTATCCATATTGTTTGCATTGTCGTTGCTTTTCTGTGGTTGCGTTGCACTCAGTGTTTTAGTGCTTAGTGTTTTCCGCCAGCAGCAAATATCAAATAAATACCTTTTCTGGAACTTTTCGAAACGTAATTGGATTTGTGGCGGCTAAGACGAAATCCACGGAATCCATCGAAAGTAAGCCAAGTGACAACTATTTGGAACGCATCTCGACAAAGGTTTTGAGGTCTAAACAATCGATTAATTCGATTACAGTTTGGACTAAGCAATCGATTGATTCTACTACAGTTTTTTTTATTTTTTCGGCTTATCTAAAATGTAGTGCTTAAATATTTAATATATTTTCTTGTGAGATAGATAATATTAAGTAAAAGGTTTATTTTCAATGTAATAAATACAGAAAAAGAATGTCTGGTATCTTGTCGTAACTCTCTTTTTGGGTTTTTTTAAGCCGTCTCCATAAATAAAATTTAATTCCGGGATCGTGGAATGCTTGTTGGACGCAGGGCCGTATAAATGACGTTCAAAAATATTTCACGCTTTAATTAAAAATCGAAATTGAACTGCCAATAAAATGTTTGTTAACCAACATAACCGCATCTGTTAATGTCCGCGGCCGGGGAGCGCCAACTATAGCTGCGAAGCCGTATCTGAAAAAGTATCTGTATCTGTAATTGTGACTGGGTGTGCAATGGAGGGCATCCGGAGTAACCAACCTCCGTGACGCGTTTCCCTCCCCTCCAGCCCTCTTATCAAATTTTTGATAAAAAGCCGCGCCAATAAATTAAATGTATAAATTCATTAAATGAATTTCGTTTTTATTGTTTCAACCGGAGGAGGAAACCGAGCCCAGAGCCAAATAAAAACAGATGACGCGTGTGTGTGTGTGGGTGTAGGTAGCGTTGTGTGCATATTAAAAAACCATCAGCGTGTCAATATGTAATTTGTGTCGTCAATGCTGCCTCTGCTGCTGCTCTCAAATAGGACATAAATTAAATATCAATAAAGGGAATGTACCCGCAATACCACACCCCCGATGCCACGATACCACGATGCCCCGATTCACCGATTCCCGGTGCCGCAATATTTCCCAACCATTGGCAGCTGTTTTCCCCGGGCAGAGATCTGAGGGCTAACCGAAATTGATTTGCTCCTTAGCCGAGCAACTTCTCAGCTTCGGCAGTTGACAAATTTCCGAAAGAAATACAATGCCGGCTACAGTAGCCTTAGGGGCCAAAGACAATTACCCGGGCACTCGTGGAAAGTTAGTTAAAAGTGCCCCTAAAGGCGGCTCCTCGGCCTGCGATCCTCAGAAGGATCGTGTGCAGCCAACCGCAATTTCTCAAACACATAACAAAGAACATCAAATGCCCGAAGAATCCGGCAACGGATGACGGATGAGTTGTTTGTGCAACCTAATGAAACACGCTTTGTCCCGAAGGATCAGCCAGGATCGCTGCCATTGGCAAGAAATTTGTCAACCGAGTTCATTAAGCCTTCGGATCCGAGGATCCCTCCATCCCCCCCAGACCATTAAATTCCAATCTGTCGCCGCTGCTCTTTGATGGCTTCGAAATTATTAGGGATTTATTATGATTATTATATTAAGAGCACAACGAACACAGAGCTCGAGACCCTAACAAAGAATGAATGGATCCGAAACCAATGGGAATGCGACCTGTACCTGGGCATCATTATTATAGTATTGCTTGTTCTTAGCGGCCAAATATTATTTTACATATCAATTATTTCTTTGTCCCCGGGTTCTTTTTGTGTTTGCCAATGACAAACCATGAAAATTGCATACCAAAAAATCTTGAAGAAAACCAAGATTTCCACATAATAATCATCGATCTTGGGGAGTCTCTGGATCTCTGAGTCACTGGGAAACTCGATATTTTCCCGTATTTAATTTATGGTTGGGATACGGGAAATTTGTTTTCCACATTTGTCGCAGATGAACTGGAGAAGGAAAAGCGCAAACTGTGATTGAGATCTACCCATATCGATTACGAATTCTTATAAATCGTGAATACAAATAATTGGTTTACAATCGACAGTTTGTCATTTAATTTAGAGTGCTGGGTGGTGCACTATATCAGGTAGACTTCGAGATTTAATTTACAGCTTTGCATTGGAAATGTATACTCATTTGGGATTTCTCTAAGGTTTTTTTTTGCCCCCAATTTGTGTAGTTTAATGTGCCCACCTAATTGAAATACCCCCACAAGCTTTCCGCTCTCCGATCAAAGGAAAATGAGAAAATTGTGTTCGCTGCCAGCAAATACAAAATACCAAATTCAGGTGACGTCTGTGACTCGTTTAATGAGAACATTAAAAAGATATCAGAAATGCGTCAAAACTCGTCTGTCTCCCACCTGAAAAAAAAAACACCCACGAATCAAAAGGCCCAGACCCCTGGGAATCTCCATTCCCAATCAAATCCGAGATTCACGAGGTTTTCTTGCTGGCACTCATTAGCCATGCAAAGCGTGTGTCCGAATTTAATTTCAATCAAAATCCAAATTATATGAAAATCAAATAAAATTGTGGAAAAATGGAGGCACTTGCTCGCATTCTAAATAGAGAACTCAGATACACGTATTTTTTGTGTGTGAAGCGGGGCATAAACTATTTCACATCTCTTTGTCGGTTTCTTGTAAGACGGTTCCCTTTCAAGATGGGCTTGAAATTATGGCGGGAAATCGTTTTCAAGGTGCGATAATTTTTCTAGCTCTTTCACTTATTGAATTTTAATTGCAACCGCTTTGAAGTTTTTAAAAATCTATAAATTTCATAGATTTATGGGCGTTTAAAGTTAAAGTACTTCCTTATTACACCCGGTTCTTAAAAAGAACAGGGTATATTGAATTCGTACTAATGTATGTATGAGGGTGAAGGATTGGGAGAAAGAATGGTCCAGGTCTATGGATAACTTGGAGCGATGGCGACAGTCGAGATCGTGACGCTTGAAGGCCAAAAGGGTGGCTGAGTAATATATAATAATTACAAAATAATATATTTTTTTGAGGCCACAAATTTTGCCACCTACCCGTATAATTCCCAACTAGTTTAAGCAAAATCTTTATAAGGTCAGCTTCACCAAGCCGATTTTTTAGGTAAGTCTACTAATATCTTCTTCTTATCTTTCAGGGGATCCCAGCCAGTTGTTTCCGCCATAGACTCCCTGGATCACCTACTCCCTGGATCCTCTTCTCCCTGTATCATCTACTCCCTTGATCATCTACTCCCTGGATCATCTACTCCCTGGATCATCTACTTCGTGGATCACCTACTTCCTGGATCATCTACTTCCTGGATCATCTTCTCCCTGGATCATCTACTCCCTGGATCATCTTCTCCCGGGATTATCTACTCCCTGGACTAGATAGGAGGGAGACGTCAGAAACCGGCCCCCATCTTATCTATCAGGGCATCCCAGCCAGTTCTTCCCGCCAAACCTCAACCGGATCATCTACTCCCTGGACTAGCTAAAGCCTGGACTCCGGCATCGAGCCCGCATCTTCCCGCCTCCGATGATCGACTATAAATGGGCAAAAATGACGTGGATCTTAGCCTCATTTTGGCCATCAACCTCAGCGTCACGGACTCGACTGCCGCACCAAGTCATCCAAATATCTGCTATACCTTCTGACCGATGCAGTGCATCAAAGCGACGCAGTGCATCAACATTCAACTCTGCAATATCAACGTTTACGCATAAGGAACATGATCCCCAACGAGATGATGAAGCGTCAAGTCCTGCCATTATCCTGCGACCAGGTAAGTCCAGAGTCGTAGCATTTACCTTGATTAGGGCGCTTCTTCACTTTATTTTGGCAAGCCAAGTCGATATAGCCATGTCCGTATGTCCATCCATCCGTCTGTCTGTATGAACGCCTAGATCTTGGGAATTATAATAGATAGTCAACATATAATTGCATATTCTGATTCTAGACATACCAGTTTACCCTAGTAAACCGTCTCCATAGAATTAATTCGCGCTCGGGAGAAGCATTTTATTTTTACTATAAATTGTCAATATTTATCCAAACTTTTACAATCAGGTGGAACCAAGAATCGGTCATGTGTATCGTCTAAAATCCTTATTTCGTGTTTCTATATAAAAAAGGGGTTTCAAATATTTACAATTGAGTGTTGAAAGTGAGTCCGGGATACAAAAGCAGATACAAAATCCAACTGAAATGATAGCAATAATCGAGTAGTGAAATCATTCAATTTGAAATCCCTCTTTTCCTATTGAACGGATTCCTTTTATGGTTATTTTTCAACGCCAATTTGCATATGCCTATGAAACTGACTCCATAAAAGTTTTTCACCAAATCCGCGCATAAAGTTTCATATGAGAATCCCCCTTGGAATTGCACGATTCTGAGCCTTGGCATTAGGCAAATGAATTGCCCTCCCGTTCCCGCCTCTTCCCGCTGCGTATGAATTAGCTTATGAGCTACACACTCCTTGGAGCTGGCTTAAGACTTGCCACACTCCACTCCACTGAGCACTCCGACGCGTCGGCCTATTTGCATTGTCACAACACCCACCCAGTGAAAACTTTATGGTGGCTCGTAACTTGCGGCGCGAGGGTGGTTCGCTTTCTTTTTTTGTTGGCAACACCCCCGAGGACGCAGGTTGCAGGGTGTCATGCGTGTCGGCAAAACATATGCATAATTATTTAATTGAATTAAACAATTTCGTAAATGGTAAATGATGCGACAATATGGCGGCGTCACTTCTGCCGCCCTTCCCCCACCGGAAATTTGCATAAATACATAATTATGGACTTGCACGAAGATGTGCGGGATATGTACAATACAATACAATATGTGTGCGCGTGTAATAAAATTTGCATGCCCGGCAGAAAAAAGCTTTTAAATGGCAAAGGAATGGAAGATACTCGTACTTGTCAGTCGAAAGAGATTTTTTTTGTAGGGGGGAAAAACTTTTGCCTGAAAATCTGCCAATGCATTGCAATGGCTGGCTCATTAAATCTGCTAGTTGCTTGGAAATTAAGGAATGAGGAATTGATGCTATAATGTGCCCGAACTTTTAAAGTTAAAGTCCTATTAAAGTTCCAATAAAGATTTGCATGAAGTATACTTATATACAATCAATTTGATAGATGCGGTGCAGCGGGTGGTATAGATTTTCAACTTGGGAGCCGAAAAGTTAAGATTTCGATTCCCTTTTGTTCAAGACATTCACAGCTTTTTGTTTTTTGCGAGCACTGGGAGCCAAATGAGCCATAGTTTGCCCACCGCTGATTTGGTGTATTTATTATTGTTAGTCCTGTAAAAACATACCTTTTCTTATTTCTGCTGTCCACAAATGTTCAAAATTTCCCATCAAATTGATTACAAAACTGGAAAATTCGTTGCAGACTCTGTAATCCCCGAAAACATTTGCTCCTCATAATGACAATAGTTTCCTTTTCAGGAATTATTTCTTTTTTTGCGCAAACATTCATAATCTCCTTATAATCCGAAATGAAAAACCAACTCTACAGTTTTCGATTCACAATTTTCAAAATTGTCACAGCGGATCAAGGGGATGTATCAAAATGGAATCATAACAGGATCTCCGCTAACAATGGATGTCCTTGCGTGTGCTAAAATGTATGCAAGTGGTGGCCGTGCTCATCCCGCCCAAACAAACAACAAAATATCGAGAGATCGAGGAGTATAAACTTAACCCGCTCACCCCTTTAGTCGATCGACTGTTTTGTCCACCAAATAAAAACACAAATACTCTGCAGAAGTGCAGAACAAAAGCTAAACAATTTGTTAAAGACCTTGTTCGACATTGAAGCCGGGGAAAAAAGTAAAGCTTGTTCGTGTTTATTTTATTTTCATGTTGTTTTTAGAGGGCGCCACTACTGGCCCAATTTTGGCTTGAGAATAGAATGGGGATTTCGACGTGCCATTGACCTGATTAACATAAAAATGCCCGCAGTTTTCCTTTTTTTTTTTTTTTTGGTTGGTTTGTTGGCTGGTTGGTAGGTGAGGTTTTTTCAATTTGCAGCTCTCGGTTTCAGTTGCCTCCGCCCTCGCCCCCGCCCCACTTCTCTCCTGGCATATACAGACACACATCCTATGTATTCGGGGGATATATAGAACGGTTTTGTATATAAGACCTGGTCGGTGTACACCCATACGCAATGGAAATTTGAGTGGGCGCTGGGGAAATAGCAGCTGGCAAAAAGTGAAACTGCGAGACGATGGCGACAAAAAAGCCAGCCAGACGCAGACACATTGACTGGGAGGGGGCTGGGGGGAGGGAGGGAATGGAAATTGGAAGGGTACACCAGACATGGGGGCGTGGATGGACAACTTTTTTCGGCGGGAGCTGTGCGGGAATTGGCAAGGACTCACTGCTCTCGCTTAGAAGCCGGCGGAAATTGTCGCAGACACAACGAGCAAAAGGGACGAAGCGCCACACAGGGCCTAAAGGACACAGACTCACCCGAAACGGATATATAGTATAGTATTTGCTTGGGCAAGGACATGCCCTGCAAAAAGGCAACGCCACACACACTTTCGTCACTCTTCGACGCATCCTGAAATGAACCGGACGGGGCATGGGCCGGGGTATAGGGCAGGGATTCCCCCCCCCCTCATAATGAAACCAGCTAATATATCTTGTTGACGTCGCAGCAACAAAAAAGCAGGAAACGACACCAGAGAATCCAGGACTTAAAGCCCGCAACTGAAACAGAAACACAGCAACAGAACCAGAACCAGAAACTGAACAGACATGTCTATTTTGGACCTTATCGATTTTGTCGGGATGCGGGCAGGCCAGGGGGCGGCAAAGGGGTGGCTCTTGAGGGCCTAAAGGAGCCCGACTAAATGGGCCAACATTTAAATGCAACAATTGTCATTAAATTTTCATCGGACGCAGGCAGGCGAACGGTTTGTGTTTAAGACAACTTAAAGCAGCCGCAACTGTGAGTCATCGCTTGGAGTTTCATTTAATTGTGATCAGTTGGGGATTACTTGGGCGTACTTACTTTGAACAAATGTTTTTAAGTGGATAAGGAACCGTCTAGTAGTAATATAGTAATATACAAATAAGTATGAATGATTATAGTTAGTTAAAGTTAAAATTTATCGGTTTATGGTGGTGCGGGGGGTTATAACCGATTTTTAATATGTGATCTGATGTCACATAATTCTGAATGTGCAATTAATTTTTCTCTGTCTATTATAGAGTCGAAGATCTAGACGTGCAGGCGGATAAACGGACGGACAGACAGACAGACGGACGGACAGACGGACAGACTACTAGGGTTGATCGACTCGGCTGTTGTTGCTGATCAAGGATATAGTTTCGGGGACGGTAAGCTTCCTTCTCCCTATTACACACAGTCGTACAAATTCAAAAACCCTTCAACTGTTTAAGAACCGGGTGTAAAAATCAGAATCTTATATTTAATTCTAAAATTATATAGAAAAACAAAAGTATTCAAAACACTCATGATAATATTTATTGTAAATATGAAATATGAATTGGTAGGAATGCAAAATGTAGCCCCAACATTCCGCTAAGCACTCCATTTAGCCTTTAAAATATGATTCACATAATTTATGAGTGGCTGGAAATTCCTCGACCAATTCGAGGAGCTCTCCATGCCTCAGCATCCACCATCTGTTTGGGGCACTCGATCTCCGCTTTGGGGCGGGACTTTGGCTATCTTTTTTGGGGGGGATCCGCTTCGATCCGAACATGTGGCAGCCACGAGCCACCGAAATATGCATCCATAAGTACTATATAAATCCATGGGCTGACGCCCCGCGTCGGAATTTAATGCTTTATGTTGTTTTATTTTATGAATTCCATTTTCATTAGGAGAAAATGCAACGCCACATAAATTTGCCATTAAGTAGTCGGAATGATGATGGTTTGCCGAGGCGGCGCGTCGGTGGGCGTGTTAATTGCCAATGGCAGCCGCAAAAGTTGAGTTATGAATCGAAAGGCAGACAAAAAACGCTTTCGTTTCGTTGGGGGAAAATCGATGGAGGGCACTTTAAAATGGGTGCTGAACAAGGACAAAGCTCTGCCGTTCGCTGTGTATCCAACAGATACATTCCGTGCGAGCTCTCCCTCGCACAAACAAACCTCTGGACTGTGTGCACGAGTGTACGAGTATTTACCTAAGCGAAGAAGTCGCCCCAGGAGCCGAGGGAGTCCAAGGAAGTCCTGCCGTTGTCCTGGGACTGTGCTTCCTCTCTTTGCACTAGAATTTCTTAGTTTTCTTTTCGATATACTACATAGATTTTATGCCAAGACCCGGCAAGGAATTCTTTTGCTTCGTTTAAGTGTGTAAATGTTTTCTCGCTCGAAAGAAGCAAATTTTGTCGGCTCCCTTTTGCCCGGCCGGGAATTTGTTTATTTGTATCTTTGTATCCGTAGCAGTGTGTTTCGGTTGCGAGGCTGTTGACATTGGTTTCCAGTTTACAAAGAAATCGATTAAACGCAATCGGGTAAATGGCCCAAAGTGCCGTAGCCAAAAGCCTCGACTCCGGCTCCGGCTCCGACACCGATTCCGTAAACCGCCCACCCGCCCAGCGCCCAGCACCGCCCCATTCAGACCGAGACAAGGTCAACTCTTAAATGCTTGGCAGCCTCGCTTTCGGGTTTTGTCTCTGTGTTTTTCGGGCAAATTAAATTTGCTTTCGATGTGCCAAAAGTGAGCAACCAGAGAAGTATTCAAAACAAATAGAAATATAAACGAAAAGAACGAAATATATTTTCTATAAGCTGCAAGAAAAACAGAACAATCTCAGGCCAAGGAATACATAAATAAATATGCAGAAAATAAATTAAAATTTTATGTATTTTCTATAAATCGAATTGCACAGCTGGGGAATCATTTCTCTCGAACCAAAAGAATAATATCGAAAAGAACAAAGCAGCAAATGCCTAGAAATACAAGAAGGTGGAAACTACATAAACCAACTGACCAGAAAACTAATTCAAATTTAAAGTAAACCCTAAATTGATCCGAACCCGAGCCGGTGTCATCGTTAACATAAATCACTTAGAACGTATCAAAAACCGATTGAAACCCACACGCAAGCGACAAAAAAAAGAACCTTCGGTACGGTCGAGTACTTAATTTTACGACAAACGAGTATAAATAAAAATAAAGAACTTTTCCAGCTTTAATTTCAATTTATTTTATTTCTCCTTCAGCCGCACACACGTGATATATTGTAGAATATATTGAAGACCCTCCGGACGATCTTGATCGACTAGCCGACATGTATTTCTCATTTTATTGGAATTTCTGGAAGGGCCAAAGAGGTGGAAATTAGAATCTAATGAGTCGGGCAATTAGACGTGACTTCAAAATATATTTCTAGGGCTGGCAAGCAAATATATAAAATACTTGAGGTCACTCAGTTGGCTGTCCCCACGCTTTAATATCAAATAAAAAATGATTTCCCCAAAAATGTTTATGTAAAAACATCGAATGGAACCAGCTCTGCTCTGTGATCCCACCGACCTCTCGCATAACCTTTGCTAACCTTCTCACGTTTTCTTATCACAAATGGGAGGACAAAAAATGAGGGAAACCGAAAATTCCGAAAATTATAAAAGATGTTCCAAGAGGTTTGTGGCTCTCGTTTTGATGTCGAGGGTCAAGCGTACATTTGTCGCATATGCTCCACCAAATGTGTGGTAATAATTTATTCCGAAATTTAATTATGTTCTGGTCGGAAAAGGTCTTTGATTTGGCTCCCTCAATATTTCTCCGTTTTTCCCCTTTAAACTTTTCGGTTTGTGGGTTTTTTTCTCAAACGATCTTTATGATTGTGGAGACAAATCGGCGTCATCAAAAATTGTTTGAGGGAAAACTGGTTTTTGGAAATGATTTGCATAGAAATGCCACATGCTGTCTCCTTCTGTTGCATCTCTGGCATCCGCCGCCATGATTATTAGACAAAAAAAAAGAAGATTTGGGTTCATTTTCAATTTTTGTGGGTAGTTTTTTTTTGTGATAAATAATATCGGTGCGGGGGAACCTTCATAGACTTTGTGGCTCCGCGATGCTGCCATCTTTGATAGCTCTCGGAGGCAAGATTTTATTTTGGTTTTAATTTTTAAAAAATTTGTAGGTTTTTCTTGTTAAATCTAATTTTATATACAGCCTGCTAATTATACCATGTACCTTCAGGTGCAAATGGTTAAAAAAGTTTATGGCAGGGAAACGGAAGCGATTGGCCTTGTCCGTCTGTCCGTTTGTCCGTAAGTCCGTGGCAAAATCTCGACTACAGCGCTGCTACTTGTTTTGACAAAGCCTTGGGAGGGATCGGGAGAGGGTTAGTTATTATTCAATATCAAACACGCTTGGTTAGGGATGTTCCCGGTGGTTGGGCATTAAAAAAAAAAGAGACACAACAGTGTTTGCCTTGCGCGAGTCCTTTGTTTGATCTGTTTGTGTCTGTTTGGTTGCATTACGTTTTCATTTTTCAATTCATTTTTTTTATTTCAACCATTTTGAATTTTTGTTTTTAGTAACTCATAAGTGGCAGCTGCTCAACCCCTTCCCCCGGGGCCGCAAAAAAGCAAATATTCCGAGAGGGTTGTCATATGCGTAACATATACGTATATATATAGTATGTGCAGACACCCATGTAAATTGTGCATTCATGTTGTACGTGAGGAGATCCCAACAATGCACTCATTCGAAATATTTCAAAATGGAATCAAATCAAATCCAATCCAATCGAAACGAATCGCATCGAATGAAATGAGTTGCAATTGCCCGCCGTCGTCTGCATAATTCATGAACGGCGTTTTTTTATGGGATACCTACACAAGATACTTACTCCCATGCTAATAACTGAAATTTGTAACAATTGAATAAGATATTTCGGGGTGTATTTACGATAGGAGATTAAAAATGGATGGCTGAAAGGTTTCATATTTAAATGAACATTTTTACAACCTAATTTGCCTTTTTTACCTACGTTTTCTTTTCAATTAGCCAACTAAAACCCAAATCTAAAAGATGATGAATAATATCAGTTTTTGTGGATTTAATTTCAAGGCATTTAGTAAAATTGAGTCTTAACAACTTGTAAGTTAAGTAACTAATCAAATAAACCCAAAATTATGTTTGTTAGTTGATAAAATTAAGTATTGTATAGAAAACCATGATTTTAATTAATTCTAAGGCACCTTGGGAAAATAGAAATGGGTACGTTTAAAAGCTTAATGTCCCTAAAAGTAATTAAATAACCAAAAAGTAACTAAACCAATATTAAAACTAGGTAAATGATCAATGAATTTAGCTAGTTATTTTAATACACCAAGTAAAAGTAATTTAACAAACAAATTTAGCTCGTTTAAGTAAATATAAAGCAGCTGGGGCATTACTTATATTTTCAAATTAAATATACCCAGTAAATGAGTAAAGAATTTCGCTAGTTATATTAATTGATCAAATTAAAGTATTTTTAAATCAAAATCATCACGTTTAAGTAAATATAAAGCAGATAGAGATTTAAAGTTAAATTTACGAGCTAAATGATTAAAGAATTCATCTAGTTATTATAATTGATATAAGATATTCTAAATGCAATATCAGCAAGTTTAAGGGAATGTAAAGCAGCTAGGGCATCATTTCTAGATTAATGCTAAAGATACTAATAAAAGATCAAAGAACTTAACTTGTTATGTGATTTAATGAAATAAAAGTATTTTAAGAAATAAAATCATCTTGTTTAAGTAAAGATAAAGCAGCTGGGGGCATTGAAAGCTAAAGATACTCAAGAGCCCCGAAAGGCGTAGCAGATTGAGATAGTTTTGCGTTGAAATCTCGTGCCCTGCGCAATTCCCGTCGGCAAAATCGCGGTGCCGGCCAAATCCTGGCTGCAAAAAAAGGACAATTGGCCCAGGATAAGGCAGTGGCAGAAGCCGGAGCGCTGGCAGCACGAAAAGCCAAGATAAAAGCTGTATGGGTAAATAAAAGGAGCAGCCAAGGGTCCCGCGAGCACATAAAGGAAATATGATTGAGAGTTTGCGAGCCAACGAGGACTGAGGACTCTTTTGGGCCACGAAACGACGGCGACTCCTGCGCCGCCGTCGACGTCGCCGTTGCTCCGCCTAAAGTTGTCATAATTTACCATATATACTTATATATGCGTTTTTATTTATTTGCTGATCCGATGCGCACGTTCATAAAAAAACGAAGACGTTTCGTAGGGGATTTTTCCAACTCTCTTCTATATTTTTTTTTGTTTTTTTCTGCCCTCTGCTTGCGGAGAGCCAGCGCGAAGATACAGTATCTCACAGATACATTTGGCGTTCGCTCTCTCTGGCCGGTTAGAGGAGCACAGCTATAGTGCGGCCGGGGCTTAACAGGCCGTTAACATTCGAACTTGCCACTTCCCCAGCTCTGTTAACCGCTGCTGCCAATTTTGGCGGCGCTCCTGCGTGGATTTTTTCGTCTCACGTTGTGTGTCTGGCTTTTTTTTTCCCCCCCGCCTGTTTGTTGCTGTTGCTGTTGCTGTTGGGTGTGCTTTTGCCTTTGCCGACGAGATGGCCAAAGTCGCGGCAACCACTTCGCTTCGGCTCGCAGGACGTCGCAGTTGCAGTCGCCGCCGCCGCCGTTGCCGCTGCTGCCGCCTCTGCTGCCTCTGCCGGCGATAAGGATATAGAGTGCCTTCGCACTCGCATTCGGATACTCGCCATTCGGATATTCAGCCTCAGATACACCGACTCCCGATTGCCCGATTGCCCGATTCCGATGCTTTCTGCCTGGCCTTTCGCTTCAGTCAGTCAGTTAGCCAAAAAGCAGCCTGCCAGTCGAAGAGCGCCAGCAAGCCAGCTTATTTTTTGCACTCCACTAAAAAATCAGCCATCCCCTCTGGCAGGAAATCATTAAAAAAAAAACCCAAAAAAACACAAATAATAACAGAAAATAAGCATAAATAAAAAGCATAGGAATATTAACAGTTTAATCGCTTGAATCGCAGTGTAATTTCCGCCGCCTCCGCCCGGTTCGTATCTATGTGTGGTTCGACGGGGGGCGGGGTGTGTGCGGCTGCGGGTGCGTGTGTGTGCGTGCGTGCGTGTGTGTCGGTGTGTGTGTATGTGTGTGTGGGTGCGTGTGCGAGAGAGCGGTCGCGCGTGTTTAATTAATCATAAAATCCACATCAAAATGCAAAACCCGCCAAAGTAACAAACAAAAAAGCCAAGAAGGAGAGCGCCTACGAAAAAAAAAGAAAAAAAATATATACTAGAGTGGGATAGATATACTGGAGTGTGAGGGAGAAGGGGGAGGAGCGGAAGGGGCGGGGTGAACGGGGGAATATGTGCAATAAACTCGAATTTGGTCTCAAATAAAATCCTGTGCAAAAAAAAACAAACGCTCCGCTTTGCCGTCGGCATCCGCAAGATACTCTCCGCCAAACCACTGAAGATACAAAGATACAAAGACGATGGCCGCCACAAACGGATAAAAGTTTAAACTAAAAAAAAGCAGAGAAAGGAGCAAACAAGAGGCGCCTAAAAGGTGAGTTCTACCTTAAGAGGTGATAAAAAACAATTAAAGAAAAACTTATATGGGAAAAACCTTTAAAATTACCTTTATAATTAAGTTTAAACGTTTAATTTGAAAACAATAACCTTAAAGCGAGGAAAACTTGGCTGGAAAATGAAAGAGCTCTACAAAATGAAATCAAATGGGAGGGAAAATTGCGCCTGAAATCTTGAATAATTTAATGCAAAACAGAGACAGGTTTCAACCCTTTTTAGCTATTTATATCCCCGAAATTTGCTTCGATTAGTTTTATGCCCAGCCAAGTGTAAGGAAACTTTAATTTCAACCATGTGTCGTGTGTTTTATGAGGCAAAACATAATGTAAATGGTAATGTTCAGATAGCAAAATAGTAAATTCCAGGCTTTCACCCTTAAAGTTCCTAAAAGTTCCTGGAAACTTGAAAGTTACCACTAAAGCTCGCGTTTTCCTCTATGAATTTTGGAATGATACTTGCTCAGCTTCTGTTTAAATTGCCCTTAAATATTGAGGAAAAAATCAATATGTTTGCCAACGAAAAAGTATATTTTTCCTGTTTGAGCACTTCCTGATTGCAGTTGACTTTCCTTGACACACACAAAGTGCTTGGGCCCGGATATATGTACATACTCTATATGCTCACAAGCTGCATTCCCATTTGAGTGGCCTACAAATTGAGGAGTACATATTGCACAAGATCCAAATTGAGCCTAGGGCTACTTTCCGGATAACACTCCCCGGCATCCTGGCATCCAAGCATCCTGGCACGTATCTTTATCCATTTCCCCTTGGGTTTGGAGTGCCGAAATTATTTAACTTTGACACTTTATGCGAGGACATGCAACTGCAGTCGAGCAGCCCGAAAGTTGCATGTTGGGCTTATGTCAAAGTTAACATAAATACAACTACTTTGTGCCCCAAAGGTGGTGGTGGCGTTGGAGGGGGGACCAGTCTGAGGTCGAGATGTTCCATGTTCGATCCCAAGTCTCAGTGCCGCAGGATATGACAGGGGATGTGCTTGTATCCGTATCTGTGCTTCGGAGTATCTGTGGGTGTTTGTTATGCAATGACAACAACCCAAGCAAGTCGAACAATATCCCCAACAAAAGCTGCAAGTTAGCAACGCATGTCAAGAATAAAATTAGCAGAGAATCGGGGAGAAGATCCATGCATCTCAGGGATATCCTCTATCTTGCTTTTCAAACGAAAAGATGACAGGTGTCATAGATACAAAGTATTTCAGTTTCCATTGGAATAAAAGTTCCAAATGAGATGAGGGGGTAATGGAAAAGCTGTTCAATCAAGTCACAATTGATGCAACGCATGCCCGACATAAATTATTCACAGTCCTGCAATATTGCATTTTAGATTTAAAGATACACAGGCAAAAGTTGAAGATGTGCGTGCACTTGCAGAAATGATCTTTAAAAAATCTACTCCTAAATCAATTTCTTGGCATGTTATGGTTTGAAAAACCTTATTTTTTCTTGTGTTGAAATGCCCCTTCTCGTAGCTAAATACTTGGCCGTTTATTGTTTTATTGTTTTAATTAATTTATGAGTCGTGCGATTTCATTTGGGAGGCGAAATGTGTCTGCGTTGTTTTCCGTCCGTTGGCTTGGCAATAAATTCATTTGTAAAAATTCGAAACGCTTTTCATGTGGCCACTCTATTTCTCATTTTTCTCGCCAGGCATTGGCTTTTCTCGCCTCCCCCCCCATCCCGCCTCCCCAAAAGCTTGGGATTATATTTGATATAAAGTTTATTTTCATTTTAATAATAAATACGAAAATAGGGAGGAACACTAAAAGCGCACAAGCCAGCCGGACACGGGACGAATGAAATATTTATTTTGTGTTATGACAGAAATGTGCGCGGCCATAGTCGCTATATAAAAATGTATCTTTCGCCCCGGGCCTCCCTCCAATGCCCCCCGCATCCCTCAGTACGCGGAATATTTTGTATGTTTTGAATGCGAATTTTTGGCGAAAATGTTTTTATTATTCGCAGCGTGATTCTGTAATGTGGGCCATTCAAGCTGACACACAGCGCACAGTCCACACATGCGAATCATCTATCTATCGGGGTCTATGTATCAATCTATCTACTTGTATCTATCCGCACCTTTTACCACCACCTCCTCCTGCTCTGAAAAATATGCAGCCGTGCCATTGCATTTCTGAATTTCATTTCATTCCGTTCGCTAATTCAATAAACCGCATAAATTGAATTTTTATTGCTTATTCGCGGCCGAAATTTATTAGTTGGATGCCATTCTAACATGGCTAGAACCAGGCCCCAAAGTTTGTTGTTTTATGCCTTTTTATGGTTTTTATACCGGGTTTTTGAAAATACCAGGGGTATATTGAACTTGTAGGAATTATGTAACAGGGATAAGGAAGCTTTTTGATCAGCAACAAAAGCCGAGTCGATCTAGCCATGTCCGTTTGTCCGTACGTCCGTATAAATGTCTAGATTTCGGAGACCATAATAGATAGAGAAAAAGTAATTACATAATCATAATTATATGATACCAGTTCAGCGAAAGCTTGTTTTAAAAACCCAATAAAAGGAAAATAATGGGAAAAAAAAATTTTATTTAAATCCCTATTATATATCCAGGTTCTAAAATTCAGTTGGAATCTTAGAACCAGGTATTTAAAGTCGATACACTCTACTATAATCGTTTTTACTTGTTTTTTTCCGTTTGAGGCAATAAACCAAATTCAATTCATATTCATCAAAACAAATTTGGGCTTGGCGTGGCTTGTTTAAATTGCGGAAATGGATAATGTGAATTTCCAATGAATTAATAACAAAATCCATTTGGAAAGACTCATTTTATGGCGAATTTATATTAGATTCCGAAGATAAATCACTTTTACCATCACCATCAAGAAACTGTGACCCAGGAAACTAAAAGGAGATTTGGCATAAAGCTACAAAAGCTCCCGACGAAGGAGTTTTGGAATAGAGCTACCAAAATTCATTGCCTCTTCCATTGTTTCATCTAATTGCCAGATATGGAAGCAAAACAAAAATACCAAAAGTAAGGTGGCTACTTGAATGCAATTACTTCCTTCGTTTATGAGTAATTAAAAGGAAACGAGTGCGAGGCAAGGATTGGCAAAATATCAAAAATGGCCATTAAGTCTGGGCGAGAGGGGGGGCGTACTCCTGCTCTGGTGTCCGGCGAGATACACGTATGCCTGTGTGTGCCCGGTGCTTTGCATAGATTGTCCACTTTAGATTAAGCCATGAATAATTTATGTGCGTCTCTTATGATTTTAATTGTTTGCAATGGCAGCTTAACAACTCCACCAAGCAACCCTTGCTCCGCCCCCCAGCCCTCCCTCCGCTCCTTTTATTCCTTTCAAACAAAAACGAAAAGCAAGAGAAGAGAAGTAGGGGGGAGAAAAAGGGAAGCGAAGTAGCGCCCCAAAAGCAAATGCAAAACAATACAAATTCATCTACAAGCTTCCTCCAGACCGTGCGGCTTTGTGGCTCCCCCCGGTGCCGGTCACTTGGCATTGGTCTGCTTATGTTTCCAGCCTTCTTCCCAGGCCGTTCATTCATTCATTCAGCTCGCCTGCTCGGCTGCTTGGTTGCTCGCTCGGTCCCTTCTGCAGATACGCAGATACATTTGCATTTCACAGATACAAATACAAATACATTGTGTGTATGTGCGTGTGTGTGTGTGGCGCTTAACCCCCCGCCGTCTGGCAGCGTTCCATTTCGTTTCTTTTTCAAAAATTATATGAAAATTATACCAATTCGACTCATAAAGTTTTTTCAACTTAATAAATTCGCAGACATTTTGTAAGGGAGCATTGAGATCTGGGAACCGGGACCTGGGAATACAAAGAGCCCATTGGTTGGCTAGTTCCCTGTGGCCCTTCTGCAAAATGGTCAAAACCGAAGCGGCTTTAAAGCCCACTCCGCTCAAAAATACAAAAATACCCGTGTGGAGGGTACTGAGTGCACTGGGGGAGCGTTAACCAGACATTGCCCTCCTCTACAAGCGAAGCTCATAAATTTAGCTCAAACAATTTCCACTTTTTTGGGGCCACATCAAGAGTTCTTTATTTAACATATTTTGTGTAACATTTTTTTTTTGGCAACTCGGTTTAGTAGGCGGGAAAATACTAGGGGTTGACTTTGGGGCTGGACGGTAAATCAGGTGAAGGTGAAAGGGCTATAAATCACACGATTTACTGAAATTAATCATGGCTACTAAGGACTTTCCCATGATTTCTGGTTATAGATTACATTGCAAATATCAATAAGGGAGTTTTTGCCTTTGCAATACTGCTTTGTTGATATCTTAGAATGTATTTTATTTGAAACAAGTAGAAACGCTACAGACGAGATGTCTCGACAACGTAATTCCGTGTACTTCTTTTCTTTATTATGACGTCATCCGGCATCTGCAGCAGCAAGGGGTGGGTAAAACTTTAATTGGCTGTAACTTCATTATTTATTGTCCGATCTGGATGTTATTTTACATACACGTATTTAATTATCCGAAAACTAAGTGGTCTCAAAATGGTGTTGCTAGCTTTTAATATTTCGAATATATAGCTTTTGTAAAGAATAAAGCAAATGCAAATGGCTATACGGGCCTAATGCAACAAAATCTGCCTGCATGAACAAATTGTATCATTCAAGGAGGTAACGCCAAGACCCTTTCAAATTCAAACATTGTAAATTCTGGCAGGCTGTCAGAAATGGCAACAGTTCCCTCTGAAAAAAAACACCCAACGAAATGATATCCGTCCGTGGACTGCCAATCGTTGGTGTGTAGATCGACGCTTGGAACAACAGACTTCAATCAAGATCTCACATTCCCATTTTCATTTTCATTTCAATTTCCATTTCCATTCCCCCGCCAGACTTGCCAAGTGTCTGTTTACGTTGGGGCCACGGGTTCATTCATTCGATGGCTCCCAAAACAGAGCAGGCAATTGGCCCCGGATATCCACACAGTACCTGCTAGTGCTTGTGCGTTTGCCATCAATCAATCAAGCGAATTGCAATGAATTTTGATCAATATCCGCTGCAGAGGGAAAACACACTTGGCCCAATATATAGACTTGGGCATAATTCACGATTTGGCCGAATGATTGACGCCGTGTTGATGCCGGGGAAAAAACTCTTTTGCCTGGGAGATGCAACCCACGAGATTTAGAGTTCCCTTTTGGGCCTTTTGGGGGGAGAGTTTTTCGGGATGTGGCTTAGACCACCTGCTGACAGGAAACTTTGGCCATTCGGGCTGGAATTCTCTTTCTTGGGCATTTTCCTCTCAAGTGGAGTGACAAAGGAAATGAAAGCTTGAAACTTTTTGTGATGGCGCACAGCCACCGCACCGCACCGCAGACTTGTGGAACTTCTTGGAGCGCCTAGCAATTGCGGAAGTTTTATGTTTTTGGCTGTGCGTAAATCGCTCAAGAAAAGCAGCTCAAGTGGAATAAGTTGTGGCCCGGTTTCGGTTAACACTTTCGTCCAAAACCCCGACATTGGTTCTGCAGGTTAACTCCCCCTCAGCATTAAACAAATTGATTTCGGATGAGCCCATCGGCATTGATAGAAATAGTATGTATGGGGAGTAGCGGGGACCGAGTGTGTGCGCCACGCATTCGATTGAATTTCCAGGCCACTCGCATCTGCATCTCCAGCCTAGTGTTTACCTTTGCCAATAAATTCACTTAATTGCCGGGAAATAATCATAAAGCAATCGGCCGTAATGCGGATGGTATAGCAAGCCTTATGTTCGGCCCGATGAGGATTTGTGGCCCTGTTGAAAGTGTAACTCAGAAATGGTTTTGGAATTATGTTGAAATCGATTTGTCTGGGATATTTATGTGGGTGAGCAGTTTAGTTTTGGTGTTTCGAAACTCACACTAGGGCACAATACATCAGGCCTGAAACATTTTGGCAACGCCAAAATGCCGTTCTCGTCATATAAAAATTTTACGAACAGTTGGCTGTACTTGTGTGGCCGCCTTGGTTGTTATATCGTAGGACGACGTATCTTTCCAATGCGGCGATCAAACACCCGAGTGGCCCTCGACTTTCCCACCCTGAGCACCCGGCCCTTGGGCTTCCTGAGACTCAAGAAGTCGGATAACTAAAAGGATCCACTGAGTTTGGGGTATGTTGTGGAGGCTCCGGAAAGTTCATTTCTAATCGATTCTCTAGCCACAATTGGGTTCCTCTAACGGCGACTTATATAGGGGGTCTAACGAAGCCGCGATAAATTAGCCGGAACGGAAATTATTCGCCTGTTTCGAGGCACAAAAATTCAATGAGCCGGCTAGGCGGAAAGTTATGCTGAGTGATTCCAAGTAATAAATCAATAAATTACCCACTCCCGCTCATGCAAAACTCTTTGGGGTTCCTCAACCCGGTCGGGAGTCCAGCTCCAGCGTCAAACTCCGAAATCTCACTGGTGATTCTCGATGTGATTCCGGCCGTAGGCCAGTATTAAGTTATACGCGACTAACCATATGCATCCATTTAATTTATTCGTCTTAAATTGCGCCACCGACGCTATTCATATATTCAAAAATTTATCATAAAGTCTGACCGGCTGCTCCTTACGTGACGAGACCTGGTCATATGCATAAATCATGGCACATTACACTGAGCAAGTAGTTGCGAATTTGGTTTACAAAATACAACGTAACACACTCCCTTCAAGGGAGAAAACAAGGAAAAGGCAAAGCTTTTCCGGGGAGATTTGAATAATTCACCCCCAAGAGTTCCCATGACAGTGTTAGATAATTTGGCATACCTATCACCTAACTTTCCTCTTGATTTTATGATCTTTATTCGCTTGTTTCTCTCAGTAATCCCGGGCAGAAAATGTGCGTAAATTACCAGGCTTTACCCTGTATCTTTTTCGATTCCAGGTGCGGTCCATGAGCAGATTTGAGCGGCCATCGTGATCAGGAGGTGATCGCTTCCGATCGAGAGGATAATGTGTTCAATATTTCGCAACCGCATCAATTACCGTGGAACGGGCGCCACAAGGAGCGGCAGCGGGGATCGGGACAGGGATAGGGAGCGGGAGCGGGACAGGGAAAGAGACAGGGAGAGCCTGCTGTCCAAGGAACTGGATGCGGACAGCAACAACAATGGCACCGAGCCCCAAATGGAGCTGCAAACGGAAGTGGCTCCTGTCTCGGAAGCCGGCGAGGAACAGGAACCAGATCCGGATCAGGATCAAGATCAAGACCTGGACAACAGCAACGAGGCCCTGGACCTGTCGGTGATATCATCATCCTCGCAGGGGGATCGGGCGGGCGGTGGATCGCTGCCCGGAAGTGGTCACGTCTCCTTGGAGGCACTGCAACATACCAAAGTGGCGGTGGCCCAGTTTGCGGCCTCCGCAATGTCCGTCTCCGGGTCCGGTTCGCCCGCTGACCTGGCCATGGTCCAGTCCACCATCTTCAATGTGCAGCGGCAGCATCTGATGCAGCTCCAGCTCATCCAGCATCTGCAGAGTCAATTGAAAAGAGCCGAAGCAGCTGCCCTGGGCCGGAGGCAGTCCCAGAGCGAGGATGAGGAGGAGGTGGAGGATCAGGAGGATCAAGAGTTGGCTACCAAAAAACATCAAACAAATGGACTAAAAAGGAAGGTGCCCGAAGCAGAGGTGGATCAGGAGGAAGCGGCAGAACAGAAGCCAAAAGAACTGGAGCAGGAGAGGAGTTCAAAGACTGACCAAGAAGAGGGCGACAAGTCCGGCGAGCATCCCAAAGAAGGGGCCACAAGTTCCGACTACCATCAGCCCCTGATGTGCGACATTAGCTCCAGTCTGGCCTCGAGCATCATCACCAACCACGATCCTCCGCCGGCGCCCAACGAGCCCAACTGCCTGGAGATGCTGCAAAGGAGGACNTCTAATCGATTCTCTAGCCACAATTGGGTTCCTCTAACGGCGACTTATATAGGGGGTCTAACGAAGCCGCGATAAATTAGCCGGAACGGAAATTATTCGCCTGTTTCGAGGCACAAAAATTCAATGAGCCGGCTAGGCGGAAAGTTATGCTGAGTGATTCCAAGTAATAAATCAATAAATTACCCACTCCCGCTCATGCAAAACTCTTTGGGGTTCCTCAACCCGGTCGGGAGTCCAGCTCCAGCGTCAAACTCCGAAATCTCACTGGTGATTCTCGATGTGATTCCGGCCGTAGGCCAGTATTAAGTTATACGCGACTAACCATATGCATCCATTTAATTTATTCGTCTTAAATTGCGCCACCGACGCTATTCATATATTCAAAAATTTATCATAAAGTCTGACCGGCTGCTCCTTACGTGACGAGACCTGGTCATATGCATAAATCATGGCACATTACACTGAGCAAGTAGTTGCGAATTTGGTTTACAAAATACAACGTAACACACTCCCTTCAAGGGAGAAAACAAGGAAAAGGCAAAGCTTTTCCGGGGAGATTTGAATAATTCACCCCCAAGAGTTCCCATGACAGTGTTAGATAATTTGGCATACCTATCACCTAACTTTCCTCTTGATTTTATGATCTTTATTCGCTTGTTTCTCTCAGTAATCCCGGGCAGAAAATGTGCGTAAATTACCAGCTTTACCCTGTATCTTTTTTCGATTCCAGGTGCGGTCCATGAGCAGATTTGAGCGGCCATCGTGATCAGGAGGTGATCGCTTCCGATCGAGAGGATAATGTGTTCAATATTTCGCAACCGCATCAATTACCGTGGAACGGGCGCCACAAGGAGCGGCAGCGGGGACAGGGATAGGGAGCGGGAGCGGGACAGGGACAGGGAAAGAGACAGGGAGAGCCTGCTGTCCAAGGAACTGGATGCGGACAGCAACAACAATGGCACCGAGCCCCAAATGGAGCTGCAAACGGAAGTGGCTCCTGTCTCGGAAGCCGGCGAGGAACAGGAACCAGATCCGGATCAGGATCAAGATCAAGACCTGGACAACAGCAACGAGGCCCTGGACCTGTCGGTGATATCATCGTCCTCGCAGGGGGATCGGGCGGGCGGTGGATCGCTGCCCGGAAGTGGTCACGTCTCCTTGGAGGCACTGCAACATACCAAAGTGGCGGTGGCCCAGTTTGCGGCCTCCGCAATGTCCGTCTCCGGGTCCGGTTCGCCCGCTGACCTGGCCATGGTCCAGTCCACCATCTTCAATGTGCAGCGGCAGCATCTGATGCAGCTCCAGCTCATCCAGCATCTGCAGAGTCAATTGAAAAGAGCCGAAGCAGCTGCCCTGGGCCGGAGGCAGTCCCAGAGCGAGGATGAGGAGGAGGTGGAGGATCAGGAGGATCAAGAGTTGGCTACCAAAAAACATCAAACAAATGGACTAAAAAGGAAGGTGCCCGAAGCAGAGGTGGATCAGGAGGAAGCGGCAGAACAGAAGCCAAAAGAACTGGAGCAGGAGAGGAGTTCAAAGACTGACCAAGAAGAGGGCGACAAGTCCGGCGAGCATCCCAAAGAAGGGGCCACAAGTTCCGACTACCATCAGCCCCTGATGTGCGACATTAGCTCCAGTCTGGCCTCGAGCATCATCACCAACCACGATCCTCCGCCGGCGCCCAACGAGCCCAACTGCCTGGAGATGCTGCAAAGGAGGACAGAGGAGGTCCTGGACTCAGCCTCCCAGAGCCTTCATGCCGCGCAGCTGCAGGAGGAGTACTCGGAATATGCCTCCAAAGAGGCCCAAAGTCGGGGCGAGATCTTCAAGCACCGCTGCAAGTACTGTGGCAAGATCTTTGGCAGCTATTCGGCGTTGCAGATTCATCTGCGTTCGCACACCGGAGAACGACCCTTTCACTGCAACGTTTGCGGCAGCAAGTTCACCACGAAGGGAAATCTCAAGGTTCACTACCAGAGGCACACGCAGATCTTTCCGCCCATGCTTTTGCCCCCGGCTCCGGGTCAAGGTGAGCAGTTTCCCATACGCCTGCCCTTTGTCCCGCCCTCGGCACCGACGGCAACTCAAGGCCAGGAGGCAGGCGGTCAGGGGGACTCAGTGGAGCAACCGGAGGAGCTGCGAGGAGTTGAACAGCCACCGCAACAGGCGGAAGATCTCAGCAAGCCCGTGACAAGGGAGAAGGAAAAGGTTAAGGAGACCGAGAGGCCTTCCAGGAGCTCCCCCGAGATTGCCACACCCAAAGAGATACCCCCACCAGAGGTTAAGCCCGCTACAGAGATCCCAAAACCCGAGAAGGAAGCCTCCAAAGCGGTGACACCATCACGGAGAAACGGATCGGTACGCAAGCGCCAGGCTAGCAGTGTGGGCGGAAGTCCTCCGCAGGACGAAAGGGATCGGGAGCTGGCCGAGCATCTGCAAATAGCCAAGCTGGTTAGGCGCTCCTCCTCGTCGTCCTCGGGTCGCGATCAACAACAACCTGCGGCAGCGGCGGCCGAGTACTCGCTGGCCCAAATGGAGCGCATTATCGACAAGTCCTGGGAGGATCTCATCGAGATTGACAAGACGTCGGAGACATCGAAGCTGCAGCAGCTGGTGGACAACATCGAGAACAAGCTGACGGACCCGAATCAGTGCATCTTCTGCCAGAAGGTCATGTCCTGTCGCAGCTCCCTGCAGATGCACATCCGGACGCACACCGGCGAGCGACCATTCCGTTGCAAAATCTGTGGCAGAGCTTTTGCCACAAAGGGAAACCTGAAGGCCCACATGAGCATTCACAAGATTAAGCCGCCGATGAGGAGTCAATTCAAATGTCCCGTCTGCCACCAGAAGTTCTCGAACGGCATCATCCTGCAGCAGCACATCCGCATCCATACGATGGACGACGGAAGCGGTGGTCAGGGAGGGCCACCGCCCGCAAACTCCTCTTCCGGTGAAGCAGAGCGCTTGGGCATCGAGGATCAGAACTCGAACAAGTCTTTGGGAACCTCCGATACCCTGGACTTTTCCACCACCATCTCGGATCATTCGGGTCAGCGCTCGGAGTCGTCGCAGGGCGGAGACTTTGATGAGTTCATGACCATGGACAGTACCGACGATTCGAGGGATAACTCCAGTGCAGCCACGGGAACTCCGCATCTCCTGGATAGGGATAGGGACAGGGATCGCGAGAGAAGGCCAGGAGGAGGCGGAGCCGGTGGAGCCGGCAATGACAACTCCGATGAAAGGTCCCGATCCAATCCAGATCTCGGCGGACGCAGCGAAAGCGGGGAGTTGCCAGCGATGGATCTCTCTTCGCCATCTTCGGCTTCTGGAAGGATCTTTGGAGCTGGCCTGCCAAATG
Source organism: Drosophila ironensis (assembly GCA_021223825.1). Lineage (NCBI taxonomy): Eukaryota > Metazoa > Arthropoda > Insecta > Diptera > Drosophilidae > Drosophila > Drosophila ironensis. The sequence continues at coordinate 750,322 of JAJJHQ010001334.1, forward strand.
GAGGTGGATCGGCCGGATCGGGAGGCGGAGGCCTGCCCATGCTCGGAATGCCCATGCCCCCCAATCTGCTCTTAATGGCCGCTGCTCGAGAGGAGATGCATGCACTGGGTCAGGCCCACGCCAAGTTTCCGCTGCTGCCCTTCGGCCCTCTAGGATTTATGGGTGAGTAAGGAAAAACTAAAATATCCATCCCAGGTTCATAGAATAGAATCATTATTGAATCACTGTGCGCTTGCCTATCTTTGTCAAGTGCAAAGATTTATAAATAAGTGCGTCTGATCGTCTGATTCCCTTTCTGTTGGCGAATGACAAAGCCTCTTTGTCTGTCACCTTTGACCCCGTCGTCGTTTGCCAAGTTTGCGATAAATCTGCGATCTGCAAGAGTGCTACATAACTCAATTGGACCGAGACAAAGCATTCGCCAGAGCACTCCATCCCGTCTTCAATGTCTCCAATATCTCTGCCTGGCTATGCCGAAAAATTCCGCAATTTATTTATAAGATCAGCCGAGCGGCGCATTCCCCAAGCCAGCGATCGAGTGGCAGCGATCTGTCGCCTCATTATGTCACAACCTCTTACGCGGATGGATATTTATTATAGCCTCGCATATCGCCAGACGATATCTCGCGGCCCAGCACGTGGCGGAAATTATGTGCCCCCCCGGATGACCTCTTGCCAGTAACTCTTTGTGTCTCTTTGTCGCAGGTCTGCACCCGCCCCCCAATGTGTGCAACCTCTGCTTCAAGATGCTGCCCAGCCTGGCTGCCTTGGAGAGCCATCTGCAGAGCGAACATGCCAAAGAATCAGGGCCGGGCCATGGCCACGCCCACCTTCACGCCCCCGCCGCACCATCCGCCTCCGGACTGCGCCCCCAGGCCAGTGACTCGGTATCGCCCTACGGAGCCAAGGTGAGTGATACGCAACCAGAAATTTAGTTACACAATCTATGGGAAATACCTATACCTATCTTGTAGCCTCAATGAAAATAATTCGTAAAATAGCTTTAAAATTAAGTGGACAACCTTAGAACACCTGTACAAAATCACCTATCATAACAACGTCCTAACTTTACACTCGGGTCTATACCCTTTAGGCTGATTACCGATTTAAACTCCTGACTCCAATCTTGTAGCCTTGCTCTTAAAGTTTCCCTTTCCAATGCCACCTAATTGCTAATCACTCCACTTGTTCATCGTCTAACATTCCCGTGGCCCAATATGGGCGAGAGCTTACATCGCATCCACATATCCTAATCCCACCTCAAACCGCTTGCCTTGAGAACCAAAGCCACCTGGCATCGAAGAGTACCGACCTGCCTTGGTCATGATTAATTAAAATGTTCACGGGTTCGTACCGTCCTGACTTGATTTGGCCAAATATGGGATGTGTGTGGCTGCTTTTGCTGCCGCTTTTGGCCGCAACCATACAAATTATGAGCACATTATTAATTGCCCCATGAGCTGGGATGTTCCTGGTTATAAAGAAATTGTGGCCAACTGGAATAGTTTTGCCTTAATTGTTGGCGTTCCGCTTTGCGGCCTCCGCACGCCCCGTTTTTGGAGTTGGTAGCCCTCCGGTTTGTGCTTAGAGAGAGAGTGGCCTTTAAGTGCCCCGATTCCGCTGCCCTGCTGCCCGGCAATGCCAATTATTTATTAAAGTGCGTTCAGTGCTCTGCGACCGGCCATAATTTAAGTGCAAATGCGGGTATTAGTATTTATTTCGGGCCGTGCTGCAGTCCATTGTCTCTCTATGACTAATGACATCGCTCGTTATGCCTCGCATTCTTGGAGTATTTCCAAAAATCGAAAGGGTCCAGGGATGGACTTGGGGGATATCACATATGATTGGCAGTAGAAGGTACTATCCCAAAAATATTTTTAAAATAGCAAGCCCAGATGGGGTATCTATAAGGTTTTCATGTTAAATCAGTTTTATTTCCCAGCATACCACTTTGGTTACTATTTTTATACCTTATACAATAGCTCTCTTATTGAATGTTGGGTGTATAAAGTAAGTTTTCTGAACCGCTCCTGTTTAGTGGCTTGTATTGTCTCTGAAATGCCTTCCTAGTACAAGTGTCATAACATTTTCACTCGGTAATCAGCAAGTGTTTTCCCTATGCGCCCTAGACAAGAGGCCCTTGTTCTATGCCTTGTGAGTGTGTGCTCTCGCTCGGTTTCTGGGGGAAAAACCGGCAGGCAGGCAGGCAGGCCCGTTGCGATCTGTTCGCTTAGCACATCGTTGATGATCTAAACCAGACGATCATCGGGCTGGGGGCATCATCTTTTGGGCTTGAGAAATCTAAATGATTCAAAAATCTTAAGTAATTACAAGAATGCATTATGATGATGCGAAATTTACGACTCTGTCTGGTGTGTTTTTGGCTTTTATTTTCAATTTTTTACTTATTTCTGGTGTTCTGGATACATGGGCCCTGTGCCGGATCGGTGGCGGTCTGTGCAATGCATTCAATGCAAATAAATTATGCTACGCTTTATGCAAAATTATTTAATCTTTTGTTCGTCGCGTCTGCCGAGGGACATGTTCACTTGTCTTCGTCTTCGTCTTCGGCTGCCGTTCCCTTTGGCAAACAATTGTTTTGCCATAAAAATATGAGACCCGGGGCGGCATCGTCTGCCAGAGATAATTAGTTGGCATTATTACACGCGATGGCATAGAAAAATTGCAAATTATGTTTTGGGCCGAACATGAAAATAAGATTGAGAGGCGCGAGTCTGCGGCATTAACGGCACATTTAACTGAAAATGTGCAGAAATTAGCGCCCGAGACGGAAAGTCGGAAAGTATCTGCATCTGCATCGGCACCCATAACTTTGTCTCTCAACGCTTTCAGCTCACCCTCAATCCCAATCTGTTTGCAAAGAAGTCGGCCGCCGATAAAGCGGCGCATCAGGAAGCCAACAATTCCGAGGGCACTCCGTCGATCAAGGAGGAGCCGGATCAGGATCAGTCCATGCCAGAGGAGAGGGCCTCACCGGCCGAGGGCGCCGCTGGAGGGGCAGCCTCAAATTATCCCCAGGAGGCCGTCGATGCCGAGCAGTCACTCATGAAGATGCAGCTGCGTAAGTTTGATGGGTGACCGATCTTTAGTTTCGCCGGTTCCTGGAAGTCCTCTCATTTCATCGTAGATGCCCATCGGTTCCCGGCAAGTCCTTTGGACTTCCAGCAGGCTCTCATGTCCGCCGGTCCGCCAAGCTCTAGCCTGGATCCTCCGGTGAACAACAAGCACTTTTGCCACGTCTGCCGCCGGAATTTCAGCTCCAGCTCCGCTCTGCAAATCCACATGCGAACCCACACAGGGGACAAGCCCTTCCAGTGCAACGTCTGCCAGAAGGCCTTCACCACCAAAGGGAATCTCAAGGTGCCTAACCTTTGGGTTGCCACTGGTTTCCCCTCTGACTCACTTGGCGTTTTTCTTGCCTTTTTTATGTGATTGTAACAGGTTCACATGGGCACCCATATGTGGACGAATCCCACATCTCGGCGAGGACGTCGCATGTCCTTGGAGCTGCCCATGCGTCCGGGGCCAAACCAGGGAGCCGGGCATCCGGCTACGAGTGCTGAGCAGGAGTTTATGCAGCGGCGACCGGAGCTTTTCTTTCCCTACCTGCCGCCCTTTTTCAATGGACTGCCCCCCAAGGTGAGCAAGAAAAGTGATCTCCAATTAGCTTTAAATATGAGTGTCTTCCAATGTTTTTTAAATAATCATCTTTTGCTTTGGGTACATGTTTCTATCCTTGATCTCAACACCTCTCCATGAATATTTTGTCAATATTTTTGCAGCCTGGTGAGCTGAGTCCTGGCGCCTTTCCCAGCATTCCCCCGCCCCCGTTTGCCAATGGCGGCAAGTACCCGTATCCGCCCGGCCTCTTGGGTTTTCCCGCTTTCCTGGGGCAACATCCGTACGGCCTGGAGCGAAGGAGCAGCAGCAAGTCACCCACACCGGAGCCCGTTCAGAGTCCATCGCTGCGGGAGGAGGAGGCGGGCGGGAATATCTGGAATCCGCTCAGTCGGATCAAGGTGGAGAGCAATCAAGGCGATGGGGGTCAGGATCAGGAGCATTATCCGCCGGAGGGAGAGACTGAGACGTCCGGGGGAGGTGAAAACGAGGAAACAGAATCAAGGGATACGGAGAACTAGAAACTGGGATGCTGAGGAGTGCACTGAAATAAATTGGCTACCGATTTTGGGGAAATTATGAAATAGACTAGAGGAAAGTCAAGATGAAATCTTACACGTGGAACACACATGGTTTATGTGAAGTACATATCTTTACCCTACACTAAGCTTCAAAGTAGCACAGACCCGAAACACAACAAACAAAATTCTCCACACGCCCAATAAAACACCCAAACACCTAAACATATAATCGTATATCCTTTGTGTCTATACCTTATATATAGTACGGTTAATATAGCGATCCGCAAGGCATTTAAATGCATTAAGTTTAGCCGGTAAGTTGTAAAAATCGAGCGGATTGTGGAAACGATATTGAAGAGGGGCTATCTCTTCGCGCGGATCTGGCAGGCTGCAGGGTCGAGAACTTAACTAATTTTATGGCTATACCTAGATATACTTAACAACACATAATATAACTGATAAATACACGTAATGTAAACTGTGGTAGTTGCATATAAAAAATTGAAATCGGAAATCGAAGAAAATGATCAAAAATATAGCCGACGTGCGAAATTGCAAACAAATAAACCCAAAGATGTTTTATTGTCGTTTCCGGGAAGTGAATGGCATTCCATTCAGATCGTATTTACGATGGATTCAATAAATTCATGCAAATTGGCAGCTCTGGTAAGTGAGAGTCTCCTTCGATCTTGGTGCCACATGCCACGCGCAGCCCATTCATCATCCCCCAGCCATTGGCTTCGGGGAAAACGACGGCCCTCGCCCCCGAAAAAGCGAAAAAGCAAGGCAAATGCCCCACCACCCCCAGACATCGGCGCAACAGATGTTTTCTTTTTTGATTCATTTGCCCCGACCAATTTTTATTTGGCCAAAGTGCTGCTTGTCGCGTAGTCGCAAAACTTTTAATTATTCCCTTGTACTTGTAGTTTCTCGCTGCCAAAATGCAACAAATAATAATTTGTAGACCGCAACAACTTGATGTCGGCGCGAATAATAAATGTTTCACCGAATATGACAGCCATGGCCTGCCAAAATACTGCGAACAATAGAATCATTCGCAGGGGTGGCTAAAATAAATGGGCCAAGTGTCTAGTAAAGTGCAGTGAAATATTTGCAGACACTATAATATATATTTACTTGATGCGCAGTGCGAAATTGCGTTTTAACTAAACAAAGAATTCCTCTACTCTCACCAAAGTAATGTAGAAACAGATTTAAAAGATGTTCATCATTCGAAAACCTCCCAAAACGACACCACCACTCCCTGTCACTATAAACACCTTGGCTTCTGGCATTGCATTGTAGGCAATTGCTTTTTCCATTTTCCACAATGTTGCACTTTTCCCGAGAAATTTAGCTCATTTCATGGAGTCACATATTTCATATGCTATAGCCTATAAAGTGCCCCCGTTTGGATGCCAGAAAAGGGGGATCTGGAACTATTAACAGCCCCACGGCTGGAGCCATTAGCTCCGGCGAAACGGAGTCCGGACGCCGGACGGGGCTAACGAATCCGGCCTCCTGCATCGAAATGGGCGATGAGAAATTATGCCATGTCTGGTCCGTGGTCTGGTCCATAATTTCAAGATCACACCGATATGCAGACATCATTTTCATGATCATCATAATTCGCCCGCAGCCAGTTGGCAGCCGTCGGTGCAACTTAATAACCTCATTTCTCTAGCCCAGGCTCCCCAGGGATTTAAATATACCAACGCGTATGAATTTTGCATATTCAAATTCGGGCTGCATTAAATTTATTTTGCGTGCAATTTGTTTGATCTGCGCGCGTAATTAACTCTGTCTGCATGCAGCGCACCATCCGAAAACGGTCTATGAATAATAAGCCAGCCCCAACCTGAAAAAACAAAAAAGAATATATCATTTGCTTGTGGGGGAATTATGAGTGGCGTGGCATTTGTTTGATGGCCACCGAAGGAGCTAGCCGGGCATACCGTGGCCTCGTTTGAAGTGTGTCTAATTGGGCGCCAGTAAAAGGAGCCGAAACTTGGCCAATGGCAAACCATTAAAACTTGGATCATACTTTTCTTGGGAATACAATTTCTATATTGTTTGCCTTGCAAATATCAGATAGCAAATATTTGAAGTGTGTCTAATTGGGCGCCAGTAAAAGGAGCCGAAACTTGGCCAATGGCAAACCATTTCAATGGGAGTATAAAGTTTGAGGATCATTAAAAATGGCATTATATTTTGTCTATATAGTATGACTGGGAAATATCAGATAGCAAATATTTGAAGTGTGTCTAATTGGGCGCCACATTGAAAAGAAAATGTTAAGACTAGAAATCCATATGGACCGTTAGCTCGCCATTGACACTGCAATTTTATTGATATGAAAATGGAAATGGGAGTGGGAATGGGAATGGGTATGGGAATGGCTGCAATGGTTTCGCGTCTCCAGGGAACAAGCGGCCATCGTGTAGCGCGTTTTATGGCACCCACAAATTCCGTGCTAATTGTTGCACCGCGAATCCGAAACGGGTTTCGTGGCCCAGACCTTACGGCCTGCCCCCGCCGTACCGGCTCCATCGGCTCCACCTTCGCCCCGCGAGTAGTTTGCTTCAATTTTGCCTCAATTATTTCGCTTGTTTGTTTATGGAGGAATCTTTAATCTCGGCATTGCCGGTGTGTTGCTGCAGCCATCCAGCCTTGACTCCTTGGCTTCTGCGCCTGCTCCTGCTCCTGCTCCTGCAACTCCTGGTGCTGCATGCGTGGCCAAGATCTAGACAACACCTACGATGTGGTGCCCCCATCTCCACAGCCTCATATCTATGATCGTCCACGGCAAGCGGGCCTCTCTGGCCGGACAAGTGTTTCGAAAAATGGATTATTCATGTTGTCCTTGCCAGGCGGCCTTTCTGTTGCCGCAAAACGACGTTGCAGTTGAGCTCCACTCACTTGCTGTTGGTGGTGTCATTGTTATTGGCCAAGTTGCCAGAGCTGTTGCTTGCTGTTGGCTCTATAAAGATGGGTGACTGTTTGGGTATTGACCTGCTCAAGATGAAGCCAATGCTTGTGGGATCCAGAAGTTAGTGAGCCCAAAGGAATACTCCACATTTTAGTCTAATGTAACCTCGGTGAAACAGGCGTGTTCAGTCTTTAAATACACGCTTTTGCTTGCTACCCCAGTGCCCTTGTGTATGGGGTTTCTATTTATCTATCCGGCTAAATATATCCGACTCCATGGCTTCCACCTAGCTGGCCCTAATAAATTTATAAAGCTTGATATTATCGCGGCATCGTAATCGTAACTCACTCCCCCCCAAGCTCTACAGATTACGTTCGGGTTTCCAGATAGCAGGCAGACCAGGGACTGGGGGGCATCATTTGCATTTGGGGGAAGCGGTGGATGCCACACGCACGGGGCTCTAGCATAATGATGTTCAATTGCAGCTCCCAGATCGATTCTAATTTCGATGCGTTTAGGTGTGAAAATACCTACAACACAGCCGGCGGATTGATGGGGCTGCTGAAAGTGTGGATTCCCTTGGCGTACTGTATCCCTTGGCCTTGTCGGTGCTCTGGATGCTGTGCCACCCAAAAGACTCAAACGATGAGTCTGGCTGTCATTAGCGGTATTCAAATCATAACATAAATACACTTGTCGTCTGTCGAGCGGGCTCTTCTCCTTTATGACAGGCCCCAAAAACTTGGAAGGGGAGTCTAGATGTCTGCCTGTCTGCGGCTGCCTTGCCGGTTGGTTGGGGGGAGTTCTGTGTTCTGTGCTCTGTTCTGGCAACTTGTTGGCTGCATTTCATTTTGATAACTTGTCAAAATAGTCTGGAGAGCATGATAAATGCGGCCAGACAGCGCGCAAGCCGCACTGACAAAGTGTTGAATGCCTGCGCCACTTTATTATTGCCATTAAGTGGTGTGGCCCACCCACTTCCCACCACTCCGGGGTTCCCCCTTTTTTGGCCCGGCCTTGTGTCAGCTGGCTTTACGACCCCAAAGGGGCTGGGGAGTGGTGGTGGGCTGTGCATATGCAACTGAGGTGGCATAAACTTGTCAGGCTATGTCATAAAATCGCAGGCCCTTACATGAATATCGAACGCTTTCTGCATCCCCCAACGGACAATTCCCTTATGGACAGGCGGACGGAAAATTGTTGTAATATTTGCCAAAATTATCTGACGGTCAGTGGGTATCGATTGGCTCTAAATAAAAGGAAGTGTGTTGCACTTAGAAAAAGTTACAATACATTGAATAAATACCCTAACGGGGATGATATGTCTCTTCAAATAATCTTAACTCTGACATCTTGTACAAATGATGGTTGTTTTAGGAACTTTATTTCTTGATTTTATAAAGGTAGTAGTAGGACAGCTTACAAATTTAAATTTCAAATGAGAATAGCCTCTGCTTTTGTGGTTTTTTGTATCAGAAATTCTTTTTGAAACATGATTTTCGAAGCCCTTAATTTTGTTCAGTGCTCTTGGCTGTCCTATTCGATTTTCCGACCTTCGGCACTTACCTTAATGTACGGGACTGATTGGAATATGATATCGGAAGCAGGTTTTATGGCAGCTCAGCATTTATTTATTTACAAGTTGAATTTCGACCTCTCAACTCTCCCGGGAGACATAACTTGACCCCTCTCCGGCCTGTCTACTCCTTGGATGCCTCGACTAATAAAGTGCTCGTGTGCCGATTCCGATTCCTCTTTGGATGCTTCAAGACATGGCTTAATTTGTTAGACGTTATCGCTTCCGCTTAGGCTCTTTGCCGGCGAATGCAACAAAATGCATTTGTTAGCTGCAACTGCAACTGTAGCTTGGGGGCCGGCAACTTGTTTGGGTCTTGGGGCACGGAGGAGGGGCCTGGTCACGTGCAGGCTGCAATAAGCGAAAACATATTCGCATGTTGCCCGATCGGCGGGGCCGCGTTATCGATACTTGCGTGGCCTTGGCGACCGGCAAGCGAACGTTTTGATATCGATGTTGTCACGGATGGGATGTGGAGTCTTGTGTATATCTATGTTAATATTGTAATGATCGGGATTCGGGTTTTAATGATGCGGCAGTTCAAAGGGGACTAACCAGAGGCGTAGCCAGAGCAATTAACTGAAAGCTCAGCCTTTGGTTGGCTTTGGAGATAATTTAATTTGGAGCAGAACCATGTCACAACCAGCGAACAGTGTGAGCTAAAATTCAGTCAACAATTCAATCGAAGCCAGTGGTCAAAAGGAAAATGCCGGGAATGGGGCGACATGGCCAACTTTAGAGGCTTTTCCGCCGCAAAAGGAGATCCCAGGATGTTGGATGGGGGAGATGGATGAGCGAGCCGGCGGACGGCAAAAACAATGAAAGGAACATAAATTGCATATGAACCTGCTGCCAAGTCGCAGTTGGCTGCACTCCATCTCTCCGGCGACTCCTTCTCGTTTGCTTGGAGTTTATTTTGTGCTGCACCATCTCCTTTGCCTTTTCCGGCCATGCTCCACTTGTCGCTGCTGCCCCTGCTACCGCTGCTGCTGCCGTTGTCATTCCTTTTAATTTCATTTATTTTGCAAAATACAATTTAATTTGATGTGAATGCAACTGACAACTGGCAGCAGAGGAACGAGCAGCAACGGCAACGAGAAAATCAAAAGGAAAAACAGAAATGAACGACAAAAACGGCGAAGCCGGTTGCGAAATGGCCATAAGGCAAATATTGAACTACAATAATCATCATCGGGATCTGAATCGGCGGAGCGGCCATATCAGCCGCCATTTCGTTCCCCATCATCATCATCTTCCGCAGCAGCAACAGCAGCGGCAGCAGCGGCAGCGGGAGCCGCAGCAGCATGTTGCAGTTGCAGGAGGCAACATGGAGGGGCTTTTATCCAACAGACAGAAGACAATCAAGCGCAAAAAGCGAACGAGCAATTGTGGCACACGGATGAGCCGGGCCAATGATTGTCATGAAGATAACAAAAGTTGCCTTTTTGCATACCAAAGCAGGAGCAACATCAGCAGCAGCAGCAGGAGTTGCTGCACCGCAGCAACATGTTGCTCAAAACTAACAAAGTATTGATTGCGCCGATTGCAAGTGGATGTGGATCACTCGTCGTCGATGTCGCGTTTCGTTCGACGACAGCGACATGGATTGTCATCCAAACTGCCTGGAAAAAGCAACATACAACATCCAACAACCAGCAAGCGGCAAGGCAGCAGGCAGCGTCGTCTGCAATCATACATCCTCCGCATGAAACAAAAGTCATTTAGTTATTGTTGCAGTTTCCACTCAATCCCCCCGATACAGATACAGATACAGATGCAGATGCAGATACTCTGACATGGATGGCCCGATGACGCCGCCGACAGTCCCATCCGCTTATCAAACTTCAAACAAATCATTTTGTTGGCGGCCTTGTAGGTTTGTTGGCCGCAAAAGGACGAAGTGAAAGGCGGGCGAACATGGTTTGGCTCGCAAGGAGGCCGCAGACTGCATCTGAAAGGCTGATTAACCGCTGAAAAGCAGCATTGTCTCTATTTAAATATGTGCGCTATGGAAATGTCTTTAAAGTTTAAGCAGCAGGCCCTAAAGTTTGTTTTTATACTTTGAAATAGTTATTCATTTTGACGATATTTCATTCATCTCGCTGCAATGTTGCAACTTGCAAGTTCTGGTATATGAGTGTCTATCAGCCAGAATCGTGTCGTCATTTCAGCCAATCTCCGCCATTCGTAGAGCCAAAGAGTCGAGTATCTGAAGCGCAGGTCCCCCACTGCATCCGTCGAATGCAAAGGCGCAAAATCGAAACCAAAATGGAAGAATCGAAAACAGGAAAAATGAAGTGAACATCATCATTATTTCTTCGACGGCGACGTGAGCTCAGCATCGGCAGCAGCAAAAAAATTATTGAATTTGAATCCGGCAGCTGCCATTCGCATCTTAAGGCATCTCCGGCGTTGCGATGCAGTGTTGCCTGGTTTAGGAGGGGGCGAGGGGGAGCTGCAGACCTGGAGGCAGGGTGATGGGGCGTAACGCGTTTTGCACTTTGCGTTGATTGGAAGATTTCTGAAAGGAGCTACGCGCTGCTGAGTGCAACGATATTATAAAAGCTACAGGGTCCATGGGCGGAGCAAGAATGTGGACAGAAAGGGACATTATTAACCCCTTAGGGTTGCATTTAAACAAATAAATCTTGGTAAAATAGCACAAAGTTAAACTCACCGATTTTTACTGTTTGAAATTTCCAATATATTGCTGGGTTTCGTGGAATTCAAACGATCTCGTAAAGATCTAAATAACTGCAAATAACAACTGTATATTTTGGAAATGGCCTGATTAAGTAGTGATGACAAAACTTAGCGCTAACAATTTATCGATTAAAGATACACAACACAACTCGTCCCTAATTTACATCACCTCCAAAATAAAACAAAAACATAAATTTAAATTGAATGGAGGTGCAATTTATTGTTCAGGTTTTTATAAAAGAGTAACTTGTGGCATTTTCCAGTGCAAGGGTTAACTCTAAAGCCATTTTCCGCATTCCGAAAAACGCATTTTTATGATGCTCGTGCAAAGAGGTAATTTAGCAACCTGGGGATGGATGGGGGACAATTCGGAGCTCACTAATTTGATAAGTGAAAAACGTTTCGTTTCGACAGCGTTCGGAATTATTCATATTTACAGTGTCTCGGTTAACCGACAAACCCAACGGCAGGAGCGTACCGTCCATTTATTATTTGTGGCCGCTGTGTGGACAAAACGACGGGAAGGGGGGACGTGGAGCGGAGGCGAATGCCCACATACCCGGGACCACTAAACAAATGAGCAGTGCAGTCCAATTAAAATAATAATTACATTTCTAATGTAACTGCAATTTGTGTTTGCGAAAAAGTGCGCCCCCATGCCACCAGCTAGCTCCCTCGTCGAATGGCATAAATATTAATGACGACGAAGGGAAAACAGGGTCCCCAAAACAGATAAAGTGTACCACTATAAAGAGATAGGTTTGCAGAGAGAAGGGGGCGGTGCAGGGGTCTCTGCAAATGTGCGTGTCGATAAATGTTTGCATTTCCCCAAACTCGCAAACACATTTTCGCACAAATGAAAACTCAGACGGTTCGGTTGCGAAAATTGTTGGCTCTGTGGCAAAGTTCGAATAAAATGGCTAAAATACCTGTGTCTGTGGTCAACTGTTCATATTTACATTCTAAATAAATAATATTCTAATTTGACAAAGCAAACGGTAATTTATTAAAATTGTTAGTTGACCGTCGCTAGTTGCATTAATCCTTAACAGCAAACGACCAAGGGCCGAAAAGGTTGAGCCAATTACATGACGACTTTTTGCACGCTACTGTACTGCACATATTGCAGGGTCGAGCCAAAGCCACAGGATAATTGCGCCAGGACTAACGTGATAACTTGAATGTTAGCTAGTGCTGTTTAATGTTAAAGGTTTCGGCAGCAAAATCCCTTGGGTCTTTTAAGTTTTCTAATGGGTTTGTAATGAAATTTATCATCTTTAACTTGCCAATAAACTAGCAATTCCCAGCCAAGTTATACCTTTTGCAGTTGGTCTAAATAAAATGGAAAACCGCCGACACCGCAGCGTCCTGATTCCGCATCTGCGGGGGTGAATGCATTATGATTATGTTCCCCGGATGGGGAGGACTACCCCACATTTCATATGCTAAGCTGGATCTGACGGTGGGTGGATGGTTGTTCCTGCCTGGGGGCAGTCTGTTGGAGAGTTTTAAACCCAAAGCCAACCACCAACACGGCCAACCACAGGGCCCAGACATGTTGGGGGCTGTCAGCCGAGCATGAGCAATTTGCATTTTGAGCCCGGGACTGGGATTGGCTACCAGAGGGGGATTTATGAACGGAATACTTAAACCCCCAAAAAAACAACTATAAAGGCAGTAAAGAAAACCATAAATGTTTGCCACAACAAAGGTAAAAGTTTAGAAAACTTAATACCTTAATATCACCCCATTGCATGTCAATTTCTCACTCCTATCCCTTGAAAACCAAACAGTAGACTCATTTTCTTCACTGTAGAAGGAACGGAGACACCAGCTTGTGCGCTGTGGATTGAAGAGATATTAAAATGAATATTTTGCGGATAACATGAAATTGAAATTGCCTGCGACTCGAGTCAACCCGAGGCCCCAACCCTCCGCATCTCCGATGACGATGGCGGACGGCGGCCTGTTTAACTCGCGTCGAGCTGGCCAGTGGCCGGGTCGCTGCTTATGGCCCAGCATTCCGATAACAATGTGGATGCGGATGACGATGGCCCGGCGATGGAGATGGGGCGATGGAGGTATCGGGGAATATGGAGATGATGCTGGCTCCCATTTGCTGCTATCGTGTAATGTGTTTAGGCTGCGGGGACAGACGGGGCGATCGGCAACAGAAGCTCGGCCACTGCGGCTCCTCTGTAGATTTCCATATTAATAAATGGCCACGGCTGCCGTTGCAACATCCAAAGCCGAAACCGAAACCGAAAGCCTGGGGAACGGCAGGGCGTCCACGGGGGGAAGATGGAGTTATTTATTGGCAGGCGTGCTCTCAATAAAATTATGGTTCATGCAGATTATGCGAGTGCAGAAACTTGTTTGCCACAGCAACCGTGAAGCGGGGCGATGAGCGGGGGGAGGGATTTAAGCCAAGATTATTGTGGCCATGTTGGTGGAGGGAAGAGCACGGCACAGGCAGCCGGGAATATGTAAAGTGGACTTATCAAAATGGAGATGATGCCGCATGTTGGGGATGCTCTGGAATGATTTGGGCACACATCCTTAATGGCATTAAGTGCGGGCGGGAGTGGGTTGTTGTGAGTGCTTTGCGTACTTAAGGGGTATGTATGGCCAGAAAGGGGTAGCCAGACATAAACATTAAAAATTGCATTTGATACATTCAGCAAGTGCAGGGAATTCCTTTAATATATATCATGCAATATTGAGATGTTCTAATTATACCTAGATTTCCTCTCCTAAACAAGTCAGGAGTTATTGGTTACAAAACGAACTCAGAAAATTAATCTTTTTAACCATTTTACTGCAATTAATCTTAAGATTTAAATTTAAAGATGTTATAATTCAATACATTTACTTAATCAGTTTGCTAAACCTGCATTTTATTCGTTCCTTATCTTTAGTTTTGGGTTTATTTAATATAATAGCTTACCCCAAATAGTTAATTCCCTTTAGCCTTACCAACATGAAATAAAATGTGTTAAATAAAATCCAACAAATTATTACATAAAAGGCATCATAATCTTTACCAAAATTAAAATATATGCATATTCAGAATTTTGTGATACCAGTTCGTCACAGGTTTATTTTTAAAATTGGCTACTTACCCCAAAACACGAAATTCTGTACAGTCCACAATTTTAACTCTAAAGGCACTTAATTTTGATAGTATTTTAGTAGAGCCAAGATCTATCAACGTTGCAAAAATCAGCCGGTTACGCCTACTCCTGCCCTCACAATTTGAAAGCAATTATGTTTTAAAAGTCAGCTGGAAACTAAGAATCGGATCTGAGACTGCAGTAAATTATACTTGTTATTATTATTTAATATCTTAAAATTACTGAACGATATAAATCAAGAGAAATACAATTTGAAAACCATGTTAGGTGTGATAAAGAAATTAAGATATTTGTATCCCGACTCATTAAGCATAAATAGTCGCTAACTTAGCCAATCAATTGGCTGCCCCAAAAAGGCTCATTAAGTCCGTGCCTTTTCATTTTGGCCCCACTCCGGTCCACATGTCAGTGCAACTAGTTGCACGATGACATCACAGCCAACTTCTGTTGCAGTTGCCAACACTTGGCGACTAATTAACCTTGGTACCCCGGACCATTTCTTTTTTGCAACAGCCGATAAGTAGCCCGAAGTGCAAGGCCTGGCGTCCAGACTCAACTCGTTCTCAGCTCCTCAAAAAAATTTGCATATCAATTTGTACACACACCAGCGGGGGGGTTGCAGCCAGAAAACCAAAAAAAAAAGAAAACCCATAAGAAACCGAAATAAAATGGCGTAAAAACTGAAAATCGCCCGCGGGCCACAGAAGCAAACCAAAACCAAAAGCGAGCTAAACCGCAGCGAGCAGAAATCATGATTCTCATTATTTTGCTAAAAACTCCAAACGGCAAGCGGTGACTCCCACCTGGTGGTGGCTCCCCAATCCCCGTTCCCCACCCCGCGATCCCCACCTGGTGGGGCATTTAAAAGCGGCAGAGTCAAATGAAGATATGCAGATTAAAGGAGCGAGATGCAGCAGCAAAAAGCTGCCAGCGTCAATGTGGAAAAATTACGATGAGCATTACCAGGCGCATTAAAAGGTCTCCGCAAGCGGGGACCAGGAGACACCCCCTTGAGGTCACAATACCGACGATGTCCAGGGACAACGGTAGCCGGCATCCCGGTATCCCGGCAGCCGCCGCCGCCGCCGACGCCGCAGACCAATTCTGAGATATGAACATGGCGTTTTTTTGAGAGCCATATGAAAAGGCCACAGCCGCAGAAGCCGGCTGGAATCGAAGGCGAAATATAGCAGCAGGAATGCCCTGGCTCCCGGTCGCTGGATGCTGAATATTCTGGGGATCTGGGGAGCCAGCTTTCCAGTTGAGCTGGGCGCGCATCTCGCGGAGGCGATAACAATACATGCGCCACGACCACGGCGTTTCACAAGCAGCCCATATCCCACTGTACAGTGGGGCAGCAACATTGGACATTGTAATTTCAAAAATAAATTAATTGATGGTCGAGAAAAATGGTTTAGTAAATCAATAAAATAGTGTTGCCCATTTTAAGTAACTCTTTAGCTATATTTTTGTATTATTTTCCAAAGTAATTGCAAATATAATGCAGCTTTATATTAATTAAAAAGATTTCCTGATTACTTTAAGAGTAATGTATCCAATTGGTATTATGATAATCGAAAAATGACATTTTCTTTTATTGTTATAAGATATCTAAACGAATAGGATTTTT
This sequence comes from Drosophila ironensis, assembly GCA_021223825.1. Lineage (NCBI taxonomy): Eukaryota > Metazoa > Arthropoda > Insecta > Diptera > Drosophilidae > Drosophila > Drosophila ironensis. Next base: position 766,454 of record JAJJHQ010001334.1, read on the forward strand.
GCTTTTAATATAATAGATTATTATAGTCTGTTACTATTAAATTTAAATATAAATTGTATGTCTGTGAATTTTAAAAATGTTTGGCAAAATGAGTGATATTTTTTGGTTAAAAAAATATTATTTTTTCGTTTGAATTGTAACCTGTAACTATTAATCCTGTACTATTAAAAAGTCTATAGACTTTCTGTAAATATAATCACACACATAATTTGCAGATATATTTTTTTTTCATATTTAGAACTAAATTCCAGACATCCATGACGATTAACCATTTTAGTACACATTATTCACCTCTGTTTACCACTGTGCTGTGGCCTTCTGCTAGGCCAACAAAAAGCCGATGGCGGGGGCGACCGACCGACTTGGCTCAGTGCCGGCCTCGTTTGCTCCGGCAATTGTTCTCGCCGCATGGGCTTTTCTTTTCCGTGTCTAGCATTGAACTTGGACTTGGACAAGCTGGACTTGGACCTGGAGCTGAAGCTGGAGCCGGGAGTCGGGAGTCGGGCGATAAGCGTCAGCGCGCCAGTTAATAGCAACAAATAAATGCAACTAAATGCTCAGCCGGGGATCGGCGGTTGGGCAAAAGGGATGCAATGGTAAGCAAAGCATTGCAATGCAATGGAATGGCATGGCATGGAGAGCCCGGCATGGCCATATGAAGATATCCAAAACAACGACACAATGCGGCAGTTGCCGTTGGCATATCGTCGCCACTTGGTCCACTTGGTGGCACCGCCACAGTCCACAGTGCACCACCCCCAACCAACCCGATTCCACCGGCCTATTGTTGCAGCTTTCGGCTGTGTTTCCCTGTGTGTACTCCGTGGCCATTGTCATTGTGCTTTTTGGCCAGCGGCGGATTTGTTATTCCTCCGGCCATTGTCTTCTCGACGGCGACTCGTGTAGTCTTTTGCATCCCGAGCCCAAGATGCAAGCCAGCTCTTTCCGGGATCTGGCCAAATTTGGTGCGGGCCGCGTGATATAATTCATAATTCATTTGCCGGCGACATCTTTATTTGAATGTCCCCGAAGGCATCTAATAGAGTCGGTTCCAGGCGTGAAATATTGTCCATGGGTAGGCTCTACTTGTATGAAAATTGGCAGGAATCTCAAGAACATAATCTTGAATTCTGTGGCAATATTCCCGAAGCTAACACGGAAAATACCATTTAAAATTATGGTTATGGTTATTTTTTATTATGCCACCTTCGGAATACTATTAAGTATTATCAGAATAATGATAGAACTTATTATAAGGAATTTATAATGCCTATTTAGATCATATGTAGTTATGAACTCACAAATTAACTTGAACTCATAAAATTTACAGTGAAGGAATGCATTTAAAGGTAAATTGTATACCAAATTAAACTATTTTTTGACAGCTTTGACAGATCTAAAGAGCTAAAAAATAAGCATTCATTTGGTAATTTGCGGATTGATCATGCAAACCCTAAGACGATTTAACTATGAACTTAAATCTACCATGTGTACAGCTTTAAATAGGCTAAGCGCCCTTATTCAATGCGTTCTGCCTAATCTAATTATGTTAATGTTGGTGTATTTATATTTATTTTATCGGTGACTCCTTGTTGCCTTGTCAGCACTGCCTGGCCTGTGTATCCCCCACATTCAGGTGGCTTTGAACGGCCGACACGCTAAGTAGCCATTCATCAAATATCTTTCAACACATTTCAAGCGCCTGCGCTAATTGCCGCGTGGATGTGGCATTAAAACGCGGGGCGTGAGCTGGGAACCAGAATCACCAAGTGGCAGTCACCGAATCCAAATCTTATCTGTGCATCTCGAGGCAACGCCAGGTTGTCGCCAACTGCCAAGCGAGTGCCAGCCCGGTAAGTGGTCCGGCTCTCGTGGTGGCAAGCGTGGCAAGGAGGCAGGTGTGGCGTTGCATGTTCGGCTTAAAATTTAATAAGCGCAAACAACTTCATAAATTCAGGCCCCCAGATCGCTGGCCGTCATCTGACACCACCGTGGAAAAAGCACCTACAACACACGCGGTCAACTGGGAAAAACAAAAGAGATTTTCTGTAATTTTTGTCTGCTCTTTAATACAACAATTTATTTGGATGTGTTTATATGTTTGGGGGTTACCAACTAATTTTAACAGTGCAGCTCAGCGAGGCATAACGACTTGGGAGACGAGGATCCCGGCAAGATCGCGTCGCACAGCACGAATATACATTTAATATTTGGCCATTAAATGCATTTATAATGGCCTTATCGTGCCCGGATCGACTTTATCACCCAATTTAGCGCAACTTCAAACTTTATTATGCACACTTTGTGTATTGCCTCAAAGTCGTTAAAATCTTTGGAAGATGTGTGTGATAAGGCATCGCTGGGATTGGGTTCTGGCAATCGCACATTCCATTAATTTGGGTGTCTCTTTATAGGGATTAGTAAGGTTATAGTCAAATTGTAGCATTACATTAACTAATTATACTTACATGGGGTACTCCCTAAGGTGTTTGTAGATTTTAGATGTCCGAATTATCTAAAACATAATAATAAAACACTATCCTGAAGAGTATTTGAAATTTCACGTACAGTCCGTTAAAAGTAGATGCTGGTAGATTTTGATGTCCGAATTATCTAAAATATAATATTAAAACACTATCCTGAAGAGTATTTGAAATTTTACTTACAGTACGTTAAAACTAGAAGATACTGGTAGATTTTAAATGTCCGAATTATCTTAAACATAATAATAAAACATTATCCTGAAGAGTATTTGAAATTTTACTTACAGTATGTTAAAAGTAGAATATGTTGGTCGATTTTAGATGTCCGAATTATGTAAAACATAATAAAACACTATCCTGAATAGTATTTGAAATTTCACGTACAGTCCGTTAAAATAGATGCTGATAAATTTTGGATGTCCGAATTATCTAAAACATAATAATAAAACACTATCCTGAAGAGTATTTGAAATTTTACTTACAGTACGTTAAAAGTAGAATATGTAGAACATAATAATAAAACACTATCCTGAAGGGTATTTGAAATTTTACTTACAGTACGTTAAAACTGAAGATACTGGTAGATTTTAAATGTCTGAATTATCTAAAAAATAATAATAAAACACTATTCTGAAGAGTATTTAAAATTTTACTTACAGTACGTTAAAAGTAGAATATGTTGGTAGATTTTAGATGTCCGAATTATCTAAAATATAATAATAAAACACTATCCTGCAGAGTATTTGAAATTTCACATACAGTCCGTTAAAAGTAGATGCTGGTAGATTTTGGATGTCCGAATTATCTAAACCATAATATTAAAACACTATCCTGAAGAGTATTTGAAATTTTACTTACAGTACGTTAAAACTGAAGATACTGGTCGATTTTAGATGTCCGAATTATCTAAAACATAATAATAAAACACTATCCTGAAGAGTATTTGAAATTTTACTTACAGTACGTTAAAACTAGAAGATACTGGTAGATTTTAAATGTCCGAATTATCTAAAAAATAATAATAAAACACTATTCTGAAGAGTATTTAAAATTTTACTTACAGTACGTTAAAAGTAGAATATGTTGGTAGATTTTAGATGTCCGAATTATCTAAAATATAATAATAAAACACTATCTTGCAGAGTATTTGAAATTTTACTTACAGTACGTTAAAAGTAGAATGTGTTGGTCGATTTTAGATGTCCGAATTATTTAAAACATAAAAATAAAACACTATCCTGAAGAGTATTTGAACGTTAAAAGTAGAATATGTTGGTCGATTTTGGATGTCCGAATTATCTTAAGCATAAATTTTGCATGCGAAAGTTCCATGATGTGTGGTTCCCTATTAATAAGTTTATACCCAAGTTTTTGTATTTTCGAATAATACTTACGTGTACTCTAAATTAATTTGATTGGGGAACGGGCCGAGAAATAGGATGAACCTAGATTCCGGCACACACAAATTCTTTTAAATAAATATGAAAGAGATTATTGGCTAATCTAACGTGAAACTTAGAAATATATACTCACATGGATTAATTTGGATGAGTTCGGAAAATTCTGCGGTCATCTGGAAAGTATTTTCATACTGAAAATATTCTTTGAAAAAATTAAATTTTGCATACTTACCTTCGCTTGAAAGTCGATCTTGTTTTTATCTTTGAAATAACACTTCAAGGGATTACTTTTGGTGCGGCCCTGGGATTGGAGAATGGAATGGAGCCCCACCAAAAAACTCCAAGCTAAAATCCGCTTGAAGGTCACATCCAATCGAATTTCGCGGAGATTCCGGCATTGTATTACTATCGTCATATAGTCTTCTACTCTAATTTGATCAATGCTAACCATCAGGACTTCCAAAGTCTCCCTATGGTGATCCACCCAATGATAGAAAAAATTGTTAGTAAGGCAAAAATTATGCCAGAACGCAATCGATTTTAGTTTCGGGCAGATCGGCAAACTGGTAGTTATAGTGCAACCACATATTTCAATATGTTCCAAGTTCGCAAACGCTTTGTCGATGGACATCCCGCGCGGAAAATCGACCCCCGATATTTTTAACGATTTGAGATTTTCAAATGGGTAACACAAAGTAAACAGATATTGTCCGCTAAGAAATGGTACGCAATCGATTTCCAAATCTTCCATCTCGTAGAAATCGTCAAAGATATGTCCTGCAAGCGGATATTTCATTAGGGAGTATCAATCAATACTCATGTACCCGTACTTACTATACTTTGAGGTTATATTATTAAGACTCAATTTTTTGAAATTCCCATAAAATTTCATTATGTCCACAAGTTGTGAAAAATCTGTGCAGTTGCTACGCAGGCTCATATTAATGGACTTCAACTTGTCGGTATACGTCAGGAAATGTTGAATATTATAAAGGTGTTCATTGCTTGTAGTCAAATGAACAGATTGCAAGTTCACACATTGCTTTTTAATGATTTCGCCAAGGGTCAGGTAGCTAGAAAAGGTGTCGTCGATGTCGATGGATTGAATCCGCGAAGCGCATAAAGTCATTACATTCTCGACGAACCAATTTGCAACAGAATCTAGTTTAATTTCCTTGTACTCGTCGCGAATATGAAATAAAAATGCCTCTGTCAAATAGCGATTCAATGAAGCCAAGAACCATTTCTCCTGCGGTTGCAAATGCTCGTATATGACGTCAAGTACTTCAATGGGCAGATTTCCCAAGTTTGCGACCTTTTCCATTTTTGCTATCAAATTTTCCGGAACTGCAACGAGCCCAACATGAACATTATCTAACTTTTTGGGCCTCAACTTTACCTTTTTCCAATGGGCTTATTCTGCTTGAACACTTTCTCTCTGTATCCGCCGGTCACAAGTTTTCGCCAATCTTGTGGTAGTCGAGTCTTTCCAAAGGGCTTGATCTGTTCGCACTTTCAGCAAAAGTCGGAAAATAAAATATATTACTCGCTTGCTTCTGCGTATCACAAATTTTCACAAACCAGCGTGATTGACAAGTATTGTAAAACGCCTGCTTTAAGGCCAAATATCAGTGTCGATTAATGAAATCGACTTATCAATTTTCCGGAACTGCAACGAGCCCAACATGAACATAACCTAACTTTTTGGGCCTCAACTTTACCTTTTTCCAAGGGGCTTATTCTGCTTGAACACTTTCTCTCTGTATCCGCCGGTCACAAGTTTTCGCCAATCTTGTGGTAGTCGAGTCTTTCCAAAGGGCTTGATCTGTTCGCACTTTCAGCAAAAGTCGGAAAATAAAATATATTACTCGCTTGCTTCTGCGTATCACAAATTTTCACAAACCAGCGTGATTGACAAGTGTTGTACAACGCCTACTTTAAAGCCGAATATCAGTGTCGATTAATAAAATCGACTTATCGATGCTTTTTTTCGCAATTGTGGTTATCGGACTTAAGTTTTTGCTCTGTAAGCTTATATTTTAAGCTGGTTCGAGGGGCGACAAGTAACCGGCACCACAATAATAATTAACAGCAAACACATATTAGCACTTGGCGATTGCATTAAAATTCCAGGGGAACAATCAGCACCCATGAATTCTCTCACGATCATTATCTGGGACCTGGAATTGGAGTGCGCCATTTGGCGGCTAAATGAAGAGCCAGTTGTTGGCCAAAGCGGATCGCAAACAGAGTTAAGTTAATGTCACTGCCAACAAATTCGCAACCCACCTGGCAAGCACCTCCTCTGCGGCAATTGCTCCAGATAGAAATTTTATAACCGAATTGCAATATGGGAGCAAGTTGCAGTGGGAAAAATTGTTTCGATTAGAGATCTTAAAGTTGTAATTTAAGATTTACACGAGTAAGGAATTTTACTTTATAGTTCGATAAACATTTAATTAAAAATTGGTTAGCAAAGACACTAAAGATTCTATCTAATTTAGAATTACGATTATATCGCATCCGAATAAGATATTTTTTCATCGAATCAAACCAAAGCTTTCGATACTATCAATACGATATTTTAGCATCCCTGAAGTGAAATGTGTGTGTGTGTTTGTGTTGCCTCGTGCGGCAAAAGGGTGTTGAAAAATTGCCGGCACCTCTGCTTCTCTGACAGGCTGCCCGAGCGGATCTAGCCCCCTTGTGTGGCGCCCCTCACGACCCCGCCCCTGGCTGTTCGTTGCGCTGGTGTCACGACAAGCACACACATCCATTGTTGCATCTCGGCCGGCGGCTGATCTCACAGAGATTGCGCCTGCGCGGCACTTTTTGGGCTGGTCATCGCGACATCATCGCGCCGCGCAGCGAATTGATGAACGCCTAGTTCCCAGTTCCTGCCTTACATTCGCAGAAATAAACTAAGGTGTTTTTTAGATATTACTCTTGAGAAAGAGCTGGGAATCTGATTAAAAGAGAAAGACACACAAACCAAATAAACCAGCCTATGTATAACCGATAATCCTCTAAACAATTTCTTTTTTTAGGTGTATAGAAACGTGTACCGGTTGGAGTCGCACTTATTTTCAGTGCAGCCTTGAGTATTGGCTTCATCTGCATGTGAGTGTTGCCGCAGTTGCAGTTGGCCTGCGGCTCAGCGCAACGTTGAGTTGGGGGTCGCACTGCGTCTATTTAAGGCCGAGATTTGATTGTCCGGCGAAGATATGCCAATTTCTCAGTCGGTTCCTGGCAGCTCACAGCTTGTCGGACATTGTTCTGGCTATGAGTGCTGAGTGCTGGGTGTTGGATGTTGCAAGTTGCACTGTTGCACTGTTGCATGCTGCGGCGGCGATTGGAGTCGAAGCCGCCTGGCCGATTGATGCCGATTGCCGTTTGCCAATGGTCAAGCGAAAGTGTCAATATAATTGGCCAAATTGATGTGCCTGGCTTGGGGCCCAAATTAGGCAAGGCGGCCTCCAGGCTTCCAGGAATACTTTCGCAGCACAGAGAAAAAACCTAAAAAAGAAGCCACGAAAAAAATGCCTCTAGAAGTGCGCCCGTGGACACATTTCAATCAGTTTTCATTCGGGAGTGGAAAAGCGATAAATAAATGACAAAAACCATTTCATAAGAGAGCAGCTCTGACAGTGGCATCTGCTGCCGGCAAACACTTGCAACTTGCAACTTGCAGCTTGCAGCTTGCAACTTACATCTTCCCCGAACCCGACCCCGACCGGACTCCTCTGCACTCGATTGGCAACTTGCATAAATAGAAGCTTGGCAGCCGCGAGAGACACTCGTTTGCATGCGGCAGGCCGACTTTCACATTGTGACGTATTTATGGATATCAAGTGCCACAATTTCTGCACTCGCGGATTCATCTTTGTCCCACACTCGGCAATAGAATCGCAAAGATTCAGGCTCCCAGCTAACATAGCTGCATTTCCTTTTCCGAACTGACAGGCCCAGAGAAATCCAGTTAGTTATGTGCGATCTCCCCTCGGGCTCTGAGATATTTGCATATCCATATTTGCAGCACTCGCGCATATTGATCGATGCATTCGCCCGGCAATTATTTCGCTCCCCAGGCCCGGGAGAAATCTGAGCCGGGATTGCCTTTTAAAATTGCCAAGCCGATAATAAGATTTGAATTCCAACATCTCAAACTGCTGGACTTTTATCTTAATCCGTGGAAATGCTAACAATTCTGTGCTAGTGGATAGGAATTTGTAATAGGCAGCAAAGCGATCTGCCTCGGGCAATTTAGGAAAGTGGAAGTAGGCTCCTGAAGACACTGCAACAGGATAAATTATGAAGCAAGATGTGAAAACTTTTATGGCTTGTCAGCGGACATAAAAAATCAATTCGGATGACTTTGTTTGGACTGGGTCTGAGGAATGGCCTCAAAACTAATTAATTAATCAATTATGGAAAACACTCAATGTACGATAATCAAGATAGTACTGCTGTTGGACTCGATAAAGGTTCCATGGAAACGGGCTGCATTTTTTTTATGCTTGCCATCCTCGTAAAAGTTTTATTGGCTGCCGCTCCCGATGGGCCATCCCCACACGACCATACCCTCTCAGTCCCGCATCCTTTCCAAATTATTGAAGTATGAAAATGCAAAATCCGTAATGGAAACAAAAGGCAAACGCAGCTGGAAGCGCTGATAAAATGTCGCCGCTTTGGCTTTTGAGTGGGGCTAATTAATTTTGATCCGCCAGGTGGGCCGCCGCCACCCAGGAGGTGCAGGCTCTATCTGCTGCAAAACAGTGACTCACAAAAGTATCCAGCAGCTACCAAGCCCTGCACTTTGCGCTGAATTATAGCCAATTGTCATTCCTGCAACACATTTGCCACTCGATGACCTGCCAATGGGCCTCCGCTCCCTCCCCTGACGATTTTATACCCCCGCATGAAGGAAAGAAAAAATCGATTCAGGGGCTTGCATGTCTTGGTCAAATTTTTGTGCAATTTCCTTCGTGATTTTTCCCGCTTTTCCTTTCAGCTAATGCTTATCCAGCCAGTCCCTGGCGTATATTATTTCGGCATAAATCAAAACTTTCACTTAGCACGCTCATTTGTTTCAATGACCACCGCATTCGCACGAGTTTCCCCTCCTTTCCCACTCCGGGATAGTGATAAAAATCTATTACATGCTCATATCATATTTTATTTTCTGCTTTTCCCCCGCCCTCGGTGGGAAATTATGAAAAAGCTTTTTTTATGGCCATCGTCCGCTTTTTACGATGATGATGAGCGGAAGACCGGACACTGTAGTGTCCTTTTCCTGGGAGGCATGGACCTTCGGGCAAGTGACATATTAAATTTAATGGAAATTGATGAGCGCTTATTATGATATGAGATAGCCGGGATAGTCCTTTGTCCATCCCATCGCTTCCTGGCTTTGCTTTCGCTCTTTTTTCGGGGGTGGTTGGATGGATGGACATATTTTTTTTCGCTTTCGGGTCCGGACTTTAGTATCTTTTTTATCATAAAAGTAATTTCTGCTGATGGTCGCACTAAATTCATTGATTCAATTTCCTCGCTGGCTTTGCTGGTGTATTCATTCGTTTTGTGCTGCTTGGGAATCGCATTTCGTTGCCCGGAGACAGCACCAATAAATATGGATATAATATTTCAATATTTGTGCAACTTTCTTTTGGACTGAACGTAAATCACGATTTGACCAAATACTTTTGTGGCTATTGAGCTTTTTTGTTGCCCGAAAAAAGGCGAAATAAATGGGAAAATAAAATGAGTTTCGAAACGCTGCTTTGGCTTCTTACTAGTTCGCGCAGTCTTGGGAACAATGCTGAAAGTTTGAATATTTCCTAGAAATTTCTTTAAGACGGTTTTCGATCGGCGGTGATAGATGTATTACGGCCATGTGCTGAATATAAAATAAATGATTATAAAATAAAGTGATGGATAAAATAATATAAAATAAAACAATAAACTATTTAAATTCGCAGATGATAGAGGTCAAATTTATATTCAGTGAAGCAAGTATCCCAAAGTTTAAAAAAAAAAAAAAAAAAA
>JAJJHQ010001334.1:776386-863090 GCA_021223825.1 Drosophila ironensis
CTAAATTGACTGGATTTTATAGGAACTCAATCCCAAGGCCTACTATTAAAAGTAGGACGGCGAAACAATCGATGTTCAAACTATCAATGTTATTAATATCGATGTTTTGCACATATCGATGTTTGCATTAATTGAATTATTTATCAATGCCCTAAATGTATACCACGTTACACACAAGACGATATTAAATACATACTATACATATAATACTTTCACGATCCTTTCGCCCTTGAAAAATAACCCCCCCTTCATTTTAAAAATAGTTTTACCTGTTCAAGCTCCCCCAAATGATAACAATTCAGAGATTTACCTATGTGGAGAAGGTTTCATAAAAATTGGTTAAGTAAAAATAAAAGAATGGTCAATCATAATTTGTACCAGGTTCAATTCCATACATTTCAGATCTAAACATACAATTTTGAATTGAATTATTTAAAGGAAAAATCTGGTTGGTTTCTACTTGTTTACTTGGTACTCTCGAAACACGAGTCGTTCGCTTCCAGGAATATCTTTACTCCCCCGCGTAAGGTCCCCATTAGTCCCCCAAGCTTTCTTGGGATGTTATGGCCATTGTGCGAGGTCATAAATACTCACGGGCCCTGACAGGCGTCATAAAAGCGTGCATGATTCATATGCTGCCTGGCTCCACGGCCGTTTAACGACACTTTAATAATTCTCTAATTGCAAAAAATACGGCGAAATGTTGCAAACAGGGCCGGGATCCGTCCCCGTCGTTTTTATGGCCAGCGAGTGCCTTTTAATTGGGTGGCGCCCAATGTCATAAACGAGCACAAGGGGATCGGTATGGAGATCGGGATTGTGTTCGATTCGTCCACGGATCGCCCGGGGTTGGGTTTCCAAAAGCGCAGGCATCACCTGCCGAGAGTGGTTATTCATAATTTTTTACTGCTCCCCAATCTGGGTTGGCAAAACAAGTCTTTGTGGCTTCGTCTCCGAATAAAAACAAACTGAAGAGTTAACTCATTCTCATAAATTGGGAATTCAGGCATTTAACCCAAAATAATCTTTGTTGTATTGTTTGTTTTAAATATTTTATTTTTTTCTAGTTTTTAAGATATGTATAATATTATACATACAAGTAATTTTCTACTATTACCATAGTACCATTATATGGCTTCAAAAGTTTCAAAAACCTCTGCAAACATATGTCGCTACTTTTGATAAAATTTCCTCTAAAATGAAAGTCAAGAAAGGTAAGCAGAGATTGAAATTCGATTCTAAATCAAGGGAACACGAAGTTGCTACCGAAAAGACTTAACGTCATAATTTTCTGGGCATTTGAACTTGTGTCTTGAAATGGGTTTCCTTCGTTCTTTCCTTCAGTTAAGTTTCCTTACCATTTTCCACCCTTCCATCGTTCCAGTGAAGTAATAAGTTTCCACTTCGTCGCCAAATTTCATTACCCCCCGGTCCGATGTTGACATATCGGATTACGCACTAATTATCCTTCTAATTAACCCTTCTTGTCTTAATGCCTTTTTTCCGTCTCACCTTCGACGCGGCTTCGTCTGGTTTTCCCTGCTTTCCCCACTTGCCTCGCGGGGAATATTTAGACCGGCTTCTCAGTTTCTCCATGGGTTCGTTTCTCCGGCTGTTGCTCAACCATGACCCTCTTCATTCTTTGCCGTTTTTAAGCCTATTAGGGAAAACTCTCATAATTACTTTGTTACTTGCCCTACGCCAGTGGCAGTTGTTGCCACTTGTCCCCGACTTGGGGCCAACTTCTCTGCCTGCTCCTTGCCAGTCGCCGGCTTGGAGTCAGTGTATCGGTATCAAATCGGGGAATCGATGACACTGACAGGTCTGTCAAGCGGCTTGTCTGGTAGATAGATACTCGTACATTTATGTAGCTACCGGAATGCAAGCTTAGTTTCCACACGACATGGAGGATTTTGTCATAATTGGGATTTAGAGGATTAATGACTACTTATAACATCTTTCTTTTGGATAGTTCCATATTTAAACACCAACTCACAAACAGATTCATTACCAGAGTAAATTAAGCTCATATTTTAAGCCGTATCTCAATTACCTATTGGTTATTTATCGAATAACCACGCCACAGCTAACGTATCTTAATTTGAGCACAAGTATCTTCTCTTAATTGTGGGTTCTCACTTGCCCCATGCCTTTGCCTTTGAATTAAACGCATCCAAAGTCAAGGCATCAAAGGAACCGGTTGGGGGGCGTTTAAACATTGATTGTTATATCAATGCATCAATATCTAAATTTAAATTTACATATCGCCAACCGCAAGTCAACTGCCAACATTCTGGCCCTCCAAATGCAACTGCCAATGCAAATGCAAAAGCACTAATTTGACCCTGCAGTGGGCCAGTTTACAGTTTCTTGGTCGCACAATCTGATGTTTATGGACGTTTGACCTGCCTGCGTTTTCGATTTCCCTCCCCCCCCACCCATCCGCTTGGTTATAGCTGGCAAATAATATTCTCCTCGTCGTGGGCGTGGCACACACTATTATGTTGTGTGGACTTTGCACAAAGGATGCAACTTGCAATCAAGCAATCAGCAGCAACAGCCCAAACAATTGCAGCAGCACAATTGCAATTGTATCTCATTCGGTGTCCTTCCATTTATGAGTGCCCCCCGTTGGCCCCCTTTAAACATTGCTCGCAATGGCAGCTGAAACAAATACAATGCCTCATATGCATATTTAGTTGCTCCAATAAAAATAGCAAAAATCGAAATTCAAGATATTCATTTTCCTTTGCTTTTCATTTGGGCAGTTCGATGAGTTTGAGTAAAACCAAAAATAATATCAATTTATTCTCGAACAAGTTCTATTGTATCGAAGTATTTACATTAAATTCGTTTAAACAAGCTTAAAACGGAACATTCAGTTTTTATACCTAATAACTTAAAGTACAAATGGAATATTAAGTTTGGGTAAATGTATGTAACAGAGAGAAGGAAACGTTTCCGATTCTATAAAGTCGGGATCACCATCAATAGCTGAGTAGATCTAGCCATGTCCGTCTGTCTGTCCGTCTATCTTTCCGTTAGTATGTCTAAACGTGTCGTTCTCCGGGATGGCAAGGTCTAGAAAGGTAATTCTTTTTGCTTTAGGTCCGTTAAATTATTGTGTGTGATATTTGGGACTTAAACGAAAAAAACTAATGGTTAATCGAAGTAGTACATAGTATCTCTTTGTCGAGAAATCTCAGCGTTTTTACTTGTTTCTTAGTGCTTCTTTGGTTACTTTTTAAGCTGCCTCCTTTATGCGAAGACAAAATATTATATTATTGTTATTATTTGTCGGCTCATGTGACATCCTTTATGCAAATATCGGCAATGGTTGTGGGCATCTTGTTCAAGCATTGTGTGTTGTATTTGAGAGCAAATATTTGTGCAGTCCAGGACTGCAAGAAGCCAAGATGTTTGATGCCTTGGCATTGAGTGTTTCATGCTTATAGAGATGGCCAACCCGACCCAGCCCTCCCTCCCACCTTCTGCAGTTGTGTGGGCCAAGTGCAAATAAGTGCCTGCAAGCCCCTCTCGAGCTCGGAAAACAGAAACTTTAGATGTTGACCGTTGTTTACAGTTGACGTTGATTAAACAGACACAAGGAATCGGGGGAGCGATATATCGTGCACCATACAAACATATGCGCGGGGGAAATTGATATGCTGAAATCAAAGATGTTGATTTCCGTTGGGAATACACTCACTGCCGCCGCCGCCGCCAACTTAACCCGTTCCCGGCTGGGAGTACAATTGCCGGTTGACCCCTGGACGACGGGTGCTTCCTCTTGACCCTCCAGTGCACTCGTCATATTCAATTACAGGGCTTTCAGTTTTCAGCTTTCAGTTTTCTGCTTTCAGCGTGCGACTTCCTGCTCGCGGCAAACTGAAAGTCGAACAAAGTTCTGATATTAATGTGTGCTCTGATTTACATTGACCGCACCCAAAAGGTCTTCCTCTTTGGTATGATATGTTAATTCTCAGCAACAACGATAAATGTTTGTAGCACTGAAAAAATCTGCAACATTCGCAGAATATTCCACCCAAAAAATGATTGGCAAAATGCCGAAATTATAAGGTACTACAAACAAATAGAGTTGCTATAAGAGACTATTTATTAGAGCGCTTTAAAAGCATAAAAATGTGGCGTATTAAAGTTAATGAATTAGCATGAATGTTAACAAATAAAACCCCTTCTTTTTTCTCAGCTTACTCACGCAACTGGCAGCAGTGAAAACAAAAGGCCAAGCGGGTTAACAATTGCATTCATATCCGCCAAAGAACACTCGTATAAGGTAAATGCATACATATGGATAACTGACCACTGACCGGGCCAATGGGCGTGACCCCGCCCTCCAAGGACCGGATGCACCTGAAATCGATCGCCGTGTCGGCAATCGATCCCTCAATCCACTTACCCCCCTTGCCGCCCCGAAAAAAAACCCCTTCAATTATCGCATAATGAGCTGTGGCTGTTGACAGCGAAGGCTTCACTGCTTTTGACTCGGCATTTTCACACATTTCAATTTCATAATTGATATGCGGTCAATTCGCTTAAACGCCGAAGCCACAGTTTCTCAAACTTCCCAGCTTTTGAATCGAACAGCGAAACTTCCCCCCTCAAAGGTTATTCGATATGAGTAAAATATTTCAAGGGCTACGGGAAGTATCGTCTTTTGGCAGCGGCAAGGGGTTGGGCTTCAGTCAAAACAATAACTAATTTCTTGATGTTTGCAGAGCCTCTGGTGATATTTAATATGCCACGATTTGGAAGGGAGAATTTACAATTAAATCTCCGAAAACAGAGAGGTGAAAACTAAAAACTAAAGTGATACGTATTCCGCTCGATTGACGCTTTATTACCCGACTGAGCTTTGCACAGAATTCACACAGTAAAATGCATAAAATTATTACCCCGATGACAATGCCGACACTTGGTGCTTATAAATACGTAAATGCATATATAATACGAGTAATTTTTTGGCACGACGGCCAAGAAACGTCTACTGGCCACCGAGCGACAGATGTCCCAGAAACCGCAAAATCGTGTGGACTTCCCTCCACAGAGAAAATGTGGATAAGATCTACGAGCCAAACAATTCGGTTTTGACATTTATGATGAAATTTCTTAAATCAACTGTCATGTACGGCTGTCATATTGAATAATTTCGGTGGCATTACGATGGCTGTGGAGCGGTAGAGTGGTTGAGTGGTGCGGGAGGATCGCAGGCCGCACTTGCTACGCATAATTTATGTCCACATTATGGCCAACTCTTGGCAGCAAGTGAACTCATTCTAATTAAGTGGCCCAGAGCCCAGACAGCGGCTTCACTGCGATTTTGAAGGCTGGCCCTCTCACCTGCAAAAATTTCGAGCTACACCAAGAAAAGTGCTTAAAATTATATTATAAAGAGGTTTTATTATAAATCTTAGCCCATTGCTTTGGGCATGGTATTTAAGCTTCCTTATACCTTATAGATTTAATGAAAATAATTCTTATTTGATATTTTTTCGGGTGTAACCAGTGACAAGGCCCAGATGGGGCCAGATACATACGTGAGACGTCCAAAAGCGGGAAATTAAAATGCGCGCACACGCACTTAAAATGCCAGGCAGGCACAAAATTTAATAATTTCGCTTTTTGCACAACATCATCAACACAGAAATTGCTGTCGATTGACGATTGCCCAGCGATCTGGGCAGGTTCAGTTCGGTTCGGTTCGGTCTGCGCCGAAGCTTTATGATTTTATTATTCTCATTTTTAATGACAACGACGATGATGACCAATAAAGATATTAAAACGGCGCATGAAATGTGCCCCCGAAATGGTTTCATAAATGGCTCTGCGCACGCCTCGGCGCGGGGTTGGGGGCGTGGCCGGGCACAGGGCTTTCCCCGCATACGCCAGGCATACTAATGTTGTGTTATGATGCTTTTTATGCCCGGGCCACAAATGAATATGTAAGAGCAATATACTGATTCACATTCACAATCCCAATCGCTCCGCTCGGTTTGCCTCTGCTTTGAGGCCCTTTACTTTTGTTTTTTTGGCCACATTCAGGCCAGGTTGTGCTGCATTTCAAGACGACGGCGTGTGGCGCTCAGTTCACCTGGAGATTGCATCTCCAGTTGCTTTACAGACACTCGAAAAAATAGGGCATGGGGTTTTGAAGAAGATCAAGTCTTGGTAACAACCAATAACTTAGGAATTTAGGCTTTACAATCTCTATTTATTGCGAGAAGGGATTCATAATTAAGATCTTTCTGGATCTTGGGATTTAGGGTCTTTACGATTGAGATACTTACATTTGGCAAAGATATATTGGTAGTTTAGGTTAGTTTTTTGTTTTACTGGTTGAAGGTATTCCTGTCCTCCCATCCCTTCGGCTTTGGAGGCTGCTTCCTCTTTCATTGGGATTCAAAATCGTAAAGATCTGCTGCGTTGCAAGCTCGGAAATCAGGCTCTGATCTTGGGCTATATCCCCCTCTCACTCTCCCTTTCCCTTTCCATCTACCTCTTTCTCTGTCTGGCTCGCCCTCTACCCGTCTCGTTTTGTATCTGTATCTTTATCGGCGGTGCTCTCGCGGGATTCATTGCGGATTGGGGGCCGCGGTGTGTGTGTTTTTACGAATCACGGATTCGATGTTTCGCATGAATACGTAATTAAATCTATAAATCGGCCAATTAAAATGCTTTGATATCGTGACAACATAACATTGGACATCGCCGTATGTTGCGCGATAGGCTCCGTCGGCGACTCCCCGAAATCCTTCTCCGGATTCTCTGGCGATCGCAGTTGGGGATTAAAAATAAAATAAAATTATTATACGAACCCAAGGTGGGCAGAGCGCAGGCCTTCAAGCCGATGCATTTACTGCCTGGCTTCTTTATTTCTACCTTACTTTACTTATTTACTAAATGCATATAGAGTCCATAGCTATCTGCATCTGGCCGACAACGATCTCCGATGGCATATTATGTTATAAGCATTCTTTAAGGGATTGTGACAGTTCAATGCCCAAGGGAACTTTTTAATTGTCCACTTTCCAGTTGGAGGAGGCGAAACATGAATGAATTCCCTTGGGTAGCCCACGCTCTAAATGATTCTTATCTTTTACGAGTACAAAATGTTCCAGAAAAGGGATTTATTGGGTTTTAAGGATCTCAAAAAGCTTAAATCGAAAAGGAAAAGAATCAAGGAAAGCTAAAAGTGTTCCTGTTTTTAGGAATAAAACTTGCATTTTGAGTCCTGCTCCTCCTAGAGCCTTGTATCTTTTCTTCGCATTTATTTTGCGCAGTAAACCGGTTGGCAGTTGTGGCTAATATGCATATTAACTTGACCATCGACTGGCCACTGAGCTTTGGGCAAATGCCAATGCCCGCCCACGTCTCTCCGTCGCGGCTGCATAACCGCCAGATGCTCCTTCGCGGTGACAAACTATCCAATTATAAAATGGACAACTCCCAAGCGATCGCATCGAACGACATATGCAAATGGGCGAGCGCCACCGCCTGCACCACCTGGAGACCCAATTGCGACTCATAAAAGTTGTGGCAATTAACTGAAACGAGATCAGTGCGGGGCAGGCACATCCGAGCACAGCTTGCCACCCACACACTTTCCAGTTGGGGGCACTCGGCGCCTGCTGACTGCGGTGGGCAGGAATTAACTAAAGCGTCGATCTGGCGATTAATCTGCAACAAGTGGCGGATCTCCAGCAGCCAGGGCTAGGATCTAGCTCACCAGTTGGGGCCTTGGACTAGGAGATGCTCTTTAACCGCTTGAAAATGGCAAAATATTTGGTATATCAAGCGAGAATTAAAATATACCAGCCAGGAAAACTTCATATTGTTTTGAAACTTTGAAACCTTACAAAAAGGTTTTTGTTTTGGAACCTCATATATTTTTTTTTGAACCTCGTATATATTCTATATACCCTTTTCCTACCCGAGCATGTGGATTAAAAATTTTAATTTTCGAATTTGGACTTTTTCCCCTTGTTCCTTATTTTTGTGGGAGAACTATGCAATCGCGGGTCAGGGGCTTTGGGGATCTAGTCTAGTGCTGGGTGTGCTGCACATTATTGCCGCCTGTGGCGCCGACTCGAATGCCGGGCCCCGTTTACAAAGCCCAGAACACGGCCAGGACCTCGAGGCGAGGGGGACAAGGGAAAAGGGCCACTGCCATGGCCACCAACCAATCGAAAACACATTTGTCGCCGGCAAAACAGCGACGACGATCAGTTCGTGGGCTGTTTCGGCGAATTCCCGGCATTCTGCTTCCCTAGCGCCCCCGTCGGTCCCCCGGAAAACTGCAAACTGCAACTACTACCAACTTGCAATGCCAATCGCTCGGATCGTGAGAGTTTCATGTGCAGCAGGCTCGGGCTCAGGTTCAGGCTCAGGCTCAGGCTCGGGCTCAGGTTCAAGCTCTCAAGCTCAGTGAGCCGAGCTCTCTGCTGGCATCATCTGCCTGGTTGTTGTTATTGTCATCATTTTATAATTGTCGTTGTAAGCTCTTCAGCCATGCTTCTCCACGTTGCCCAGCTATTTGCAATTGTTGTTGCCGATCCGCATGGCCAAAAGCCGGAGTCCGACTCAGAGCCACATCCACAGACAGGGCTTAAAGCCAATCGCTGAACAGAGAACAGAGAAGACAACCAAGACGACGACGACGACGACATCGACGACTGCCAGACGCCGTCCAAGTTGTTAGCTTCATTTGTTGCCGCGAGTGTAAGCTCAGTCGGGGCCCAGATCGCCCACAGGAGCGGAATCGAAGGGAAGATAGCTCAATAGTATACCTGGTTTTAGATGAATTCATATCCCAGAAATCCGGGATAAATAACAATGCATTTTCATACTCTTATCGTAGTGCCTAGTATTAAATTTCTTAGTTTTATGAATGAAGTTTTAAATAAACCTTTTAGTTGCTCAATTTATTTAGCTACAATGATATATTTTAAAATTATTTAATTTATTCTTATACAAATGTGATGGGAAATGCAGTTCCAGAAGTCACAGAAATGTTGTATTATCTTAAACCTTTAATTTATCAATTGGAACTGCACTTATTGTAAGGCTGAGATCAAAAGATCCCATATTTCGTGAGACGTTAATCGTCAAAGATTTTACCAAAGCATAGTTACCTTATGTATATAGCATAGCATAATTAAGATTACCTTGACCTATTGTAAGCTGATACCCTGGAAGGCACATTTACTTAATTTCTTGCTATTACATTTATCAATTAAATTGCACTTTTTGTAAGATTGAGATTAACAATTCAAATTTTTTTGGGACTTTAATCGCCTAAGACTTTACCAAAGCATAGCTACCTAGTATAGCATACTCATAAATAGTCTTAACTTCACTCATAGTATAGCTGATACCTTAATTTCTGGCTTGTTTCGTTTTGTGAGCCCCAAAGTCCGGCGCCTTTTGAATGCCCTCCTGGGCGCAGGATTCAGGAGAGTTGTTCTGCCTCCGCCCGAGTCGGAGTTGGAGTCTCCTGTTCTGTCTTTGTTGCAATGAGCGCGACTGCGAATTCTTCTGCGTCTCTGCCCCCTGGACCCCCTGGACCCCCTTTCCGGCAATGTTGTTGCGACGGAGCATTCTGTGGCACTGTAGTTGCGGCCGCCTTAAGCGGGGCTTTAAGTGGGCTCTGCTGCAAGTTATTTTTGTAACTTGTTGGAATTTTTGATTTTGTTCATGTTCGTCGCTTCAGAAATGTTCGCTTATGTTTTCCATAATTTAAATATGGTTGAAATTCTACATCAGCCATCGGGCAGAGGCCGGCAGCGGCCATCGGACTTGAGTGGCTCGAGCATGGCTGCCATAAACTGGCCAAGACGGAGACGTGCGACGTGCTAGTTGGCCCGGGATGGAGCTGCCCCGGGCGCAGGGACAGGGACAGGGCAGGGAATCGGTTGGTCGGTTGGCATCCAAACGTAATGAGCGTTCCTTCCACTCGGGCTGCTGCGGAGATTAAAGTACATGCGATTCTCACATTCGTTTGATGGCTCCTTCACGGGGCCGGTCATCTAATCGCGGCGTGGTATGCGAAATGCTGTAAGGAAGATCAAATAAATATGCCCAACAATGCGAGGAACAAAATCTTAAATAAAAATTGCTGGGGAATCTAGGATAATTCCGAAAACATCTGGGATAATTCTGTTACATTTTGTGGCAGAAAGTTGCATCCATTTTTTGGTTATTTGATCCGTTTCAGGTGATTATAAATTGTAATTTTGAATTAGTTGTAGCTACCTTTTTGGGATTGTATAAATTTAAGATGTAATTGAAAATATTTGTACATATTAAGAAGATTGGAAAAATGTTAAGCTTAATATATGTAAATTCTCTAATTAATTGAAAGAGCTTTGCAAATCCTTTAGATTTTGACACTTTGGTTGAAGCAATTTTTACTTGTATTTCCTTTTTCTTTTTTGGACTGCCACTTACAGAGGCGATAACCTAGGCGGCAACACCACAACGCACAGACGGCCCCTGCAACTGCAACTGCAACTGCTGCAGCGACAACAACACAGTAACAATGTCTGGCGGTTGTCTTGTCCTTGCAACGGGCAATGTGCAACTGTTGCCACTGGAATATTTTGTGCCGACTTGTTGTCGTTTGTCTGTGGCAGCAGCAACATCCAAACTTGGCCTATGATGAAGTGGCAATGGGCATTCGGGTCCGGACACCGATATTGCTCCAGAAGCTGGCTAAAAATCTGAGAAAAAGACATTTTGGCATAGGCAGGAAAATCAGAGGAGCGGGCAGCCAATGCTTTCTGTGGGGTAATCGATTTGATCGGGACACTTTGAAGTTGCGGGCCAAGTATAGTTCTGCTACTGTTGGTGTTGCGGCAGGTCAACAGGTTGCCACTGCAGTTGCACAGTTGCACAGTTGCAGTTGTCAGCGCTACACAACTCGCAGAAATTCCCAACATCCCGGGCATGTTCTCCCGGCGGCAGGAGCTCTCCAGTCGCCAGGACATGGCCCGCTCTCCCCCCCAATCGATTGTTGCCGCCGCTGCTGTTCGGTCGGTGGTGCAACACGCACCGAAAACCCAGCCGAAGCGCCACCGCCAAGTCGAAAGTCGCCAAAGGTTGTGCCGGCTCCTATTACACCGCGATTGTCTAGTCAGTCGGCAGCTCGCTGGGATATACCAAAAAAATTGTGTTTCAAATCATGTTCGTTTGGACAGAGTACAAACAGCTTGGACAAACTGCGGAAACGTCTATGAGATTGTCATTAGCAGGCGACTATTGCCCGGCTTTGCCTTTCCCAGAGAATGCCAAGAACAATGAATACACAAAAGGAAAAAGATATGATACATATTTCAAATATACTTTTGATAATTTTAGGATAAAGTGCAGCATTTGTCAACTACAATTAAGATAGCAATTAGCAGAGAGTCGCCTTTGTAATCTTTGATAATATAAAATCATATGCTTAAAATCGTGAAATCTAAGAAAGCGCAATATTTGGGATTATGAATAGTGCAATAACTAAAAATATAGAGTATTTGTATACATTATAAAAAGTTTGAGCCCCCTGTTGATTATTTTACGACTATAAATCCATCGTTTTATATTAAATAAAGAGCTCTAGTCTCCCTAGATTTTTCTCTTTGTGCTTAAAGGCAGCCAGAACTGCATAGTGCAACATAGGCAGCAAAAAGTCGCCACTGGCAAACGAAACGTAACAAAATACAAGCCGTGAATTTCATTCGAACAACTTCGTCTACAAGACAATCGAAGGCGAAGGCTAAAGCGAGTGCAGAGCCAACTCCGGCGACATTGGCGACACTGCAGCGGACAACGGCGAACAATAGCCGCAATTTTGGCCCCGTCCAGCGCGCCTTAGCTCCCCGGCTTCTCTATTGCCAACCAAAATAAAAGCCAAACAAAAACAAAAAAAAATATATATAAACAAAAAGCCGGCTGGGTCATCGAGCATCCGAGCAACTGGCCACCTCGGGGCCTTCTTTAATCATGCCAACTGCATCGCATCGGGCGGACGGCCGGAATGGCAGCAGCTTAGCGGCAATTATTGTCACCGGCAACATCTTGCCAACTTGTACAAATTTACGCAGCAATTTTCGTTTCAATGTCAGGCCGACATGTTCGTCAGGTAAGCTGGCATCAGATTATGAACCAAAACGTATGAGTAGCACTAATAAAATTTAATAAATTCCATGAAATATAAACTATTTATACTAATAATCACATAAGGATATAAGATACCTTTAAAGGAGTCAAACACTAAATTGTTACAACAATTATACTAATCAATGTATAAGAAATGTGATATATTCTATGAATATTTGGTTAGTTCCATAGACCTATGGCTAGTTCTATAGATCCCTGCCAAGGTCAAAACTATGGGATTACAAGTAGTTTAGCTCTAACGCTTTAAATGTTGATTTGAAAAATATGCAGCGTAAACATCAGTTGTTTGCGCATATTGCTAAACAATACAGTTCAAAGAATCAGGGGTATCCTCAGGTGTAGCTGTTCTTCTCCAGATAATAGCAATTAATATTGCTCCGATATGAGCAGAGGTCTATTTAGCAACATCAAAGAGCACAAATACAGCCCTGTCATCGCAAAAACTGTTTGGACAAACAAATGATCAACAGCCTGGGCCAAAAACGAAAGCGAACAAGACCCATTCATTAAAGTCAACAAGGCTGGGAAGGCATCTGGAGAAATACGGAATACGGAGTGTGTCCGGCCGTAAACAGAATGAAACAAATTTTCCGTAATGACCTCAGGTGAACGGTGCAGATCTTTCGATCATCTGGCCCCTGAGGGAGCACCCCCAAGTTTGCATAACTCATCTCCGGATTGGTATCTGAATTGGGAATGGGAATGGTAAAGGTGAGGCCGGGGCATTAATCCATCAACTGGGTGGAAGGCAACTGCCACGACGGCAATTATTCATTCATTCATAAAGAGATCGGCCATAAATAAACAAACAAATCGGCCAGCCGACTGACAAATAATTGATCTATTCTCAGGCATGCCCCCTAAAGAATCACCCTGGAAAAACAATCGACAGCGCCATCCCCAACGCGTTGTTTTGCCGCTGCCCGGCACAGTGGGGCGTGATTTGAAAATGTTTACCAACTTCACAACTTTATAATTATTATTTCTTTAGGAAAATCAGTTATAAAGATGTATCTTTTATCTGTAAAATTGTGGCTTTACTACAACACAAATTTAAGGAACTCTAAACCTTTTCTACTCAAGAATATTTTTAAAACTTTATATGATATAGCATTAAGCATATTATATGCTGTAAATTGAAGCATTACCAAATTTAATCAGCTATAAACTGGCGTCACAAATCGTCTCGGTTTTGGAAAACTTGGAACGGGAACAGGAACCGGAGATCGGGATGATTCGGATATCTCAGAGCTGGAACGGACGTGGGCGATGGCGCGGATGTGTCCGGTTGGCGGAGAGTAATGAATGAAAAATTCTGTTTATAGTTTGAAGAAATCGATCGTTCCACAGACGAATGAAATCGAGAGAAACCCAGCAGCCAGGAGCCACCTATATCTGTTCTGTTTCAAGTTATTAACTGTGAAACGGTTTGTTTATTGTGATCGCTCATTCAAGATACAAAGATACAAAGATAGAGAGGCACCTTTTAGCAGAGCGAGACAGAAAAGCCTTTCGAATTGCCATTTCCCAGTTGTCTCCGTATCGATACATCTACAATCGGCAGAGATACTCGCCGCTGAGGTGTGAGTGGGTGAGCATCCGGCCAGGCCAGTTCGTTGATAAACAAACACAAACAGATACAGATGCAGAGACACAAAACTTTGAGATACAACTACAGGTGGCTGCTCCAGCAAAGCGCGTTTCCGGCGGCATTTAGCATGGAACAAACACAATTTAAATATTCATTAATTTTATGAAAATCGAAATTCACGCGAATCGAGACGAATCGAAGCTCTGGCTACTGTGTGCCGCAAGTGTATCTATGTATCTCGTTCTATCTCCCTCGCTGTATCTTTGTATCCGCTGGCTGGAACTTTTGTTGTCGATTGCCTTTTGTATTGGGGCGGGGATTCAATAAAATTATTGGGCGCGTCTCTATTCGAGCGTTAACAAATATTATTGTTCATTTTGCTGTTATTGTGATTATAAATTTCGTACGAATTGCTTGTGTAAACAGCGACAATCCACATCCCCTTTGGCATCAACAATGGCAGCGGCAATTTAAGGTGCAGCCTGTGTAAATTATTGTGCAGGTGGGCTTTTTTAAATGGTTTTATTTTGATTTTAATAACGGAAATACTAAATTAAATATAAAAATTCCCCAATGGCCAGCCAGTTGATTGATTTACATTGTTGCAATTGTTGTTTAGCCCTCCTCACTGCCCACACCCCACTTCCCCCACTCGCCAACCCATTGACTGAGCAATGAGAATGGTTTCCACTTTTTGGCTCGACCTCCGGGGCCGGAACACACCCAAATCCCGGCCAGGTGGATAGACATAGAGATTCAAAATAGATGCTTTTTAGTGGCGATATTGAACAACATTTGCCGTGGCATCTGGAGGCAATAAACAATATGGGCACATGCGATTTACATATCAATGAAGCGATCACTTTGGAAACAGGCCTCAATCGGGTTCCGATCGAATGCCTAAATGTTTGACATCGCGTTGACAAATTGTGAACGGCCCGAAAATGTATTTCCATATGCTGCCCATCATAATGCTCGTTCCCCCGCCCACCCTAAACTCTGAATTGAATACACCCAAGCAATTCCATTGTATTTAAGCCCATTTGCCTAGATACTTTCCGCCTAGATACTCGTACTTTTTGGCAGCCTCATTCGCCATTAAACTTCACCGAGAAAAACATGGCTCAAGTATCTGATTCTGCGATCGTTTGGGGCCAGCATATGTGGCACTTGGCGCTTATGAATTTCATTCACCCATGGCCAGCGCATCCCAAAAATGTTTATTTTTTATTTGGCTTTTTTGTGTTTTTGGCCCAAAGCGGCGGCAACTTCCGTTCGAAAGCTGATCGCCGGGCGATTAGCGGAGATGCTTTATAATAATTTCAAATATGCTGGGGAATGGAAAAATTAAAATAAGAGAAAAAAACGAACATGGAAATTATTGTCCGCAGCTCTCGCGACGGGCTGAAAACGATAAAAGTTTTTCGATAGTGGCAGTGAAAATGCCACAAACAGCTCATTACAAGCGTCAAAACAAATTTATGCAAATAACAGCAGCAGCAGCAGCAGAAGCAGCAGCATCAGCAGCAGAGTGACCATACTTAAAGCCGCAGATCGGGGACAGGCGAGCGGGACTTTGAGACGCTGTTTGGAGCGGAGCTCGGAGCGGTGCGGTGGCAATTAACATTGCGCCGTGCGTTGAGCATTAATCATTTTAATCGCAATTTATGTGTCGTCGACGTCGTCAACACGAGCCGACACGACAGCAGCAACAGCCGCAGCAGCGGCAGCGGCAACAACTCCAGCATCAGCCACAGAATCAGTACTAACTACAGTCCGACTTCAGGAAACTAAACTTCCTCTGGGCCCACAAACCTTTTGACTTAAGGCAAGCAATCAAAAATAAATTAATACTATTTACGTGGAGGCATCAGCTTATCGTTTCTATAACAGTGAAACATGTGCAGAAATATGCACCTAATATTTGCATTGCGTGTAAACCTGCAAATGTGCATTTTTTGGTTATAATTTCTGCAAGCTGATTCTGTCAAAATATTTTGAAATTAGAGAGCAATCTTTTTTCGGAAGCTAAAAGTTTAAATAACTTATTTTCCGACCCGCATACTCATATTTGATTGAAAATATACGTAAACTACATGGAAAGATCAAAACATCCAATACTGGGGAACCTGATAACTAATACAATTCAATATACCAATTAATACCAATTTCTCGTTTAGGACATACGTTTTAAGTGTCTATAACTAGGTACTATAAAAATGTTAACACATGAATGATCACAGCGGTAATATTAATAGAAAATACGTTGCTCTCTAGAACTTTGATGAGTACTTTCCTTCGTATATTTGAATATTTGAAATATATATAATAAGCTTAATGATTTCTCTAAATAATATCGTAGAGTAAATAAGTGTATCTTCCTTCGATTTAAATCTAAATAACAGACATGAAGCTTTATAGCATGAAAATTCGAAATAACCGTTAGCTGGCCACCGTTTTCCTTAGGCAGGNGTTTTTCTTAGGCAGGTACGACTGTGGAGCATACAGGCCGTAAATGAGCGCTAAAGAGCCTCGCCTCGCCTCGCCTCGAGAGCCCCACAAGAGCAGCACGACTTTCGGGGCGGCCAGAAGAAAGCCTGTGCGCTGTTTTGATTCCGCAGTTTTTCGGGGCGGTCTTTCAAAGCCACCGCACTGGCGGCTCCCCGCTTTTCCCGCTGCCACTGCCACGGCCGCTCCCCAATCCCGCCCCGTTATCTGGACATCTTGTCAACGTCAATGCCGACACCGAGGCATTTGCCCCGATCAAATTATGTTTCATAAACGCTCGCATTTATGGCGAATGGGCAGCAGCAACAGTGAGGCAGGCAGATACAACCGCACCGGCTCTGGAGCAATGATTTGTTACAATTCCCAAGTTATTTGAACTTTTTCGAAATTCCTCGCAACGTCGACGGCCGATCTGGCAAT
Organism: Drosophila ironensis; assembly: GCA_021223825.1. Classification (NCBI taxonomy): domain Eukaryota; kingdom Metazoa; phylum Arthropoda; class Insecta; order Diptera; family Drosophilidae; genus Drosophila; species Drosophila ironensis. Next base: position 793,089 of record JAJJHQ010001334.1, read on the forward strand.
CTGAGACGTTTGGCTTTTTTCCGGATTTCGTGCTAAATGCCTAATTATTTTTTATTTGTCAGGCAATAAGGGATTCGACCAAAAACCAAAACAAAAACAGGTGAGGATGTGTAATCGATGTTGTTTGGCCGTACAGGTAATCAATCACTGATCAAAGGGCAACGATTCAGGATGATCTGGGCCACAAAAAGTCTTCAGATGGTGTCGGGTTTTTGCGTCAATAAAATGCATATAAATTTAATTTTAAATTTGCTAAAATTGCATCATTTTGAGTTAGAAATATCCTATCCTTTGAGCTTCTATAAACGCCACACCTTTGCGCTTTAAATTCGCTTCCGGGCGCTTTAATTCTTGTTAACAAGACCCCAATTGTTCTAACTTTTACCACTCACCTTGATTGTCGATCAATATAATATGAAAACTGGATTCTTGGGAGTCTGCAAGGCAAATGTCCAGGCACCAGGCACCGGGCACCAGGAACCGGGTTCTCACAACCTCGGATGGATCAGCACCTGGAATGAGTGGCTTTTTTACGACTGCCAGCGGTGGGGCACTTGTAAATTTGTAATAATTGCAGATATTTTAACTCCACTTGGGCTGTCTGGCGATTTATGGCCAGCTAATTCGCTTTGCATGTCAATCGAACGAGGATCGGCCTAGGCCCCAGCCAACTCTTCGACTGGCTGACGTTCGTATGATTTTCGCAACTTTTATTTTATATTAAAATTTAACGAGAATGCCATAAATCTTTGCTAAAAAGCAGACAATTCAAATTTTGCCAAGCCTGCCTTCGGACAAGGAAGCAGCCGATACAGCTGGGTCAACACCGAGGGGTTTAGGAGGTCCATCTCCAGGTCCAGAGGCAAGGAGAACAGGTTGACGGCGGACGACAGCGACCACGTTAAACGTTTGGCCACTGAAATTGATCCAGTTGCAGTTTCAGTGGCAGCAACTGCGGATGCCTCGCATCGCTGGAAATGCTTCCATCATTGGCCAAAAGGGTCCCGGCCCGGCAACCGAAGAGGGAAAGGTGGGGCACCCATAATTCTTGCGCTAAAGGCCAGACAAAAAGCGCTGACCGATGGCCATGTCAGCAGTGCGCGACTTCGACTGCGACTCGCTGTCCAGCTCAGAGTGCGATTGCAACTGGAAGGCGATTTAACCAAATGGGCAAACGAATCGGGGACTGCCCGGCAGGCAAACTGGTCAAAAGACCGACCGACCGACCGCGTGCGTCGCCGCCAGCCGACCATCCTGACAATAGGCGAAATATCATCGAAAACCATAAAAAACTGACAGCACAAAAAGAGGTGTTGACACATTGATTTATCTGGCATGCTACTGGGCACAGCACAGATGAGATGAGTTGAAGAGCCGGCCAAGGGTGCAGGATTCTGGATCGGAGAAGGCTGCCAGAGCAGCGGCTGCTGTGCCTCCGGATGGATGGATTCATATGCGCAAATGCTGAGGAGGAGCAACAAAGGCGGCAACAATATCATAACCATAACAATGGAAACACTGGAAAAATGTAGCAATACAAGTAAATGTCCCTGAATTCCTGGTACAAAAATGAAACAGTTTCCTATCCCATATAACACCTTTAAATTCATTTATAAATTCCCCTTAGTTTAACAAAACTTTCACTTAGGAAAACCCTATAAATTTAACCATTTTTAACTGTGCATCTTTTCAAAGAATCTCGAGAAACATATACATTTTGTAAGCATATTTTTGCCTTAAAGTGTGGGAGCACCCACCCCCGTCGGGCCCTGCCGCTATCCCTTTATGACAATCTTTCCTGGCTGGATCCATTTAAGCCACTTAACACGCACAGTAACCAAAACACACACTCGGTTCCCCGGGAGAACGGCGAAAAAAATGGAAGAGAATACCGAAAGATATCCGCTGGAGTGATCCTTGGGGTCTGATGGGTCAGTGCGATATGTGACCGAAAAACGTTACCAATTTAAAAATTCCAAATAAAATATAAATTGACCAAATTAATATTGGGAATACATGAAACAATTCTGGGAGAAAAATGTTCACATTTTTCGCCTCTTCCCTTTTCGTTCTGATCTTCTTTTGGGGATCCTCATCCTCGGGTTTTTGTTTTGCGCTGATCACCAAAATTTCTGTCGTTTTTGGATGCAACCTGAACATTGCTTATCCGTTGCTTTTAGTTTTCAAAGACTTGAAAAACTTTCGAAATGTTCAAAAGAAATCGGCCTTTGGCTTCATTTTCTTCGTTTTTCATTTGTATTTTTTCTTGGTTTGTACAAGGGAGAAGGGGAAACGGAAAATGGAAAATGGAAAACTTTAAAATGGGATTTTGGAGCGCTGCGCGCTTTTCTGTTCGCTCAACTCTGCGGTCGAAAGAGGCGACAAGGCATGAAACCGGTAAATTAAAGCAAAAGGATAAAGTTTAATTGGAAAACTATTTTTTGCCCATCAGCCCCCTGCGCCACCCCTCACCCCTCCCCCCCTTTGTCAGCTCCAGCCGACCCCCCTCCCCCGCCGCACTCTTTCTTCGCCTCCTTAATCTGCTTACCTTTAGTTTTCTTAATTTCATCCATTCTGTCGTGGCATTATATCCACGAGTGTGAAGACAAAAGTTTCGCTTCCATTTCCGCTGCCAATATGACTGCCTACCCCCCGAATGCCGCCCGTTTTCCGCAACCCCACGACCCCTTAACCCCTTCTTCACACACTCGTATGCTCATTTGTATGTGCCCCCAGCCCCGTTGGCTCGGTGAATGAATTTTAGCAAATGAATAGAAATTAAGTTTCGTTGCCGCTCGAGTGCCCACCCAACTACTGCAACGCCTGGGGGCATAGCGTTAGCCTTGCCCCACCTACCCACCTACCCACCCACCTTCCTGCTCTTCAACCCTCGGAAATCTAGCCAGGTGAGATAATGCCGTTATTGTCGAAAAAGTTTAAAATATGCCGCCTTTTATAAAATTTAATGAGAAAAGTTGGCGTTATAAATTTGTGTATGCGGTGAATTTATTTGCTCATTGCAGCAACTCGGCAAGTGAAAAAGGTACAAAAACGCAGGGACGAGGTGGCAGATGGTAGAGCGACAGCCACTGCACATTTCAAAAAGTTTTTTGTACCCATCTCAAGACGGATTGCCCTCTGAATGATTCCCGAATGGTGGTGTTCGATAAAAACTTTCTGATTTTCCACAAGCCAGAACGGCATAAATAAGGAGAGACCTTGCGAATGGGACTCAAATCACTAACTTACCATTGATGGTCTATGTAGGTACTTAAATCTATGTAATTAGTAAATTCTAAGGGAAACAAGCAAGAACGATTAGTTTGACTATAAATATGAGAGTCTTTGTTAGTGGTTTACGGGGTGCGAAAGGGAGTGACTGCGTCAATTTTTTGGTATTGATAGACATTGGGTACACTAATAACATGTCCAAATTTGGTAGTTCTAGCTTAAGAGATATTCAGAGTGTGTGTAAGAGACCTGCCCCTTCACATTTTGATTTTCGTTGCTGACTGATGGCAACACGAATGGATATGTTATGTGTCCTAGCAATATCATATCCGAATATAGTGTTTCTCTAATGAAAATATCGGGCGAGCATAAGGAGGTAGCTGATTTTTAAAACAAACTTGTAATGAACTTTTTCGACTATCTATTATAATCTCCAAGAACAAAACGATCATACGGACATTGATTGGCTGTTGATGGTGATCAAGAATATATATAAGTTTTTCCATGATACTCCAATGACAATATATTAAGATCGTTAGAGGAATAATTTAGAGACTTAATGAGATTACTCAGCCCGTAAAAAACTGTAATCAACGTTAATAAGTCTAAAACTGCCAGCTTAGTCAATAAAACGAACTGCATGGTACGAGTAAGAAATTCCCTATTCAAAACAGAACCATTCTGTACCTTGGAACTGTTTATCGAGGCATAGTCCCCAACTAATGCAAAATATATTACACATTTTCATATGACACATCCCCTATACTCGTAAAACACCAGTTTGATGCCATCCAGCGAGCCGCGATAATTGTCGCCTGTTTTGCATTATAATAAAGCACGGCCGAGCGGACAAGTGCTGCAGATTATTGTGCAGTTACCGGGGAGGGGGGGCCTTTGATAATCACTTCGTACCAAGTGCAGAGCGAACGCATAAATGAAAATTTCATTTTTCCCTTTTTCACAATGCGGCCGGCAATATTTGCCACTAATATGCGGCCAACACGGCGGCACAATGGAGCCAGGCAGCCGCATCTGAAATGCATATTTATGAGCCAGCCAGCCAGCCAGCCAGCCAGCCTGTGGCATCAGTCTATGGCCATTGGCCATACTCGTACATTTGTATTGTCCATCTACTATATTGGCTATGGGCACGCATCAGGGAGCTCGACCGCTAACAGTGCGGCTGCCAATTTTGCGATTTGCATTTGCAGTTTTGCATTTTGGCCGAGTGCCTAGCCTAGACACAATTCCTCATAATTCGAGCTCTGTGGGTGCGAAACTCTCTCTTTTTCCCTGGTTTTATTCGCCAGTGCCACAGTTGCCGCAGTTGCCACATTTTGCAGCACGTACGACGGCACAACCGAAACTGAATTGAAAATGAATTATTCTGAAATGAATGCAAAACTTTATCGCAAAGCGGAATCTATAAGTCAGCCACTCGCAGTACTTTTTTTTTGCATTTCACAGAAACGTGTCCATAAAACGGGGTCAAATGGGGTTGTCCATCAATCTGAAATACAATACTTGTTGTTCAAGCTATTTTATATTTTGAGGGACATAAGTACCCTTATATATCTGGATTATTCTAAGTAGAACTTAGGGAAATCTAAGTTTTTAGTTGATATTAAATACAACTTTATAAACTTTCAGCCTTGTAAACATTTCTAGGTGTGACCAGAACATATAACTTTGCCTGCGCAATTCAATTTATTCCGAATGCACTGTCGAAAGTAATAGTTTTAAATCGAATCAAGACATTTGCATACCAAAAACACCATAACAAGCATTAAGAATTTATGAGTGAGGCAAAAGAAAACGAATATTGCCGCTTCGCGTAGAAATGCATTTTTTAAAGTACGCAAATGGACATGTTTGATTTGGGTCCAATAACATTAGGTTGTGCCTTAATAAATTACTCACTCATTACATGCCCCACAGGTATCGGGTGTCGTGTTTTCGCGTACTCATAACACGACACATAAAAGCCATAAAATCAAATTTCATATTTCATATTGTTTGCCTTTCGGATCACGTAGCATCAGGTGGGCCTGGCACTTCGGTAGCATTCAGGGGGTCATAATAATCACGCATTAATATCATAAATTCGTGGCCCTAACTACGAAATTCAAAGCAGTCATGAGCCACCGCTCCCAACTCGGTCTATACCACGTTGTTGGTCTATACCAACTGGGGCTGGGCCAGAAATCATAACGTTTTGATATATTGTGCTATGGATATGGCCATACATCATGCATAGTAAATGGGCATTGGTATAACCCCAAATAATATAACATGGGTTCTATAAAAGAACATCATAACTCAGTCTTTGGTGTATTTAATGGGCTTGNTTGATATATTGTGCTATGGATATGGCCATACATCATGCATAGTAAATGAGCATTGGTATAACCCTAAATAATATAACATGGGTTCTATAAAAGAACATCATAACTCAGTCTTTGGTGTATTTAATGGGCTTGTTAGGTATTTTATTTAAGGAAATTTTAGTGTTTGTCTCAAGTCTTATTCAATCAAGACAAGGTAAGCTAAGGTACCCTCGGTTAATGAACAATTTGAGATACTATCCTGGCAGCAATGGAGCAAAAACAATTACCCAAAGTGAAATCTATGAATAGGTTTCCAAATGAATTCCCTTACACTAAATTAGCATCCAAGATACAACTCATCGGTGAATCGGTGAATCGGGGAATCGTTAATGTATCATGCAAAGCAATTTCGGATAATGAATTGGTGTGGGCCCGAACCCTTTGGCACATCGTTAAGGGGTCGATGGCTAGCCACACCCGCGTGCGCCTTCGAGAAACGAGTCCAGGACACTTGAAGGCGGCCAGGACAATGCCGGGACTCATTGTGCCGGAACTTTTATGGCGGCCTCTTCAAAAGTGTAATTGAACTCCATTGACCGGCCGAAGGACTTTCGGCAGAGAGTGCCGCAGTAGTTCTGCGGACCCGCAATAAACATAATGGCCCTCCGCCCGACATCGACCCATATGGAGTATGAAATTGTATGAAATTGCCGGCTGACACACAATACGAATGTCTTGTAGTCTGAGACCGAATATGATATTCCACCCACCCGGTTGACATTTCAATTTATTTCGCCATAAATAAAGCAATAGACCCGAACCCTTTTGCCGCTCCGAAAAGGAGGCAAAAAGTTGGCGATTCGCATTCACAATTCACAATATTTTGGCCATTGATGTCGGTCCATTAATTATACGCCCACTTCACAAAAGGCAGGCCGGCAGGAAGGCTGGCAGGCGGGCAGGAAAAGTCAAAATATTGACAGCTTAAACTTTTTCAGATCCTTGCAATTGCGCCTTGAATGCCAGTTGCAATTATTCAACGACAATGCCGCCTCTCGCAACAATCGGAAAAGGAAGCAGAAAATATCCTTTCCTCATATCCGTTTATCATTTTTGACCTTCTGCGCGAATTGGACGAGGCAACCAGGACCCTCGGTGATTCCGACTTTGCCTTTTGTGGTGACCAGTTTGGGGGGTTGGGGAGGGTTCTATTTAAGTTATTGTTCCATTTATGAGAAGGTCCCAGGTTGGGCACTCGCACTGCTCTCCTCGCAGGACTAATGAATTATTGCGCCCAGAAACGCACGCCCTTGTATAGTATAATTTCGGAAGCATCGAGCTTCGGGCTTTGTGGCGAAAATTATTAAATGGCCCGGAATGAATGATTTAATGACCATGCCGATGGATAATTGCAGGTCTGACAAGAAGGGTTCACTTTATTTCTGACTTTTTATGTCGAAATGTCGAAAGGGGTTGGCCCCCCCCGCCTTAAAGTTATGCTGCAGCTTTAAGTCTTGTGTATTTTGCTTTTCTGTATGTTATTCCTGGTCCCAAGTCACGAAGTGCACATAACAATTCTCGGGCAATTTTCCGGGAAAGTGGCAAAACGGATTTCTTCACACCAAAAATGTCTTTGTTTCGTCCTGTCGCATGTCCTGGCTTGGGCATTCATAAAGTCATATGCCAGGAAATGCAAGCCAAGGCAGCCAGGGCGGCCAGGAGCCTCGGTGTCCTTTGGGAGTTATCACAATCAAACCGTTGTGTTCTTTACTACCGCTGCGCCACTTCTAGGACATCCAGGACTTGAGGAGGGCGTGGCAAGGGCCAGCAATCCGGGGCAATTCGCCAAATGGAAATATTATTGGTCTGCATATAAAGTGAATTTTATTCCGCTCACCATGCAGGAGAGCTCATAACTTTTGCCCAGGATAATGCACACGTCCGCGCTTCTTGTGTGTGGCTTTTGGGTTTCCTTTTTTATATCTTTTATGGACATAAAGCTGTTCGGCACAACTCGAGTATTGATTTGGAGAACCAACGACTTTTCTGGAAAATGATGACGTAGCAAACGGGCAATGTTAGTGCTTGTTTTGTCCAGTGATTTTTGCCAAGTGTAACCTTTCTACCCAATTGACGCGACCGTCCCATTTGCACCCCTTTGATTACCTTTTTTAATAAAAAGTAGCAACCTAATAAGGTATTTGCTGGCACCCAAGACTATGCTAATTTTTTCCAATCGTTAATTTTCACGAAATATGCAAATGGGTGATTCAACTGAAAACTTTTTCGCCAATAACGATGATGACGAGTCATAAAACGCAGACTGGCGGGAGCTGGAAAAAATCAAGTCCGGGTCGCAACCTTTTTCACATCTCAGCGATTCGATCGAATGACGAACCTGCGCATTTGAATTGTTATTAAAAATGGGAAAAAATCGGAACGAGAAGAAGCTAAAGTCAAGCGGAAAATATCCTTAACCCCGGCAGAATTATCTGCGTGACTGGGTTGGGTTCGTGGCAAAATGAAAATAAAATCCGGAAAGGGGATGGAGTCATTCGACTGGTGGACTGGGGTGGACGGGGATCCACTGCAATGGCCGCCCAATCGCTGTGAGAAATTATCATAAAAATCGCGCAAACTCCGTGCCTGACTTTAAAGTCAGCCAGCAGGAGCCGAAGGAGCAACCAGGAGCATCCTTGCTTGGGGTGATTGCTGTCTGTGTGTCTGTGCGACGATGCCGCTGTTAATTCTCCTTCCGGTGGTTGCTGGCCCTTTTTAATATTCCCGTCATACGCGTTGTCATTTTTGTTGTATTTGATTTTAATACGAATTTCACATTTTACAATCAAATTAATTGGTCACGCTGCCGCAGAATTACACCCGTCGAAAATACAGAGACACTGGGCTTAAGCCAACAAACAAGCTCCTGTTCCTGCTCCTGCTCCTGCTGTAAGGGATGCATCTGCAGATATCCCTTTGCCGAGTGCCGAGGGATGTGTGCGAGAGGACCTTATTGTCATTGTCTGCATTTGACGGTTGGGCAAATGTGCACGTGAGCCCCGCGAAGCGTTGCTGATTTATGCAAATATTTACTCAGTCCACAAGGCGGTGGTAGCGGCAAGGCAGTTCAATTAGTTCCGCGATATTTATTATTTTGTTCTCTGGAAATTTTGAATATTCAATTTTTACCAATTTGCGCGTTGAAAATGCGCAATTTCATGGCTGACGCCTTAAGCTTCCAAATTAATTTGTAATTCGTTGGCAATTTGGCAGTTGAATTATGCATTATGTACCCAATCATATTAGTTCCGGCCGTCCAAGGCCTAAATGCCACTATTTGCATATATTGGGAATAAATATTCCGACAATCTACCTTTACCCTTAGGGAACTGTGTGAATTCTCGCACTGTCATCATTTCATATTTCATTCAGATATGTATCTCACGCACAGGGGGAGGTCTTCCGTCAAATCGGAGGAGATTAAAGATGGCCAGAAGCTGGGCGGCCCCATAAATCGCAGTGATTTGGAATCGGCACCTCGGATACCTCTTGAAAAGTTCAAAGTGAACTTGACTAAATTTAGACATCGGCCGGCGTTTGATCGGCGGCGGTCGGCAGATCGCCGCCTCAGATTCCAACGAAGATGTATCGCAAATCTCAGCATGACACCAATCAAATGTGGAGGTTTTCTTTCTTTTTTCGGTGCTAGGAGATGGAACTTATTAGGCACTACTTAAAATTATGCGGGATGTCTAAATGTGTGGGCGGGTGATTGAACTGGGCTGCTGATTATAAACAAATTCAGATTTGACTTGGTTATGATTTGTATTGTGCATCGCTGCAAGTACTAAATATCGCAATTTCAAAGTTCACTTATAATATCGGTTAATGCGATATTTTTTTGCCGATACATAAATTATCGGAAAATTGTGTTCGATTATCTCAAAATACTGTCTGTAGTGGGCCATGAGATTGGCTGGCTACTCTACGTGTCCAGTAACACCTAACTTCGGTCGTCAGTCTTTATCAGCCCTTCAGCCGTTTAGGTAACAGTTTTTGTATTATCATTCGTCTTGTATTAAACTAAAATTTTTTTTCTTTTTTATATACTTTAACTGCGGTGTTTCACTGGTGAACATTTTTAACAAGGTTTTTTTTAGTCATGAATATTTATTTTGTCCCCTTTAAAAATAATCCCCATCAGACATACACTTGTAATAACGTTTTTTCCATTCAAGGCATTTTGAATTTCGGGAATCCTATTTTGGTAAAAACCATGGGCCATACTTTTTAAAAAAAACCTCGTTTTTACAATATATTTTTTGCCTCGCATATTATTCTAAAAAGCCTATTTAATTAAGCATTTATTATTTTTTTTATTTATTTTTTTTTTTTAAAGCAGAATATCATTCATCTTATATATAATTAAATTTTTTTTTCTTTTTTTATATACTTTAACTGTGTTTAAGTGATGAACGTTTTGAACGAGGTTTTTTTATTCATGAATATTTATTTTGTCCCCTTTAAAAATAATCCCCATACACTTGTAATAACGTTTTTTCCAATCAAAGCATTTTGAATTTTTGGCTTCTTAATTTTGGTGAAAACCATGGGCGATACTTTAAAAAAAAAAACCTCGTTTTTACAATATATTTTTAGCCTCGCACGGCGTCAAACCTTTGGTAATCGAGGTGATATTAAATCTTATTCTATTGTTCCCTTTTGGTTTAAGAAAGCTATCTAAAAGCATATTATTATAAAAAGCCTATTTAGAATTTTAAGTTAAATTCTTTTTAGTTGATAAGTTAAATCTTATACTATATTTTAGTTTTTTATGCACGGATAGCATGGTCTTCGAACTCGGTCTGTGAAATACTGACTTCCCCCGGGCGCATCCCATGCGAACTGCTACTACTTTGCTCCGGCACTCCACAACAGTTCAATAAAAAAGGAAAATGGAATCATAAATCAGCAGATTAATATTTTATGAAGTGTATTGTAGCGCTGTAGCGTTCGTGATGGAGGTGGGAGGTGGGAGTTGGAAGTTACACTATATACACTATATTTGTATCTACCATTTGAAGATGCTGCTGTTGGCCCGACTGGCGAGGGTCTCGGAACAAACGACTTCCCTTTGTTTACCATAAATTCGTTAATAGACGCTGCCGCGTGTAAACAAATCACTTAAACATTTTCGAATTGACGCCTGACATGATTTTTTCGCTTCCCTCTGCTCGCAGAACGCCAGCGAGAGATGAGTCCACATCGATGGATGAATATTTATTTAGTTGTTGAAGTACGGGAAGTATCACAAATTGTAAATCTACGTGTTGTTACATCGAATTTTCATGTTGCTGCTGCCCGGCTGCTGCCAACTGCTGCCAAACCAAACTCAAACCAATCCCCTGCCATCCGATCCAACCGAATCCGCCGGAGACTGTGACTGGAAACAGGCTTGCGAATGCCAGGAGGGATGGGTGGAAAGTGGAGTTAGGGGTATGCCCCTCATAGAGGACTTGCCTCACGAGGTTGGGTGCAAAAGTTCTGAGATAAACAATCTAGCTCTGAGATAAACACTTAAACAAAACTCCAGTTTTTGAAGTAACAAAAACACAGAGCTAACTATAATTTAAATACAACTAAGGATAATTATAGGAATCATTTTAATTATTGCAAATTATATTAGCACTTGTGTGAGCCATATAAGTAAGGTACGAGTATATGTCCTACTAAAGACTAAAGAATTCAAGTTGTGAGGCTTAAAAATTGCAAATGATATAAAACCTTGTGTATGGTATAGGATTTTGTGCAATTACAAGGCGTTTGCGAGGGTCTTGACTGAGTTGTTTACTTCAAATTACATATGTAACCAGAAAATACTTTAAACTTTAAAATCCACCCTCTCAGGAAAAAAGTCTGCAGCATTTACAATTAGTAATCAGGCATCGAGCATCGCAACTGACCAAGTGAGACATTGGACATTGAAGCAGAATATTCGGGAGCAATGCAACCGAGTACTACACACAGATACCAACTGGACAATCTGTCGGATAAGGTTTTATGAAAAGTTCAATTAATTAGCGTCGATTTTCCCTCTTTCCTCGCATAAATTTATAATCAATGCATTTTTGTTCGTGAGTGTCTTTTTTTCACACTGCCACTGGAGGACGTCGCGCCGTCTGCCAGCTGCCAATACAATTCATTTGCGCCACATCACATGGCGGCTTGCCCCAGCCCCAGCCCCCTCCCACGACCAGGGGCATACCCATACCCATACCCATTCCCGTACTCCTACTGCTCATACCCCTGCCCATGCCTATGCCCATCTTTAGACAGGTCGGAATACCAGCTCGCGATGGATGAAAACAAATTGTAGCTCTGCAGTTGCCCAGCTCCTAGCTTCACTTTTATTCAGTTGAGTTGAGTTCAGTTCGGATCGGTTTGGTTCTGTTCGATTTTGTCTGACAGCACACGTTCCTTTTACTTTTTTATGTGTCTTCGCCTCGTTGGGCTTTCGTTTTTTATTTGTAAACAATAATTTTTTACAATATTTGAGACTGAGCTGCAGATGCAGCTGCAGCTGCAGCGTCAGCATCAGTATCTAGCTAGCACTCCAGTTTTTCATTCCCATGCTGCAATCTGTTTACGTTATTAAATTTGTTCGGCAATTGCCTTTAAGCAGAAGGTAAATATCGTAAATTTTATGCATTCCAAATATGTAATTTGGGGCCATTAACTAGGGAAATTGTTTGGGTGCTTATATTTTTAGTGGCTACTAAAATCGGGGGACTAGGAAGTTTTTAAGTTACTCAAGAACTGGAATAAAAATATTAACAAAATCCGCCTTCCCAAACCATTCACTCGCATACTATTATATGGTAATTGAAAATTCTTAGCCATATTCAGGAACCCATAAATATTTTAGTGCTTCAATGAGAAAGCTAGTTGCGCGTGTTAATTCCGTGGCGATCACATTTTATGGTTGCCCAAAGGGTGGGGCCTTTATGAGTGACTCTGAATATTGTAGTTGCGGCCATTTAAATGTGTCCATGCCCCCGAGTGTGGCATGGCGCTAATTGGTATTGAGGACTGCCCACGGGGCCGACGGCGCCAGCGGCGGCTTCTGACAATTTCATCGAGTTCAGCGGATGAAGAGGCACCTCGGCGAAAGATACATTGCGATAAGTCAACGCGAGTCAAAGCTTTGACAATTATTATGGCCCAAGTGTCAGGGACAAGCACTTACAAGCGGCGGAAAGTCGAAGGTATCCGTGAGATACGACCTGCTTAAAATACACAGCAAACTATATAAGCTTTGGGTTAACGCCAAAACTTCTAACAAAGTCATCATGAGGATATGAGTTTCTAACTAATGTTTATGAGGACATGAGGTTTATCCCCCACAAAATTTCATAGAAATTTGTGTTCATCCAACTTGTTTTTCTCAGTGCTAGAACTTCAAGCGGGTTGCGCATGCGCAGACATTTTCGACATGTTGGCGGTGTGATATGTCGCCTGGCGCTGCCAACACTGTTCTCACAGATTTCAATCACGTTTCTAATGATTTTTATGACGGAAAATTGAACCTTTATTTATCTATCGATCTGTCCGGCCATCTAGCTATCTATCTATCTATTTATCCATCTATCGGATGTGTATTGGGGGTCTACCTGAATCAATGTTTGCGGCTGTAATTTTAATGTGACGCTGTCGCCAATTGTCAGCCGATGATTTGGGCCTCCTCACTCCTGTCCCCGTCCTGTTTGTGTATAATTGCTGTGGATAACTCATTGGATAACCCATAAAGCAAAATTTGTATGGCCCGTAGTCCGTATGGGCACTTAATTAATGGGCTTGCTTCTCCGCGAACGTGCTGGGAAATTGTCGTAATTTGCATGTTCAATTCAATGATACGGCTTGGCCCGAAATAAGAAACACACAAATCCGGACGGGAGCGAAGTGATTCCCGGGTGATTTGTGCCCCCGTCGCGGTCATGGGAATTATTTCTGCAGCTTTATGCCAGCTGAATATCAAACGGAATTTATAAATTATTAGTTTATTACAACTCGCTCAAACTGTCGCCGTTTTGCTGTTTTGCTGGTCACTTCGCTTGGCTGGAGTTCCCAGGCCGAATCGATTGAGGTGCTAATTTGTTTTATCGTCCACGGATCTCTGTCGGCGACATGAATTTTTATGCCCCGGCCCGGCCCACGAGGAATTCTTCGTAATCCGTAACCCAAGTCCGGCCTGGAGCTGCCCTTTGTTGTTCAATCCGATTCCCATCGTTAGCGAATCTTATCAGCGATCGGGGAAACAAGTTTAGCCAAACCGCAATTCATATTGCGAATATCCATATTCAACGAATATGAAAACAAGTCTCGCTACAATCTATTTGATCACTAGGCAATCGCAGTGACTCATTTTGTTTGGGCAAAGACTTTAACCATAATATCGCCTTGTACATCTGAAGAAATAACATTGCTTACAAACTAAGTTTCTGCTGCAAAATTAATATGTCGAGCAACATGTAAACGCATGATGATTGTAGACTAAACTATTAAACCTTTATATGTGTATCTTCGCATGATACAGCCAAAACACCTTTACCCATTAACAGATATATCTTCTAAAAATCCAGCACGGCATAAATCTTAAAGATTCTTACGAGAATTGGCAGAGCTATAAACCGAAACGCTCAAAACGGGCCATTTGCCGAGGTACCTAACTTAGTTTCAACAATCCGAGCAGCAACGACAACGAATCCTTAGCTTTGCGAGCTCATTACTTGGCTAAAACGATTCGGAATGAAAAAAGGTAAACAGCGATCGATAAATAATATCTCCAAGAGTTTTTCATAAGATACAATCGAAAAACCTTAAAAAAAGGCCAAATGTGTGGGCGGGAGATTGAACTGGGCTGCTGATTATAAACAAATTCAGATTTGACTTGATTATGATTTGTATGTTATTGTGCATCTGTGCAAGTACAATATATCGCAATTTCAAATTTCACTTATAATATCGGTGAGAGCGATATTTTTTTGCCGATACATAAATTATCGGAAAATTGTGTTCGATTATCTCAAAATACTGTCTGTAGGGGGCCATGAGATTGGCTGGCTACTCTACGATTCCAGTGAAACCTAACATCGGTCGTCAGTCTTTATCAGCCCTTCAGCCGTTTAGGTAACAGTTTTTGTATTAATTTAAGCATTTATTATTTTTTTTTTTTTTTTTGAGGCAGAATATCTATCATTCACCTTATTTTAATTTAATATTTGTTTTCTTTTTTATATACTTTAACTGGTGTCTAGTTTTGAAAAGCACGGATTGAAGTTTTTAAAGAATTAAATTAATTCTTATTCTATAATTTCTTGGGTTTAGGGGAACAGTGCCAAAAGCATCTTAGAGTTTTCCATAGTGTAAGACTTCACTAAGGAAGCTGCGTTGGGCCAAGACCCACACAATTTTACCCACACAATTCAGAGTATCCATAACACAATTTTTTTTTTTAAATACGTTATGCATTATACATATAAAGGGCTTTGGTGCTTTCACGTTGAGTTAAAAAAATATTTCATCTTTATCTTGAAAACGACCCTATTACCCATTTTTGCTATTTCACAATTTTTTTATATTGAGGGCTTTGGTGCGTCATGTTGAGTTAAGAAAGAATATTTCATCTTCAGTTAAGCGAACTTCCTTTATTAATATTTTCTTGCAACTACATTTTTCTCTTGGCATTCACATTTAAAAGTACTGAAAGTGAATCAAATTAATCAAATGACACTCCTCATAGGGTAGATGATCTCAAGCGGGCCAACTTTATTTCTATTTCTTTCGGGCCTTGTCCCTCGAACGTTTTCCCTCAAACAGTTGGACACATTTCGAGCCACATGGAGGAAAGACACGTCTGTGTATCGGCCTTCTTATCGGGCTGCGTAGTCCGGCTTACCTGTCCCATTTAACTCATTTCATTTGTGTGTCTGGTCTTTGGTAGTGCCACCTCTTTCTGGCCGCCTCAACTGCCGGCCGTTGCTGTCCTTTTCTTTTGGCCAGTTGGGACTCCTTCGGCTGGATGACATGCGTCATCTTTGGCGACAATGTCGAGACGGAGACGTCGGGCTATAAAAAAGGCAGCAAGGCAGCAAGGCCGCCTTCAGCTCTCTCTGGGCCACCTTATCAACATTTTCCGTCAAGTAATTTATTGTATTTCTACTCAGCGCTCCTTGCCGCTCATCCTGCGACCCGAAAACCGAATATTCCATCCTGGTTGCGTGCGTACAGCAAGTGCGTAAAATAGTGAATACACTTTGGACACTTGCTTTATGTCTTGTCACATTTTTATGGCCCCGGGACCCTCCTTATGGCATCGATTTTTATTATTTCTTCTACGGATAAAATAAATATTTACCCATTTTATGATTAGTCGACGGGCAGGAGAGGGCATGCGCCCCGGCCCCCATTGTTTCTGAGCCATTGTGTTTAATGCATTTTTAAAGAACCTCAAATTTAATAGACTCGAAGCCAGATGGAAGTGAAAGATATATCCAGCGCCCTAAAGTTGGCCGGCCGTCTGGTTGGTTGGTGTTAATGTTACCAAAACATTTCTGGCCGCATAAAACTCTTTTCATTGTTTTCAATTAAGAAAGTTAATTATTTGATTATTATCAGCATTAATTGCACGGGGCCAGGTCGGTTTAGTTTTCGGCATTCGGTGCGGTCCACTGGAACATTCTGATTTATTTCCATTCCATTCCATCGCTTTGCATTTGCTTTTACTATATAAAGGAATGTATACATATTTAAATGCCCGCCTAGATGGTTGCATTGATTTCACTCCCTTTCCCTTTGATATATTGCTTTTACACGGAAATCGGGGCCAAGAAATCGTAAAAATCCGTCGCTTGATGAGATTGACAGGGCCCTGGCACTCGTTCGATGGTTTATTGCCTAAAACGCGGTATTAATTGGATATTCGAGGTTCTTTCATTACATCAGATTGCTTTTCTTGGACTGTGGCTAGTCATCATAAGGCCTTAAAATCAAAGAAAGACATACCTACTACTTTTTTCTTCTTCACTGAAGTCTGTCACTTAATAAAGTTTTTTAAAATCTCCGCTAAGCTTCTCTGCTCCAAGCAAACCACTTGCCACCCCGAAAGTGCCGAGGCCACACCCCTCGCCAAATATTTCACTTGCTGCCGAACAATTTGTCATAATCATAAATCATTTCTGAGCGCTAAATCCAGCGCCCAACTCGGACCGAAGGCCCGACCGCCCAGGACACCAGCAAGGGACAAAAGGACTAAGCGAAATCACCGCATATTTCACAGCAGGATATTGGCCTCTAAATTGCCCCGCAAAACATAACGCTCTTGGCTCGAAAGGGGCGAAGTCAAAAAATATACTATATAAAGATAAAGCCCCTTGCCGGGAGTCCTTGGTGCGTGTATATGATTTTCAATTATATCAAGCACCGCACAAAAGTTGTTTGCACATATGTCGTATCTCATCAGATTGTTTGCCAGGAGGCAGCGCATCCTTTTGTGTGTTTCAATCGCCAGGACTGCCGCCCCCGTGGCTCATTTAGTGGTGACAAAGTTTTCCGAAAAATTCTGCACTCGCAAACTTCCACCAGGGGTTCAATGTCCACACACAGAGACGACCGAAGAAGGATGCTGGATTCTGGATGCAGGATGCAGGGGAGTGGGGTCAAACACCCGCAGACACAATTCAATTAATTGTGACAAATAATTTATGAAAGTTCGTTCCTACATGTGTGTCGGTATAAAAATGAAAAATCCATGTATCAAGCCGGATAACTGAAGGATATGACAAGCATTTCCAATTTGACACTGATGTGCAGCAGTCCTTGGGGTGGCTGCACCCCGGTCCCGGTCCCCGTCCCGGTACCTTCCCGGGTGTTACCTCTCTGATTTGGCCTTGTCAGTTAACCCCTTTCAAGCAGCGCACGCACTCGCTGAGGCTGAGTGGCATTTGAGCCTGTTTCGCACTTCAAAAGCTGTCATCGATGCAGAGGTTTTCTTCCGGGATGGGCTTAGGAAATACAAGTAGAAGGGATTTTTTGTAGACATAAAAAAGGTAAGCCACAAGTGAATAAAATACGGAGTTTATTTGATCAATTTTAAAACTCCGAGCAGTGCATTCTTCGACGTTCGAACAAGTTTAGAACTAAGTTGTTAACTTTTAAAAAAGATACGAGGAAGTGCATTCGACAATTCTAATTTTTCACGTTCTAAACTTATTTTATTTTTGGAAAAATATATTTTCAAACCCTCCCAAACATGGAATTTCCCAGGAAAATTAATGACCTGCCAAGTACCTGAAAACCGGTTAAAACTCACAACTTCATTCACAACTCCCTGCTCAGCTGCTGAAAGTGTCCTTATGACATATTTTGATATTTATTTATTATCTTGTCACTCTGATTTGCCACCCTCCCCCCTTATTTTATTTTAATATTTATTCAAAAGAAGGTCACCCTCCCTGGGCGGCGCTCACTTGTCGCGTGCCGGGCGAGACAAGGCAAACAAAAAGCTGTCAGCAAGTGCTCTCGAGCACATTCTTTTTTTTAGGACTATATACATTTTTTTTAAATACTCTTGAGCAAAATTAAATGCACACTTAGGAAGACGAAAAAATATGAACAGGGGTGGGAATACGGGAATACGGCCGTATAGATAGGCGTTGAAATTATGGCAAATTGACGAAGCGCACACAAGTGGATTCCAGGATTCCAGGCTTCGGGGTCGTCCCTTTGTCAGTGCAAATATTCGACCAGATGCGGCCCAGCGCGGTGTGGCTCCTGTTTTTGTCCTTGCCCGCCGACCCACAGATACATGGCTCCGGCTACACGGATTCACTTAATTTTTTATGACATCCATATGGGGATCAAAGCGGATTTGGCGAGTTCGATGCCTGGCAAATTGCTTCCCGGCTTTCGACCTGCCAGCGTCTGAGAGGGCGAGCTTAGCTGCACGAAATATGAGCGAAAGTATCTATGAGATACGATGTCCCAGATAGGCCGAACTCAAGATGTCAGGCTTATTTCGATAATTTATGACGCTGCACTGGGAACAAGGTTGCTTTATAAATTCTGTTCCATCAACAAAAAGTAGGTAATACCTATAATAAAGTTTCAAAAATCAAGATTGCTTGGATGTATCTATGAACTTAAATTCCCTGCCAGCATCCGAGTTTTTGCAGTGCAAGTTCTTGTAGCTTTAAGGTGAGGTATGCGTTAGGTAGCTCCCCTTCATTTTGCTATAATTTTCCCCCCTTCGATTGAGCAAAACGTTGGCCTGCGTGCCGAGGTAATCTAATGAGCTGGGCGCTCAATTAGCCGCACGAAACCGGAGCACGGGGAATTTTTCGGGCGGCAAAAATACTCGTACTCGTACCTAATGGCAATTAGGCGGATTGCTTTATATTTCAAGACCGCCCACCCGCCCGTCCGTCCAGCATCATCATCATTTATGAGCTCCAGTTTTCCCTCCAAAAGCCGAGTACTCGATACGCAGGCAGCTTTCCTCCACTGACTAATTGAATTTTGACGTCGGACCGTTCATCATTAGTCCTGGCGGCATGTAAAAAAGGATACTTAACGCAAATGACTGAAATTTGTCAGCCGCCCAGACAGATAGATCCATACGCCACCCACAAATGACTGCAATGGCTGCAATCGATGAAGGATGGTGGGAGGTTGTGAGATGGTCAGCTAATTTCCTGCAGCCGCGAGTCCTTGGGGGCTTCAGGGACGCGTTTTCCTTTTGGTTTTTCCCGCCCCTCCCCTGCCCTTCGCTCGCTTTTTGTGTGCGCGGAAATGCCGAAAGTGCATCTGATTTATGTGCGTTGCAAACTTTCAACTTTTCCGCGATTTCGCTTCGATAGTCGGGGTCACCGCTCACACGCACGGCGCAGGAACAATGGAAGCAAAAACAAGAACAAGGACAGCGGACAACGGACAGCGGACCGAAAGAGCCAAAAGTTGGCGTTAAAACTAAAATTCCATAAATTAAACTCCTGGCCATCCAGGGCGCACAGGATACGAGCACGGGGATGCGGCAGGGGTGGAAATAAAAGTTTTGCTTTTGCTTTACCCCCCCGACTCGGTGATAAATCACAGATCTTTTTACATAAATTTATGCTTTACCATTTGCTGTGGAAAGTCCCCTCCCGCGGGACGGGGGGCCTCACCTATTCCACCGACTAATGGCCAATGGCTGGGCGTGGGTGTTTTTTTGGTGGGCGGTATCCTTACAATCGTCCTGGCTGCTAAGTGCACGCCATGGTCGGGCAGAGCGAAACGCACACGAGTGCGACTGCTTATCGTCCAAAAATATGAAAACTACCTTTTTCGAATGGGCGGACGTGGTTGCGAAATCGGTGGGCCAAAGGATATGGCGTACTTAAGCAGCCAGGACCTCACAGTCTGCTGCTCCTTGTGTAACTTTTAGCAGGCGTGTGTGTGTGCTTGATAAAGAAGGAGCTGCACAAAAAGTTTCAACTGCAAACGAAAACTTTTGACCTTTACGAGTATGTGCAACCCAGGAGCCATGTAGCTTGGCACATGTAAGGAAAAACTAACAGTGCGTTTCATCAGGGCAAGCAGTTTCAGGGGAAACACTAAAACAATCCATATTTAATCTAAATTTGTTATGAAATATAAAAGAGAAATACTACCAAAGACAACATTTTAATCGGTAGACTAACCTTTGCTCCATTTACCTTTATGCAACGCACTGTAAACACCCGAACTGCTCCCATATGTGAAAACTTTCATTTATATACTCGAAGAATATACCATATAAAAATATATATATAATATATATAAACTGCACTTTCCTCATATCCTGATGCTGAGCTTGCAACGCGTTATTTTAAAAACTTTAAGAGCTCGTTCACAAATATACTTAGCTGCGTGCTCGCTGAATTTCAGTGAGTTTTGCTCGAGTGTGGACGAGGGTGTGAGTATACTTCTGCACATTACTGTTTGAGCTCGTACTTTTATTTATCAAGGCACTGCAATGTGACAGCAACTTCGGGGGTCTATTTCGACTTCAACTATTTAACGAAAACATTGTAAGCGCTTTTTTAAACTACCAAAACTACCATCAAGTATTTCCGCTAATTGTGGGGAATTTTGGAATCATTGAAAGCTTTAATTCCTCAATTTTATTCAGCAATTGTTTTAATCACGTGAAAATGATCAACCACCTGGTTTTCCTTGCTGAATTGCTTCTATGATTTATAAATTACAAGCCTTTGGAGATGCTCTTCCCAAAGCTAATTGAGGAACGCATCGGCATCGAGAATGGAGCCCAAATTAGAGGCCCATGCAAATGCGCCAGCGACGACCACCTGCAGTCGGATCTGCGATGAAAATGCAACTCCAACTGCAACTGCCACTGCCACGGCATCTTGGTGGCCAAGTGGCAGCTGCGGCGGGCCAGGCCAAGCTCCGGTTGGCAAGGAGATCATAAAAAGGCCAGCACTGGGCCCCGGGATGGATGCACTTCAAACTGCAACTTCGACGGTGTGCGGTGTGCGGTGTGCGGGGCCTGGAATAAAGTCGTAAATAAAATAAGCCTAGAAAATGTCGCGTCGCTGTCCAAGAGCTGCGACGGCGCTTCGTGTCCGCATTTTGGTATTCAAATGAGTCTAAATGAGTCTCTACACGACGTGGACGGGCCAACTGTATTCGCATTTTACTAGTTTTTTTCTTTTTATTTGTATTTATTTATTTATGTTATTTTTCTGTTGACTTGTTGCTGCTGCTGCTGCTGCCACTGCTGTTGCTTCTTGGCGCGCATATTTCATGAATCAAGTCGCTGGTAGTAGCGTGTGTGAAATGCGCGACGTTTGTTTAATTTATATGTGAATGCGCACGCGCAGTCACCTGCCCCCCAAAGCCCCGAAAATCCCTACCGAACATAGTTTATATGTGGATAGTGGCAACACGCAATGTCCAAATATTTTGCATATTTTTTATTCGCTTTCGAATGACCAACCACCAACCATCCAGCCATCCAGCCAGCCCAGCAAGTCGATATTTATGGCCCACGCTCGCCGTAAACTAGATCATTTTGATGATCTAACTGGCAATCGCAGGATCGGAGCAGTTTCTGCATTCGTACTGGACTTTGGAGCCGCACAACTGTTCCCGGCGGTGGCCTCCCGGCGGCTGGCTTGGCTTTCTTTGCTGTGGCTTTGTGCGGTTCCATTTGGCTTGGTGGTTAGGTGGTGGCGCCACCGATTTCGCCGGCTTTTTAGGCCCTGTTTCGGGTGGAAGTCGTGACTAATTACAGAAATTAAAACGCTGTAATTTAATTATGTATCTGCGATTTGTTATCGGCCCTGGCGTCGCCCGTTGCGCCGCTCCAGGCCCCCCTCATCGCAATCTAAGTATCAAAGTCAATATGCAAAACACACGCGGAGAAAATCGAAAAACAAATCCATGCAATAAATCTATAATTATGTTTCTATCATCAATATTTATAGTCATAACTCTTGGATGTATTTTTTCATCTAAGAACTAAGAGGGTTTCTATCATACGAAAAGTTCTAGTACAAAACTGTTTAATTTATTTTTCCATCTTAGTACTAACCTAAAGGGTCTCCCTTCTTTAGCGAAACAAGAAATCGATTTATTGGAAATAGTCTATATCAATTTTTAAACTTTCCAAGAACATTCCCTCAAAATTTCAAGTTGATACGTGCAGTATTGACGAAGTTATAAGTTTTTGAAATAACAGGTCAGATGATGTGTTGGGGTGTCCAAAAACTTTAACCGCCTTTTTATCAAAACCACTTTTTTCCATTTTGTAAACACGATAACTAATGCACTAGTGAACCAATTTTATTCAACTATGGCTCATTTTAAAGATAATTTTATTATCTTAAATATGACACTATGTGTTCTTTGTATTTTTCGTATTTTAAAGACCATTTTTGTAACAAAAAACGCAAATTTTTCGGCCGTCTAAGGAGGGAGCCCCAAATTGAAACATTTAAACATAATTTGTAACGGCTTTAAACTCAATTTCTTTTATGAAAAACTGCGAGCTAAAATTTTGCCGCTTAGTCAGAATTGTGAATAGATTTTTTTCAAGTGCAGTTGCGATATAAAAAATACCCAATAGCTGCAATAGTGGAGGTCTTCCAAGGGGTTCTCCATCGAAATCCAACTGACTTAATCCAACAGGAAAACGGTCGAGACAAAGTGCAATTCATTTGCTCAAATACAAATACACAAAAGTTCACAAAAGCCCAACAACAAGCAGCAGAAAAAAAGGTAGGAACACACAAAAAAAGAAAATGGGATTTGGAAAAATTCAACGGACATTGGGCATCGGATCTGAGGAGCTGGGAGTAGGAGTTGCTGGTTGGTGTTGGCGTTTTCCTGCCTTCCCGGCATCAGCGCCATCGATATGCCGAACTGATTTCCATATTCAAACGATTTCGGCTGGCTCAGTTTTCCAATTCGGTTGCGAATATGGAAGCTGCAAGCCCACAGACTCGGCGACCTGACCAACTTGGCTTGTTGGATAAAATGGCAAACAAATTTGTGCTGCGATTAAGGTTTCAGATACGCGGCAGGGAGTTTCGATTTGCTTATGAATAGGAAAGGCATAAAAATATTACACAGATA
Organism: Drosophila ironensis; assembly: GCA_021223825.1. Lineage (NCBI taxonomy): Eukaryota > Metazoa > Arthropoda > Insecta > Diptera > Drosophilidae > Drosophila > Drosophila ironensis. The sequence goes on from JAJJHQ010001334.1 coordinate 816,320, forward strand.
CATCCGAGGCTGAGGATTTTACTTGACTTTGGGCCCATGAACTAGACAAATAATTGCCGATCCCATTTCCATTGCTTATCCACCAAATTCCTCGTTGTATTCACCGATTCAGTTTATGCTAATCGAAAACTATTGACAACGACAGTGCGTCGAATTCCATGAAAAGCGAAAATCACTGCAGCGGCCACAGCGAAAACAAGAGTTTTCGCAGAGGTAATTAAAATCGGTGCACCGATCGATCGTGGAATATATAGTACTTTTATGTACGTTTGGGTCGTCTGGAGCTGCCCCATGTGGTGGATCCACCAGCACAGGCCAGATATTTCAATGTTGTTGAAAATTGAACAGAAATTTCAAATAAAAAAGGTTCCAAGAAGTGGCCTTCAGAAGGAATGTCAAATAATTTCATTAAAAACAAAGGTGGATACAAAAATCATTAGAATTAAAATTCACATACTCGTAATTAGGTTAACCTTAATAAAGTGCACGATAAAAGGGTGCTTTGGTTGTTTTCGTTATACAACTTTGTTTTTATAGTAAGGAGTTAAATTTTTTGTCTTGAAGAAATTAAGGTTCCTAACTAAAATATTGTGTTTAAGTTTCCTTGGAAAATATTTTAGTTTAGCCCCAATAACGACATTGTTTACTTTACTGCACGAAATACGTATAAGCTACTGCACGAAAAAAGGGTGGCCTGGTTGGTTTTTGTTACATAACTTTGTTTTTATTGTTGGGAATTACATTTTTTGTTTTATACAAATTAAGATTTCTAACTGAAATATTGCGTTTAAAGTTCTTCGATATATATTTTAGTTTAGCTGCAATAACAACATAAAATTTGTTTATTTTATTGCACGAAATAATCTGCGAGCCGCCGTATATTATTTTGCGACGACCACCAGCTATGATGTGAAGTATTGTGGGACTTTTGCTCGACATATTTATGAATAGGATACGAATTAGCTCGGAATTAGCTAGTTACACACCCAAATTGTGTGGACTTTTGAGCTGGACATTCAAGTTTTCCCCGTTTCCATTTTTCTTTGCCCGGGGCTGTAGATGTTTACATTGTGGCGACAGACGACAACAGGCAACGATTTAAATTGTATATGAGCGGCTGTTTATATGGCCACCTTTCGTAATCGATAAAAATGCATTCTGAATTGTCTGAATTGTGAGGTTTTTGACAGCGATTTCGGGCCAACGCCCAAATGGAAAGCCGAGCAAGTGCCTCCAGTTTGCCAGTGAAGGTTTCGCCCGGCCACGTTCCATACATATTTATGGAATGGTCTGCGAATTAGCACGGAAAATTCAAAGAACTGGGCGGGCAAGGATTTTGCAATTTGTGAATGAAACAGCGAGTGGAAAATTTCTGAATTAAATTCCTTTCGGGGCTGACGGCCGGCAATTTGCATGCCGCAAACGGAGTCCACTTGACGAGATCGAATGCAAATGCGATGCCGCTTTCCCGAGAATCGATTGACAACTTTTTGGTCCGCCTAATGCATCTCATTTTCATTTCGGGGTATTGCATTTTCCGAGAGCCAGGCAAAGAATCTTTGCTATTTTTTAGTGTCTACGGGGAATTCATAAAAATGTTTATGGAGCAAAAAAGCACACAGCGAGTTCAATGTATTTCACTTGAAATTCTAGTGATTCGCGGGGATCTAAAGTTGTTTTCGCATCCTGTTTTAGTGTAGAAAGTATCCCCCCCTAAAAACAGCTATCTACTTTTGGTGATATGTTACATTTAAACAAAATCCCAAGAGTGCACAGCTGACAAAAGCGTCCCACAAAACAATCCCCCCACAGGCTGGTTAAAAAACCCAAAAAAAAAACTCCAATCACGTTTCTCAAAGCGACCGAAACAAGACTCATAAGAGCGCGAAACATTTTGTTGTTATTTTGTAGTTGACACCCGAAAAGCGCGAACCGCTGCCTGCCCCTCCAACATCCAACCCACCTAACCCCCCCGGACACCTGCAACACTCCGCCCGAGTGCCCCCCATTGAAACTCGCACCTGTGAAGTCGGCGACGGTCGCAATCGATGGCTAAACTCTGGGTTAGGCTCGACTATCAAAAGGCAAGTGCTGAGCTCTACATGGCGAGAAATAATGGTTCAGAAGGCGTGACAAAGCTTAGCTTTACGTATTTCTATCCTAAGATTCTCTATTTTCGAAAGGCTACTGATAGATACTTGGCGAAATAAGCAGTAGATGGCGAAAAATAAAGTTTCAGAATGTGGGACGCGCATATACTAGGGTTATCTTTAAGTATTTGAAGTATTTCTATTCCAAACTTTGGAATAGCTTCTAAATAGAGGGGACCATTTTGCATTAGGGCCATTCTTAAAATATTAAAACTGTCTAATATTGTACTAAAAAGTCACATGCAAGTATTACACTTTAATCTATATTTATTTATGAAATTTTGTATAAGGAAAGTAACAAAATTATGCCATGTTGTTCCACAAGAAAAGTGGCTTATTTATGTATTAATTTCTTAAGAGAAAAAATATGCCAACAATTATTGTAAATGATATTGAAAAGCAAAGAATTATTTACCCAAAATATCGTAAATATTCAATTGATTTAGCAATTTATTTATGCAAATCGTTTGGTAAAACGTTGTTGGTAGGGATCCGTTTGGTAGGGATGCTATACGGATCTCTAATTCATAACATTTTCGCGGCAGTGTATATCGAGTTAGAGAGGATACCCCCCTATGGTCCATTGTGTCTGCAGACCATGTACGACGATCCAATGGCAGACAAATGTTTCGCACTGTTTTGGGGGCCAATTCAATGAATTTTCGGCTAACTGTTGATGTTGCGGTTACTTGCCAGCGTCGGCTGGCGCATCAATTAAGAGGTGTGCGCGGGCCGAGTCAATTAAGCTGCCGTCATTCCGTCGCCTGCATGGGGGGATGTCCTATGAAAATGCCCCCAAACCTGCCCCTTCACCAGCCAGACAGACAGACAGACAGACATCTTCCATAATGCCGCACGATTGCCGATAATCGTTCGAGATCCCGCCGCGGCGCGCTGCCCCCGACCGCAGTCGATGGCAATTTGCTGCAGCAATTCATAATAACTGAGCCCGCTACCACCCACAGGGCGGTTGTTAGACCGCAGAAAGGGGTGCAGGGGCATGGGGGGGAGGGGGAAAATGGCAATCAGGCCCAAGCCACCCAAAAGCCAGCGCCCCCCCTGCCCGGCCGCCAAAATGGAGTTCGCGTCGTCGACTCCAATCGAGGCGAGTCATAGAAAATTGCTGCAATTTTATATTTACAGCAATTGGGCGCAAATGCGAACAGGGCGACCGGGCTGGGGGGAGGGGGCCGGAGCAAAGGCAAATGTAGAAACATGAACTTAAAAATACATAATTGCATATTCCACCCGGGACCAGGCAAACCCGCCAGCCAACCAGCCAACCAACCAGCCATCCAACCGGCCAACCGACCGATTTGCAGACCCCCAGTATCTCCCCCATTTGCTGTATCGGGGTTCCAATTCAAATCGCAACCCAAGTCGGGCACACAGAAAGCTCTGAGCTGACAAACAACCAAACACTCATACGTCACGTTGATTGGAAATGCGGCACAGTGGGGCAGGATAAGGGAATTGATTGGCAATGCATGGCAAACATTACAGTTGGTGGTATTTATCAAGAAATTTTCACAGTTCCCTAGCTGGTTGCAATTCTAGAATTCTTGAAATTTACTAAACTGATTTAGGTACATTTAAAATTTTATAATCCAATGCAACATTTCTAAAGCAATTAACTAGGCAACCGTTCTACAAATTAAAACGGTTTCTATATTATAAGCAAAAGGGCATTTTTCATAGGAGAAATTCTAGAATTCTTGAAATTGAGCTAACTGTTACTGATACAAATTATTGAGGAACGTAAATCCTTATTAAAATACATTCAAAATGCAAAATCTACCAAATATTTATAAAGCAAATAAGAGGAAACCCTCCTTTAGATAGTCACATAATGCACGATTTTCAAGAAGTGTTTTCTCGGTTATAATAAATTGAAGCGTTTTGAAACTTTTATGACGCTTAACAGCAGATGAGTTCCAAAAATTGTAACAAATAGTAAACAATTTGATGTGTAATTTCTAAATTATAAAGAAAATTCGAAATTGTATAGAAATTATAAATTTCTAGATTCCTTCTAGATACCGCTTCTATAAATTTGTAAATATTATAAAATATTTTTGTACAATCTCAAACTTTTAGGAAAATTCCAATAAAATCTTGTAGGTTAAAAACTTGAAACTAAAACGACGTTTCGGTTTCATTGATTCATGCATATAATGCCTAGAACCTTGTATAATTTTCAAAATTGAATCACAAATACATTTTTTATGAGAGAAAATAAATTCCTGAATCCCAGGGAGGTACATAAATTGTATCAGTGTCTTGTAAATAATTTGATGTAGCGGAAGGCGGCCCACTGACTGTAAATTCAAATTATACATGCACAAAAAAAGCCAAAAAAGTTTGCCAGAAAACAAGGAAAACAACCTCAAAAGCACATGAACACTTTACACTCTCCTGCCGCTTCTTCTGGGGCCAGAAGAGTAAAAAAATAAAATAGGAAAAACGTTTTGCATCCGCAAAGGCAGCAACGGAGAAGAAACAAAATCGAGGCAAATTTCATGACAGGCAAGTAATTTTGTTGTGATTTTTTGATTTGACCCAAACACTCGCCTTCGAAAGACAAAAAAAAAAAAGATACCCAAGTGAGGCTAAAACACACACACTCGCATGCAATTCGGGTTGAAACGTGCAATTTGTATTGCAGCCCCTCCCCCTTTTTGGAGCGCCTTTCCCCGATTTTCCAACCGAATCTCCCGAACAAAACGGCAATTATGCCGCGTTTCTGCTCCCAAAACGACGGGGGGAAATATATTTGAAGCGCTTAGATTTGGACAGTGGGTGGCAGGAGTCGACTGGATTGGATTGATTGGGGAGCTGGCCAAAATGGTGGGGAGACGACGGCAGGGAACTGATATCCGGGTCGGGTCGGGTCGGATTGGGTCTTTGTCCCGTTGATTTACAGCGCAACACAAAACGATGAATCGATGATTCCAGCATGAGAAATTAGATCGACTCGCCGGCGAACTCATCATCAGCATCACTCGCAGCGCTGGCAACGTTGGCCGGCCCCAAAGCACACACCGCACAGTGTTGCCAGCATTCAGAAACAAACAAATCACTGGCTTGGCGTTCAAAAAATAAAATCTGGAATTAAACGGGGATACCCCAAGGCCACGATGTAAATACTCTTACAAGTAAGACAGGATTCAAGATTGAACGAGTGAAGGGTTCTAAACTATTATTCAGTCACAAGTTTCACAAGGTTCTATGGCAAATTTTAATACATAATTACTTTTTTGTATATCTGGTTAAAGTTATGGTTAAAGTTCAACATAAAATTAAGAATTTAAAATGCAATCTCTAAACTTTTTAGCTTAATTCAAAGTTGTTAAGAGTTTTTAACAATTCAAATACAGATTTAAGAACCCTAACTGAACCCAATTTAACACTTATTTTGTAAATAAACTTTAAATAGGTATACATATAGGAATTTCTATCATTTCAAGTATTATAGTATATTAATTAAACCTTACACCCTTCATAGATATAGATATAATAGGTTTCTTCTATTAACTACACCTACAGGTAATTCCCTGGCACATTCCTTAATGCAACCATACCATCCCTAGTTAGTGTATAACTAGGAGCAATGGGATTGAAATTTTGGAAAATTGCTGCTGGGATTGCGGGATTGTTGTTTGCCTGTTGTGGCCCCCCGCCCATTGCTCCCATAAGTGTTTGTACTTGTATGTACATACATATATCTGCATCGGGAGTATAAACTGTAGTAATTTTCTACTTGGCTCTCCGCTTTGCGCTGAGCTGCCTGCCGCCTGGCAAAAATTGGTTTGAAAGTTGACTCGCTTTTCAGTGTGTATTTTTTGCTTTTTCCATGTAATCACATGGCCATTCCCCACTCCACCCACAACTGCCCCCCGGCCGGCCCCCTGAAAAGGGGTAAGCAGCCAAGCAGTAAATCGCGCTGACTGCTGCAAATGTCCGGCATCAGCATCCCGCTTAGAATTCCCAACCCGGGCTTTGTCTTTTCCAGATTGTTCCACTCTGCTCCGTTCTCCGTTCTCGGTTCCGTTTTGTTTCGGGTCTTTTCCACGCCCAGGGGGCAGGGCCGATCGTCCCGATTAATGCCTCATCATTTGCAGCGAGAAAGCGCGCGGGGAAAGCGGGGAAAACCGGGGAAAACCGGGAAAGCGGGCCGAACTGAACAACGCAAATTATCCGACTCTGACGAGGGCGTTGCCAGCCGAGTCAATCGCCTTCGATTGTCTTTTGCGTCTTGCCAACTCCCAGTCTCATTTGGCCTAATGGCTGCCAGGATGCGTGTCGGCGAAAAGTGCTACATTTTTTCCACCAACTTGGAGGCATTCATCGTTTTCATGTCGATCATTACTCACAGTCTAAAGTTCAAGAGTACCTTTCATAACAATTTAAGGAGAAACCTGGCTACGGGCACTTATAGATTACAATAAATTGTTGTCATAAATACTACAAAGCTATCTATTCAGTTTTTAGCATTATATGAATATTACCATCAACTAGGGGATACATTTTCCATATATACTACAAAACTGTCTATTTTGTTTATAGAAATGCATGAATATTACCATCAACTAAGGAACATATTTAACTTAAGGAGCAGTGAGTTTAGCCCTGTTTACTTTAATTTGTCCGGTAATCTTTGCTCCAATACACTTTATTATCGATTGAGGGCGTGTTTGCCTAGAGATATCGGAAGCAACCGCAAGGACAAATCAAATAAGCCGCAAAAATGTCATACAAATACATATCGCAAGGCCAATTAATCTGGCAGGGCAATATTATGACGGTGTCGATTACCCAAACAGACAGCCACGAGCCATAGACACGTGACCAGGAGACATAGCCTTTTTCCAAAGAAAAGATGCCACTCCATCTGGCAGAGCAGGCTGCTGTCAACTAATCCCGTGCATAATGTTGCCTAAATGCGAACGCATGTCAGGCTCAGACTCTAGCAACTAACTTGGATTTTCACTGGAAACAAATTTACAACCATACTGCTGCTTGTCTACGAAAAAATAGGAATTAAATAGGGCAAATGGACTAAACGGAGTTGGTACCAATAAAATTGATTGTGTTTGTTATAAAGTTTTGACATAATTTGCGCTTTGAACTGCACCCATTTTGTTTCGTGTGCATTATTGATTCCCCAACGGCGACTGATCTCTCTGGAAGACTTCTCTCCGAATCTGCCGACGTCAAAATGCTGGGATCCCAGCGCTTTTCTTAAAGGCGGCTCAAACGGAGACCGCCATTGTGTGTCGTGGCCAAATGATGTGCCAAACTGACACTTGCCGATACCCAGATACGGCCACTCAAACACCATTAAGGCGGGTGTTTCGGTCCGCCCGGGGGGAGGCAGCACTGTACCGTACTGCACAGTTCTCTTCTTGAGCCGCAGCGGACATATTCCTGTTGATATTTGCCGGAATGATTGTTAGTTTTATTTTATTTTGTGACAATTTCAGCAGGCACCGCAGGAAATAATAAAAATGCAAACAAATCGTTAGATTTTCCTATTGAAGTGCTATTCCTCGCTCCCCGGACTGTTGGCGTTATTGGTGTTATGGCCTTTTGTTGCTGGTGTCGTTTGGGCCTTGTTTAGATGCACAGTGGTCGTCGAAATGCCACTTAAAAGTAATCAGCTTGGAATGCAAAACCGATATAGCACGTTATTTTATTTTGATTTCATTCATTTGCAAAACATTCACCAAACAAATAAATGAATTTAACTCAAATATTGCCTTGACAGCAATTTACATTCGCTGCAGCGTAAGTAACAAAGATAAATGGAATTAATTTAGCAAGTCCCCTTGTACGCGTCCACTTTCGATGCAATAAAAATTTCAATAAATATCTAAATATCGGTCGGTCGGTAATTTCAAAGCCAGCGGAAACATGCAAATTCGATTGTGTGGCCATCTATCAATCCGATCAGGAAGCAGGGATCAATTAATTCGCAATCCTTTGGTGTGATTTTTGTGTTGGAAAAATCGAACCCTGCCCATGGTGGCTTACAACGATGATGACGCTGGAAGCTGCGATATCAGAAGGCGGATCCGGGATCCGAGAGCTGAGAACCAATCTGAAGCCCCGGCAATTTGTGCAATTTTTCTTGTTTAGATTGTTTTCGGTGTTTGCGCGGGGCTGTGTGTTTGGTTTTATGCCTGCGATAAGCCCGCACACTGCCCATAACCATTCTCATATTATTTGTAAGGATTTTTGCATTTATTGCCAGCTTTCGGCTTTCAAGGATTTGCCTCGCCGGCCCCGGTCCGATCCGAATATGGTTGCAGTAGTTATCTTAATAGTTATCAGACGATTGTTGCTGTTTCGTGTGTGTTTCGGTGCAGTTAGTGCGTGGAGCGGCCACTTTATCCGCCAGTTAAATTTGATGCCGTTTAACGGGCAATGTCTCCATCGGCTGCCCCTTCACGCCGTAAATCCATTAAATTGCCTCAAATTAAACTAAACTAAAATGCAAGGCGACCGAAAGGGTGCCAAATAAAAAAGGAGCAAGTAAAAACGATTATAGGCGAGTGTCTCGACTAAAAATACCCGGTACTAGGCGGAAGCTTGTGGGCCCAACACATTTCTGTCATTTGCGCGGGCGAAAGTAGTCGCAACCAGCTGATTTTTACAACACAGATAGATATTAGTTCCACCTATGTAATTTCCGAAGTTGGTACCTCTAGAGTTAAAATTGTGGACGCCACAGAATTTCGCGGTTTGCGGTGGTGCGGGGGGTGGCAGCCAATTTTTATAACAATATAGTGCTGAATTGGTATCGCATAATTCTAAATAAATAATTATTTTGTCTCTATCTATTATAGACTCCTAAATCTAGGCTTTCATACGGACGGACACGGCTTGATCGATGCTGATCTAGCATCCTTCTCCTTAGTACATACATTTGTACGAATTCAATATACCCTTGTTCTTTTTAAGAGCCGGGTATAAAAAGGAATAAGCAGCGGAAATGGGCCCGGCCCGTCGGTTTGTGTGTGACAAAACTGTTGAAAACTTGTAAATAAACTGCCGGAATGAGAGCGGCAATTACAGGCCCCGAATTAACATCCGCGAGGAACATGGAACAATAACTCAACTCGTGCGGTGCAACCCTCGGGGCTCTGGAAGCCGAAGAATGCATCCTCAGGTCCCTTCATAATGCAGCTCGAAGGTGCTGCGGGGATGAGTCGCTGACAGATACAGGACTACCTACAGCAGATCTACTGAGTGATGTCGAAACGAGAGAAATGATATGCAGGCTCGATCCCTCCTTCAATATGTTACGTTGTTACGTACGAGTATGAATCCCCCTTTCGAGCCAGCGATGACAGTTTGTCAGTTGACAATCGCTGGCCAGTCAACGAGTTGGCATATTAACCGTGTTAATTACTCAACGACGGCATAGCGCTGTCGTGTATCCAACAGATAAGTAGAGCAGATGTTGCCCCAAGGAAACAGCCTAAGACCGGCTTTGGGTGGATGATATATTTGGATTAGAGCAAAGAAAGGCAGGGAGATGTGTTCGAGATCTAAGAGATTTCAAGTAAGATTGGCTATATCCTCATGAATAAATTAAGCATATCTTAATTATTTATTTACCGATATTTATAAAACTTGGAACATATATAAATATTATAATTCTAAGCTCTAAGCAAAAAGATTTAAATATCTTGCTCTTACCATCTTGGAGATATTATCAAATATGTGGGAACAAACACAGTCTTATGCAAATTATAAAGATGGAAAGGGGCATGGTAAAAATTTGAAATAAACTCGATCTACGTACACTCTAAATAGACCTTAAGCAAAAAGAATTACGTTTTTAGCTCTNTGAACCTAAAGCAAAAAGAATTACGTTTTTAGCTCTTGCCATCCCAGAGAACGATATGTTCGTACTACGAACTTCGTAGCTACATACGGACACACGGACAGACAAAGATCGACATTTGCACCAACTTAGTATGCTATTTGTACCTTAGGGTATACGGTATAATGAACCACGTCAAGATGTTTGTGGTCAAAATCCATCTCCATTGCTTTATGGCCAGAGAGCCATCTGGTCGATGTAATAATGTAAATGACATTTTCAAATCGAAACCAGTCCAAACATCCATCACGGGCTTCGCGCACAAAAAGCAAATGAGCCACGAACAAACAAGAGGACAAACAGTAACGATAACAATAACAATAAACCAAAACACACACTCAGAACTCAGCGGGTGTCCGTCATTAAAAAGATGACAAAGCGTTGTCAACAAGAAATTTTTTGATTAACGACTCAAATGCCAAGCGATCGGTCGTCGAGATGGCATCGAGTTTTGGTTAGGAGGCAGCCACCAGAAAAAGTTAACCAGAAAAAGCCAAACGGCCAAACGGGCAAACGGGCAAAGAGCGATATAAAAAAGCCAAAAACAGACGAAACCAGGCAGCAAAAATTCGTTGAAGGTAAAATATCAATTTAAAAGGCAATAAAAATATTTCATTGCTATGGATCAGATCAGGCTCTCGGCGCGCTTGGTACGTATGTATTCGATCCGCCGGCCCGGCTGTCGATATTTTGTTTCGATTTCGAATTAAAAAAGATTACGACGATAATAAAGTTGACTAATCATTTTTATTAGAGCCAGTGCCATCTGTTTTGGGGCGACGAAAACTCTTGGAATTCGAATTCGGATTTTCGGGTTTTCCCAGAACCTCGGATCGAGATAAGCGAACGACTCCCCGAAGAAAAAGACCAAGATTATTAATTTTCATAACTTAAATACATATATTTATTTGTTCTTGTCAATAAATTTACTTTCATTTGCATTTGTTTTGTGTTTTTTTTGTATTTTTTTTTTGTATTTTTGTTTTTTTGTGTTTTGTTTTTCTTTTGGGTTTGCATAATAAATTATGAGACTATGCTTAATATTTACGAACAGAGTGAGATACATTCGTATCTGTGTATAATTTAAGTGTGGTAATCAATACATGTACTTATCTCTAAAGGTTAATTCTTCCAATGAAGTGAAATAAGAGTGTGTTGTGTTGTTTTGGGTGTGTGTTGTGTGTTTCGTGGATCGGGGATTGTCCCCTTCGGCTAACAACTAAATTAACTATGAATGTTAGATATCTTTTGTGGTTCTCTCATCTGTGATATGGAAAGCATTTTGCTGGGGCCCCGACGGCCACCCCGCAATTTGTTATTTGTATTTTTCTTTATTTTACATTTAATATCACAATTTCTCATATAGATTTTTTTTCGATTTTTCCATATATTTTTTTATTCCTAACCCAATCTCGAAAGCAAAGCGTGTGGATTTCGAAATGTATATTTCATCATAATAATAATAATAATATAGCGGGGGTGAGTGTGAATTTGAGTGTGTTTCGTGTGTATAAAGTATGTACAAGAAGTGGAAAATAAATCTAATTTACGAGTAGTAGGAAACAAAAGCCTGCGCTCGGCGTTCGCATCTAAATTTATAGCATGTCATATTATTGCACATTCCAAATAGATTATTAACATGTATACGAGTGTGTGTTCGTTTGTTTTTTGGGAGGTCGGTTATGATATATCATATATATATTTATAGGTATGTACACATATATCAGCTTGAATCTTGCTTAGGTACCTATCATATTTATTTTAGCATATACCTTAAGATTTGCTTTAAATTCGAATTTTGATTTTACTACGCCTTCTCTCTCACTTTCTGCTTCAGCTGCTTCAGATACATTTACAAAGATGCATCTTTATTTATTTTTTTTGGAACATGAAACGCTATCAGTCTCTCTAAAAACCCAGCAGCCTTTGGTTCCATCTCCAGGTCTTGAGATTTTTAATTTCGTTATTCGCTTTTGTTTAGCTGGAACACAAATCGCTTTTGATGCATCTTTGGATACGTTTCATGATCCCGCCTCCGCCCCGAAACAGTGCGGGTATATATATCGGGGGGAGTATTGGTATATATAGACGGTTCGCCAGATCGCCGGATCATAAAGAATTGTTTATGAAAGTGCTTTGCCGGAGCATAATAAAGTTATCGATCATGGTTTTCCCCCGTTTGTTGTTAGCAATTTTTATCTTTTTCTTCCTTTTTTTTTCTTTTTTGAACAACAATCAATTAATATTTTTGTGGGCAACAATTTATAAATATAAACGATTTTTGTGTACACGATTGATCTTTACCAGAGTCGGCCTCTCTCTCTCGGATTTGCTCTACTTTTTGAGATCATTGGGTTGCGAGAATCGATTGCATCTGACTGGGTCTGGGCTGCGATCACCGGCCCCCAAATCATCTGGAGCAGGTTGAAGATGCGGCTGCATCTCATGGATCTCGATTGGGAGGTTGCTGCTTTCGCTGACTGAGGCTTTACTTATTCGCGATCGGCTTGCAAGTCACTCATCTGCAAGTAAGGATTGGAATAGGGAAAAATGCATAAGTTACAGGGAAACACACATGGTTTTGGGGTTGATTGGGATGTCTAAGAAAAACTAGCAAATATTAACCAAGGCAAATCTACTTTTGGGACCAAAATTCTAATAGTTAGTGGGGAAATCGGAGGGATTAGTCTTGGGAATATTAAAAAACTCACATACTTTACTGCCCGGTTTCTGAAGGTCTCCTGCTCCATGTCCCGGATCTTGTGGGTCAGCATGTGCTGCTTAAGATTGCCCTGCAAGCAAACAGTAAAAGATTCCATTAGCTTTTGCTATAGCCATTAGGCTTTATGCCTTGGAAACCCCTTTTAAAACCCTCCCATAAACAGTATATACAGATGATGTTTGAACCCACCTTGGTTGTGAAGCCGCGGTCGCAGATGTTGCACTTGAAGGGGCGCTCCTTGGTGTGACTCCTGTAGTGGATCTCCAGCGCCGAGTGGCAGGGGAATGTCTTGTAGCAGATGCCGCAGGTGGTGCTGCCGCGGACCCCGCTGAGGGCCAGCGGGTTGAAGGGCGCCGCCGGCATCACCGACTGGGCGATCTGGTTCATGGCGTTGCACATGTTCTGGGTGGTGGCGGGCGGAAAGAGTGGCAGGTTGGGGAACATCCCGAAGGGCGGGCGGGCGCCCATCAGCGGGTTCGGTGGCGGTTGTCCCGCAGGTCCTTCGGCGCCGCCAGGACGCTGATTGGGCTGCGGCGACGTTTGCCTCTGGGCTGCCGCCGCTGCGGCCGCCGCTGCCGCTGCTGCAGCTGCAGCTGCCGCCTTCTGCTGCGCCTCCGCCGCCTCGCGACGCAGTTGCTCCTGATGCTGATGCAGCGCTGCCATCTGCTGATGATGGTGATGCTGCGCCGCTGCCGCAGCCGCCACGGCAGCCTGCTGCTGCATGAGGTGCTGGTGCTGCTGCTGCAAGTGGTGCTGCAGCCCGGGAGGCAGGCAATCGATGGCCACACTGGGGGGCAGCGGAGAGGCTAGCAGGGAGCTGGGCGCGTGACTGGGACTCCTGGGCAGGCTGGCGGGCGGACTGACGGGCTTCTCCTTCGCCGCAGGCAACGGCGACCGGGAACTGGAGCCCCCGGCTCGAGGAGTGAGGTCGAGAGCTCCCTGGGACACCTCCGACCTGGCCGGCGAGGCACTCGGCTTCGGGGCCGCCTGGTGGTGGCCCGTGCTGGGCGAGGTGGGGGCCGAGGTGGAGCCCACCGAGTTGCCGCCATGGCTGGAGGCCGAGGAGCGGGGCCTCACGGGATTCGTGTTCACCACGCCCGTGGCATCGATCCTCAGCTTCTGCTCGAACAGCAAGGACTTGAAGTCATCGCCCGACCGCGGTCGCTCGCCTTGGTCCTGCTCCAGGTTGCTGTTCGACAGGTGCTCCGACGACACATCGTCGTCGTAGTCGTCGCCGCAGTCCATGTTATCCTCGAGGTCCCCCTGCGATGACTCCGAGCCCAAGGCACCGTTGTGCATGCCGTGATTCTGACCGGGATTGCCGCCCGGTCCGCCGGGCAGAGCGCCAAAGTGGAAGGCGGCCGCCGCAAAGGGGTTCATAAAGTGCCCCGGCATCATCGAGGGCGGTGGATCCCGGATCTCTGCCGCCTGGATCTGCTCCGGCGTCAGGTCCGTCGGCTCGCCGGTGTGCAGGCGAATGTGCTGCTGCAGCACCAGGGCATTCGAGTACTTCTTGTGGCACACGGGGCACTGGTGGAAGTTGCGCATCGGCGGCCGGATCTTGTGCACCGCCATGTGCGTCTTGAGGTTGCCCTTGGTGGTGAAGGCCCTGCCGCAGATGCGGCACTTGAAGGGACGCTCGCCGGTGTGCGTGCGGTAGTGCATCTGGAGGGCACTCTTGCAGGAGAGCACCCGGTCGCACACCACGCACTGGTTGGGGTCGCTGATCTTCTTGTTCTTCATCAGCTCCTTGAGCTTCATCGTCTCCGAGGTGTTGGAGACCTCGATGAAGTTCTCCCACGAGTTGTCGTTGCTGTGCGGCCGGGGCAGCAGGGCGGCCATTTCGTGCTTGATGGGGTTGAAGAACGGCGACCGGGCCATGTGGTGGGGATGGTGGTGCTGGGGAGGGAGTCCCGGGGCGGACACACCGCCCGCCGGCGATCGCACGGGCGAGTGGTGCTCGGGGGAGAGGGTCTTGGCGGTGGTGAAGTTCAGCGGGAAGCGCTCGGCGAAGAAATCCTCGCGGGGCGGCAGCTGTCCTGGCGTGGGCAGGTGGTCCAGGTGCGATTGGGAGCCGGGCGAGGGCTGGGGATGCATCAGAGCGGGCGGCTGAATGGGCTGCACCACCGGCGGGTAGCCCAGGTGGCTGCTGTTCCGGTGATGGTGATGGTGGTGGTGGTGCTGCTGGGGCAGGGGCGAGGGTGTCCTTCGGACGTCCTGCGCCGGCTCCTGATCTTCATCCACGCGTTCCTCCTTGATGCGCACCTCCAGGGGCAGTGGCTCTGGCTCTGGCGAAGAGTTGCGATTGTCTTCGTTGTCCATATTCTCCTCCGTCTGCCTCTCCTCATCGCCCTGCTCCTCCTTCTGCTGCTGCTCCTGCTGCTGATCCTCGTCGATCAGCTCCTTCTTCACCGGCACCACTGCCCCCTCATCCGCCTCCTCCAGGAGCGGCGAGGACTTGCGCAGATCCGTGGGCAGGTCCTGCGGGAAGAACGGGTGCGGAGCCGCCGCCCCCAGGCTCTTGAGGATCTCCATGGGCGGGCGGTAGAGGTTCTGCAGGCCCGGAAAGGCGGGGGCAAAGGGACCCGGGGCCGCACCCACCGAAGGAGGGGCCGGCGAGTGGGTGGGCGAGCTGTCGGTGGGCGACATTTGGTCCAGCAACGGCGGATGGAACTTGTCCATATGCTCCGGGATCGGGGTGGCATTCATCGGCACGTGGGGGAACTTCTGGGCGTGGCGCTGGAAGTGCACCTTGAGGTTGCCCTTGGTGGTGAAGCGGCTGCCGCAGACGTTGCACTTGAAGGGTCGCTCGCCGGTGTGCGACCTGATGTGGATCTGGAGGGCGGAGTCGGAGCCAAACACCTTGCCGCAGTATCTGCAGCGGTGCTTGAAGAACGGCTCGTTGCGGCCCTTGCCCTCGCCGCCCTTGTCCCCGAAGGCGAAGTCGTCGGCCATGTTGTTCGCCAGAATGCCCTGCGAGGCCGAGTCCAGCACCTCCTGGGCGCGCTTCTGCAGCAGATCCAGGGAGTTCGGCTCGGGCAGGTCGTCGTGGTGGGTGATGATGCTGGAGGCGAGGTCGGAGCCAAAGGGCAGGGGCGTGTTCTCGAGCTCCTTCAGCTTGGCCAGCGCCTCCTGGGCGGACGCCTCCTTGTGGGCCGACATCTCTGCGCTCAGTCTGCGGTTGGGCTGGGACTCCTGGTCCTGTTCCCTCCGCCGCTTGAGGGACTCCCCAGGGGAGCCGGTGGACTCCCGCAGGGGCACTCCCGCATTGATCAGATGCTGTCGCGCCTTGGCCTCCGCCATTCGGGCCTCGGCCTTCTGCCTCAGCTCCATGTCGGCAATGCGCTCCTCCTCCTCGTACGTATCTGTCTCCAGCTCCTGGTCCTGGTCCTGATCCTGCTCGGGCTCATCCTCCTGCTCGTCCTCCGTGGTCTGCTTGGCCTGGTTGAGGGCCAGCTGGGACTGCAGCTGCTGGATGAGCTGGATCTGGAAGAGCTGCTGCTGCTGCAGGTTGAACAGCGTTTGCTGCAGGAAGGCCAGCTGCTTCATGGCCGCCTCGTTGTCCGCCCCGGACGATCCGTTGGCAATTGTCTTCGCCGCAAACTGGGCAATGGCCATCTGCATGTTCTGTATGGCCTCCAGGGTGACCGGAGCCCCGGCTGCTGCGCCCGGCAGGCTTGCAGCCTCCGCCGCGGGCAGGACACTCCTTGCCGGCTCCTCACCGGCCATCTCCACATCCACCTCGATGTCCTTCTCCCGTTCGGGAGCCCTTTCCGTGGCCGCCTCCTCGGCACTGGCCTCGGCCACCGGGGAACTGGGCATGGAGCCGCTGGCATTGGGCTCCCGCTCCAGTTCCCTCTCACTTTCCTGCTCCCCCGAATTTGGTTTGGTCATCACTACTACCTTGTTGTTGTTATCCTCAACCGGCTCAATCTCCTCGTCCTGGGCCTTGTCTGACCGCCGCTTCTCTGGCTCGCAGTCCTGCTCCTCGCACTCCGGATGCTCCTCCTCGGGCTCCGGGCTGCGACTGGGACTGGCCGTGGTGGTGGCCGTGGTCAGAGGCGAGCAGCCTCCATTCTCCTCCTGATCGCTGGCTGTGTCTGCAAGCAAGGAGTATTTCATTTTAATAAATTTATTAAACAATTAATGATTTAAGGCTTGACTTTTTAAGCAAATTGATTTTCATATTCATAAATTCCATTTCCCCGTTTTTGCGATTGAAACACAAAAGTTACGATGTATCGCCTTGGAATGTGCTGCGTGTGTAGCTGCTGCCTCTTTGTGGATGCAGCGAGGCCAAAATAGTCGGCCAAGCTGGTTGGGATTGCTGCCCATTTCCCGCTAACTCGACTACCTGTTGTCCCGGCTCCCTCCCGCCCCCGTGGCCCACCCGGCCACATATGACTTAATCGCCGACAATTGTTGGTGGCTAGGAGCTCTCCTGGTTGCTGCAACTAAATGCAATTGCATTTCTTGTTGAAGCATGTGTACCCTCCTGTATCCCTCCTGTACCGCTGCAGCTGTTTTTGTTGCTGCTGCCCACAATTAGTCGTCGTCAAGTCGATCGTCGCCGCTGCTGCGGGACGGGACTGATGCTCACTTGTTGCTGTTGCCAGGCGAGCCGACCGTCCGTCCAGGGGGAGAAAGCAGTTGACAGCCGTTTGGCCTGGTCCAGTGCCTCGCTGACTAATTAATAGCAAGCCAAGCCGCAGATTGGTCCGCAGCAACCTCGCAGCAGCAGCAGCAGCAGAAACTCTTGCTGTTGCCGCACACGCACATAAAATATAATTTATGATAAGTTGAAGCCAACAAACTGGGGCTCACCGGACCGCCGTTTGTGTACAATAAAGCATATTTCTGCACAAATCAAACGGGTTGGGCCAGTTTTGTTTCGCNTTAGTCGTCGTCGTCAAGTCGATCGCCGCCGCTGCTGCGGGACGGGACTGATGCTCACTTGTTGCTGTTGCCAGGCGAGCCGACCGTCCGTCCAGGGGGAGAAAGCAGTTGACAGCCGTTTGGCCTGGTCCAGTGCCTCGCTGACTAATTAATAGCAAGCCAAGCCGCAGATTGGTCCGCGGCAACCTCGCAGCAGCACCGCAGCAGCAGCAGCAGCAACTCTTGCTGTTGCCGCACACGCACATAAAATATAATTTATGATAAGTTGAAGCCAACAAACTGGGGCTCACCGGACCGCCGTTTGTGTACAATAAAGCATATTTCTGCACAAATCAAACGGGTTGGGCCAGTTTTGTTTCGCCTGTTTTCGACCACAATAGATACAGATACAGCTACAGATATAGCCACACAGCCATTTGCATATCGATCGCATTAATATTATTTTTAATATTTTAAGAAACCCCCGAAAAGCTCGAGAGGGTATTGCTTGTTTTTGCCTTACATATAAATTTTGGGCCTGCACTTGCAGTTCAAAAACGAAACCGCCCGGCTCGGCGGAGAGTTATGATTATGATGGCCGATAAGCCAAGTGGATTTTAATTAATTGAAATTAATTATAATGTTAGCCATAAGCCTGTCTGTCGGCCAAATAAAACAACTGCCAATTATGACGAACATAAAATTGCCCCGAAACATGGTTAAGTCATTTTGCAATTGGCAATAAAATTGTTAAATTTACAATAACAATAAACGCAGCCTGTTTATGGGGTTTGGTGTAAGGGGAAGGCAGCTCCGGGAGGGAGTTGGGGCCAATGCCTCGACGGCCCGATACGATTTTGATTTTTAGTTTTTTTTTAGGTACCTCGGAGGCGTGGGCGCCCAAACAAAGTCTTCAAACATTTAACCAATTCTACAAGGGACCGTGATT
Source organism: Drosophila ironensis (assembly GCA_021223825.1). NCBI lineage: Eukaryota > Metazoa > Arthropoda > Insecta > Diptera > Drosophilidae > Drosophila > Drosophila ironensis. Next base: position 834,907 of record JAJJHQ010001334.1, read on the forward strand.
TATTTTTTGTCTACCCCAAAATGTATTTTGTTCTCTAGAATCTAGATAAATAAATATGAAATTGTGAAACGAGACGCTGGCTGGCGGCAGGAAATTATATTTCCCCTTGCCGAAAGGCTAAATAAATTAAATCGCGCCCGTTTAAAGGTGGATTAAGTCAAGCCATAAATTGGCTAAAAAATCAAATCTGTTTTTCTATAGTAGAATTATAATAACTCTTGCTCTCCCTGCTCATAATTGCCAACTCATTAAGCAATGCCAACTTTTTGGCATTCGGGGTGTCTTAATATTTTCTGGCGAATTTTCCGCGCTTTTCCCCATCAATTTCAGCTCTCAGCACAATAATTTTTCATCCAAACAAAACTCGGGAGATTGTCGGGAGAGGTGCTATGATAAATTAATTGAAATATATTTGGTTGTTGGCCATACAAAGGCACTTCCTGAAGGCCCAGAGACCCGAGTTCTGTGGGGACTTTCAATTATTCCATCGTCATATCCAAATGCAAATCAGCAGCCGTGAGCCCGCTGGCCTGAGGTGAAACAAATGTTCAGCCAATTGGAAAATGCAAAATGCAAAATCCAAAAAGCAAAACACAAAATAAAGCAAAAAAAAAACAGCAAAAAATCGGAATACAAAGTAAGAAAAAACTTTGTGAAGCGTACGAGCTGGATGGCATAATTGAATAATATATCGAAAGTCCAGACTGATCGCGTTTCGCAGGCATAGGTCGTGCTGGGAAAGCAGCACTCACTCCAATTGCTATTCAATATACAGACATTAAAGGTATCGTATACATTTTGCTAAGGCCAAATAAAAGGGAGTTCACGGGGGCGATCGGCGATCGGCAATCGCATAAATGAAAACAATTTAGTAATTAACAACATTAAGTTATGCGCCCGGCCCGGCTTTAGTTGCAAAACAAAGCATTTCCATATTGGCGAGCATTGTCTATACTATATAGTATACTCCATATAAATCATATGGAAATAAGCGTCAACTGGCTTCGATTTTAATTTTTTGCGATATTAATTTAATTTATTATCCCGCACTAATGAGTTAACATTTATTAATGCCCCAACCAGCACGGCACACACGGATACACACAGCAACTACGAGTATATATAGCCGCGTGCATGTGCCATCATATGCGGTGTATAAATAAAACCGCGCCAAACAAATTGATAAAATTAAGCAACAAAAACACACTCGCTCGCTCGCCAGGGGAAATGTTTATCGCCTTTTTAAAGCCTATGGGCAGCGGCTTTCAAATTTAATGCGAACTCATTTGTAATTTAGCTTAATACATGCATAAAAACATGAAAACTCTTGGAAAAATGAAAAAGGATTGTAATTTTGGTTGTTACTAATAGAAGAATGGTTGTCTTTTTGTCTTAAATATTTTAATTCTGCTGGTATTACGAGTATAATCAATTAATTAAGTTCCCAAGTCGAAGCTTTCATTTGTAATTATGAATGCGTGCTTTGAGCTTAATAAATACTTCGAAAATATTTGAAAAACCAAAAGGATTTGAGTGATTGGGAGTTACTAACTCATTTTTGAGAGTTTTGCTGCGTTAAATATTTTAATTCGGTTTGTATTACGAGTATTGAAAACCCCTTTAAATATTTATTAACTATTTAAGTTCATAAACCAAAGCTTCCATTTGTAATTATGAATGCCTGCTTTGAGCTTAATAAATAATTTTTAATACGTTAAATATTTAAATTTGGCACGTATTTTAAGAATAGAATATTCAAGCCTTAAAAACTCTTTGAAAAACTGAAAATATTTTGATTTAATGGCTGTCTTTCTGCGTTAAATATTTTATTTCAGCCGTATTAGGAATATCGAAAATCCCTTAAAATTTAATCAAATTGGTCGGCATGCAAATGTTCCAAAATCAAAGCTTTCAAAATCAATTAAAAACACGCCTGCTGAGAGGCCTCCAAAACAGCCGAACAACAAAAAACACACACCACTCATTTTTGTGCCTTTCCCAAAGCTAAATTTGTTTTTCTATATAAAATGCGGCGGAGCCATATTTAAATCATATCGTTTTTAAGTTGCTCCATTAAAACGAAATCGATTTTTGATTTATCATAAAAACGAGAATAGAGCATGGAGCGGGCAGGGGGGAAGCGTTCAAATTAAAGCAAATCCAAAACTGGAAATGCAAAACCGAAGAAATATAATTTATATGTATAAATTTAAGTGTTGGAAAACTGGTGCACGGGGGTTTCTGAATTCAAAACGCTTTCCTGCCACTTATCTAAAGCTCAGTATTTATTAATGTTTTCCATTTCGAGGGCTTATCGCGGTGGCGACGTTTGGAAAACGGTTTTGGGTTATGAAAAAGACAAACCAATTTGAAATGGTTCAGTTACGTATTCCGCTTTCTAATTTCGATGTCTCTTCTACGGATTTTTCCTCTAATTTTTACCACTGATATGTGTAAAACTCTAAGTTAATTTTATTTGCTATTCTGCTAATTTTTACTCGAATGAAATAGGGAATCTTGAGGTTTTTCCATTTGTTTTTCCTTTGCATTATTTTATTTGTTCTTCTATTAATTTTTTCTTTAACTTTTCCTATTGAAATAGGGACAACTATAAGTCTTTCTTCTCCTTCAAGGAATCTTGTGGTTTGTTTATCTCATCATCCTGCAGATTTATTCTATTGATTCCACTGTTTTATCCTCTTGAAATAGGAAAAACTTTAGATTTTTTTAGGTATATACTTTCACTGATATTTGCTCTAATTTTTCCTCGAACTTTCAGAGTTTTTACAGATTTTTTCATTTATTTTCCTATTGAAATAAGGAAGCTTTAGGTTTTTTAATCTCTTCTCTTACAAAGTTATTCACTGATTTATCCCATTGAACTCCTCTATTTTAAGTGCTTATATCTCTTCTTTCCTTTAATTTATCTTATGAAAATAGGAAAACTAGAAGTTTATTTTTCTACCGATTTTTCCTCTAACTTTTTTCATTGAAATGGGCAAAACTTTGGGGTTTTCTTTGGGGTTTTCTTGTGTATTTTTCTCACCTTTGTCGGCGCTGCGGGCGCGATCCTTCAGCTGTTTGACAATGCCATATTTCACTGTGCCAAATTGTATCATTTTATTGATGGTCTCCTGGTGATTATCCTTGAAGTCACTACGCATCGCACACAGAACGTTGGCCAAGTGATTTTTCATCAAGGGAATTTTGTATTTTTCTTTGCTTTTCTCGCTTTTCCAGCGCACTTTTCTCGTTTCTGTTAGTTGTTGTTGCCCCTGTGTGTTGTTGTTAACTGGTTAACTGTTGATCATTGCACTGTGTTTTGTGTTTCGTGTTTTGCTTGGTACTTTTGGGTACTTTTGGGGGGCTAAAGGGAACTCAGCTGGCGGCTCATAGCGCGCGGGCACTTTGCGTTTTGCCGTCGGCTCGTGCTCGTTCCGTTCGAAGGGGGAAATCGCGTTGCCGCTGCCGCTTTTTTGTTTAATTCGCGTTTTGAACAATTGAACGGGGCCCGGTGATTGTCATCGTTCGGCGGTGGCTCTTCTTGTTTTGATTTTGATTTTGGTTTTTGGTTTTGACTTTGGTCCGCGACTCGGTGGCGAGGCAAGTGCAGGGTACAATGTATCGTTAATGTTACGCATACGCAGCGTGGGCCACGCCGGCGGAGAACGCGAGAGAGGGTAGGTGGCGAACGGTAGCGAACGTAGCGTAGCGTTCGTTCAGCGCGTCGGAATAGCACTGGCACAAACAAAAACAGCCGCCGCAGCCGAGACTCGATATTCGACATCGCGACGCGTTCGGCAACGTCGCTCGGCAGCGGGACCGGTTCGGCTCGGCCACGAGTGTGTGTGTGTGAGTGTGAGTGTTACAGCGATGTTATATCCTGACAATCATTCAGCCAACCCACCTTATGCTCACTCACACGCGCTCGCATTTCATATTATTTTTCATATGCCCGCTCTCGCTCCCTCTCATCATAATTTTTATTAAAGGCCTCTCGCTTGCGCGCCGCTCCGCCGTTACTCTGTTACTGTTGCCCGCCTTCTCTTACTCGCATTGCCCGTGGGTTGTTACTGTTGTTACTGTTGTTGTTGTTGGTGCTGCTGTTGTTGGCTTACCTGGGAATTCGAGAGACGTTTATGAAACTTGTTCGGTTCGGTGAATTATGAGCTGCTCTCTCGCTCGCACCGGGGCCACACAAAAAAACACGAAAAGGGGCAGAAAAATGTTGCGCCGACCGAGGCAGCGACTTCCTTCCGCCTTTTGTGGCAGGCAGTCAGTCTCTCACCTTTGCGCCATTGTTGTTGTTGCTGCTGTTGCTGTTCTTGGCATATTCTTTGGGAGAGCAAGAGGTGCGCCCGCTCTCAGTCGCCCCATCTCTGTCGCTCGCTCTCGATTAATAATTTATCATAATTCATAGGGGGCCAAGTGCCCTGCCCTTGGGCAGCCTGCCATCTCGCTTGCACTTACACTACCGCGACCTGCCATTTGTTGCGCCTTCTCGCTCTCCCTCTCCCTCTGCCTCGGCCCCTGCCTCTCCCTCGCTCTTGCTCTCGCTCTGGCTATGGCCCCGTCCCGGTGCTGCCATCTCGCTCTTTGGCGCAGTTATGAGCCCCGTTAGTGTTGTTCTCGTTGTTGTTGCTGCCTTTTTAATTTCGGCTTTATAAGATTTTCTCTTCTTTCGTTCTATTGTTCGGGGCACAAAAAAAGCAACAACAAAAAGTGCCCGCCTTGGGTGACTCTGCTTATTCGTCAGTTTGTTATGAACCATTCGTCAAAATGTTTTTGTTATTTTCGGGCAACTCCCACTTCCTNCCGCCTTGGGTGACTCTGCTTATTCGTCAGTTTGTTATGAACCATTCGTCATTAATGTTTTTGTTTTTTTCGGGCAACTCCCACTTCCTTAATTATTTCCCCCTCCCTCTCTCTCTCTCTTATTTGTTTATTTTTGTTTTATTAAGCCTTTCTTTCGTACCAGTTGCCATTTGAAGTTCCCCTGCTGCCACACCTGGCGATAGCAACAATTTTGTCACCTGCACTCATTAAAAGCATTTGCAAATGATTAATTTATGATTAATTTGCCTATTGCAAGGCCTTTTTTAATGGGCTATACCGCAGGTATTAAACAATTGCCGATATGCAACAAAGAAACAGCTTGCACCGAGCTTGGGGCCCAAGGCGCTTTTCCAAATGAATTATTCACTAAGTGACTAAATAATTTTCACTGATTTTACAAACAGATTTCGTGGAATATTCGAGGTTTTTAACTACCACTAAAATATACTTAATATATGGGAACTTATGCAATTTGTATTTTAATTAAATGACTTACAAATTATAGGGAATTTTTAAACAGATTTCATGAAGTTTTCGGGCGTTTTAACTACTACTTGTATAAATATATTAGTTATATAGATACCTTATAAAATTATATTGAATTTACTTAAATGACTTAAAAAGGGGTAGGGAACTTTTGTTTTTTATATGCTATAATTTTACTTGATCTTAAGTACTTTCATAAATTATACACAATTTATAATATTGTTAATTACTGCAACTATAGCTTAATACATCAATTAATTTAATAAGGAGTTAATCATTCCTTCGAAATAAAGTCTTTTGAGGGCGGGTTATATTAAATTAGGCTTTGCTTACTAATGCTAATAAAAAAATTGCCTGCAAAAATCAAGTAAAACACTATAAACTTAATTATTTGGTATTTACAATAATGTGTCACCTCCAGTCAAAAGCTGAGAATGAGTCTACAATAATTGTTCCTAATAATTACCCTACAAACGGATTATATCTCACAGTAAATTCATAACATTTAGAAACATATGAATCTAGTGTACAATGATATGCTACTAATATTTCTAATTTTACTAATATTAAAAAAATGTTGACTTATATTTGATATAAAACTTAAATAACAAAGATGAAAATAATAGAAAACTTGTAAGAACAATCCAAATTACAATTAGAAAGCAGTTTAAAATAAAGGAATCTCTGAAATTAAATTATAAATTTATTTATTATGGAAAAAACATTAAATTAATGAGGAGAATATAGGTTACATTTTAAGCTTAAATTACTTATTAGCCAAATCAGCTGGTATCCCCCCCTAAACACTATAATTAACTTGAATTCACCTAAAATAGTTTTTTGAGGATTTAATTAATAAATACCTGCAAATCGACATGCATTCTTCGAATAGTGTGCCCGAAATCCGGGAATCCTTGGCCCAAGTTGACTTTATTACAGGACAAGCTTTCTCCTGCAGGATTTCCTCGGGCAGGGGGGTAGGAGGGATGGCAAAAAAAACAACAATAAGCTGAAATAAAGGGGAACATTAATAAATAACGCTGCCGGCGTCGACTTCGCTGTCGGATTCCGTCTGTGGGCGCCAGGGGGCGTGGTGGGGCAGGGCAGGGGCTGTCATAAATTTCGGAAGCTTCTCTTCGGGCCTCCGAGAGCGCCAATAAAAGGAAGAAACAGCAACAGAAGCGGAAAAAGAAGCAGAAGCAGAAGCAGAAACAGGACGAGTGCCTACAATAACAATGCCAGCACATAGGAAAAAAATAGCAAAAGAAGCCAAGGAGGTGGAAAAGAAGAAAGTCAGCGGGCGGGAAGGGGAAGGGGAACGGAAAGGGGAGGGGGAGAGCCACCTTGCGCACCAGTAAGAAAAAGCCACACACACCAGCAACCATAGCCAGAGCGTATGCGTGTGTGTGTGTTGGTGTGCGTGCGTGCGGAGAGGGTTTGTTTATGTACAAGGCAAATACATAATTCATAACGCTCATATTCGCTCATTTTATGCTGCCGACCAACGAAAAAGCGGAGCAGCAGCTCTGCCCTTTTCGCTTCTGCTCTGCCATCAAATTCGCACCCACACTCAGGCAAGCTCCCGCACACACTCGCACACACACACACGCACACCCATGCAGGGGCAGCGCAGACAAGTTTTTGATAGCTCTCATAATCATAACATAACGAAAACAACAACAGCGCCGCTCTCCGACTGCCTACAGGTTGCCTTCTCTCTCCCTCTCCCTCGCCCTCTCTCTGTCGCTCTCGCTGGCCAGCCGCTGCGCAACATTTTCGAACAGCCAGCTATTTCTGTCGCCTTCTCGCGCTGTTAAGCGCGGCTGCTGCTGTCAAGCGTCTAGCAGAGCGGTTTTCGAAAATGTTAGCCGAGCAGAGCAGACATTTCCCCTCCGAAATGTTACTGTTAATGTTAAGTTAGAAGTTCTGGAATTCTTGGTTTCAGAAAACTTGCGTATGTTAAAAAAACCAGTGAAATTCTATAAATTTCAAATAACAATTAACAATTTAGGAGCTTAAATTTAAGGTTTTTTAAATAGAATTATAAAATGTTGCCCCCTAATTAAGCACATTAAATCAATCAAATTAAATAAATATAAATCCCAAATTTTAAAATTGAATTGAATAAATACTATTAATTTTTGCCACTACATTTAAAAAAAAAGGGACAAAAATCAAATATATTTTTTAATAAAATGAATATAATAATTAACTTATGCCATTTTTAAGTTACTTTTTAAAACTCTATTTTAATATTTAACAAAGAGAAAATGGTAAAAATCTAAATTCTTTTTTGTACAAAGTAGTACTAAATATTCTAGGTGTAAGGTGATTTACTTGTGACTAAATGTCTAGTTTTTAGTTGTTCTTAATTTTGTCTTTAATATAAAATATAAATAAATAAATGTTAGATCGATAGAAGTAACTTAGTAATACGTTTCCGCAGAATCCCATTTCAAAATAAAATAAAATAACATTTCAAATAAAGTAGGGCCATTGTTTAAGCCTCGCATATACCATTTGGGAGGGTTTACGACTATGCAGATTGGGAAGATCGTTAAATGTTCGCAATGGGCATGATATATGGTTTCTTGGACTAGCCAATCCACAAAATCCATTAGCATCATAACCATAAACAATCGAATGGATATTTTTTTATATTTATGCGCCAAAACTCTATAAGGTCACACCCACAACAGCTTTTTTAGCAGGAGATGCGGCATCTAATTAATCAAATTGATTTATTTCCTTGGGGAGGAAACTCGTTACAAAATAAAGTAACTCCAAAAATGAATACATCGTTTTTGATTTTATTGTAAGTTATTTACTAAAAATTGAGATGTATTATTTGAAACCATTTAGCTTATAAACCATTATTTTACAAAGATATTTCGTTATAGATTCTCTAGCTTGAGAAAATATAGGTTAGGTTGAGGAAATTTAGGTAAGGTTGAGAAAATATAGGTTAGATGAGAAAATTTACTATACAACAATTATTCAAGTACCCCTGATGTTGCAATATTAATTATTCATTAGCCGCTTATGCAATGGTCCCCTTCCGATAATCGACAAGCTCGATTTTCGTCACCCCAAATGGTAGAACCCTTTGGTTTTCATTTCTAGGGTTTATCTTCGGGCTGTAATCTTTCAGGAACACTTTCTGCGGCCTCTTTGTTGCCCTAATTTAAAATCCAAAACGAAAACAACACGAAAAACGCCGAAATTAAATAAAAAACGGAATTGCTTCCGCTCGGCTTGCATCGCATCGGATCGGATCGGATCGGATCGGTTTCCCTGCATAGATTTATGGGGCATGCCACTCACTGGATCCTGCCGGGCGGTTGCCTCAAAGTCCCCGAGGAAAATAGCAAAGAAAACCCCCGACGAGGAAGGAAATGAATGGGAAAACAAAATGCGGCGAGCATTTCAAATGCCCGACGATCAGCCCGAGCAATTATATTGGTCACTCTCCCAGTCCAAACAGTTTTTCCGGGGCCTTCGAGGCACGTTCCTCGCTCTGCTTTTCTTTTCTTTTCCGTTCGGCTGCCGCTTTTTTGCATTCTCGGTTGCGTGTCCTGGGCAAAGGATTCGACGACGGCCGTTTGTTCAGGCCGCTCGCGCTTTTCACACTTGTCCCACAGCCGGCCATAAAAATTATGGCACTCGAGTAATTTCGGGGGAATATTCATTCGCCCGGGTTTATGGACACGCGAACTAGGGGCTCCAGAGGTGAGCCGGGGGTCGTGAGCGTTTATTAGGGTTTTAGGCAAATATACACACATATTACATGCGAAAATATATTTAAATAATTCATTTACCACCGGGATTTCGTTGGGAAAGTAGTAAAATATTGCAGAGGTTGTGGAAATCATAACCTCTTAGTTCATAAAATTCAAATGTGACCACAATGATATCGTATAAATAACGTATCAATGTGACAAAATTTATATACTTCAAAACTTTTTCTTTTTCATAAAAATTGGATTCAAAATTGCATTAATATAGATCTTTTTTTTGTACATGTAGATTCAATGATGCTTTCCGGAGCACCCAATTTGTACTAACAATTTTACTTCAAAAAGGAAAGGAAATGATTTCCTAACAATACATTAAAAAGGTCAGGGTATCCCTAGTTCATTTTACCTCTGAAGTAGTGCTGTGCTTAATTATACATATACTCCTTGTTTATTTAAACATAAAAACAATATAGTAAAGTATTTATAAAATTCAAAAATATTGAAACACGTGTTCAAAAAATATCTTAGCGCTAAGAAGATAAAATCGTTATCTTTGTAGGTTTTAAAGNTCCAAAAAAACTCAAACTGATGATGAAAGTATCTTACGTAGAGCTGTTAGGTTGAAATCATTATATTCCGAAGAATTTGTAGATTTTAAACCAAGTAATCCCATGTTTAAGTACTTAAAACCCCTTCAAAACCAACCTAAAACTTGAAATGTCTGTTTATTTTGTAAAAACCTATCCCAAATATTGCATTCTGAGATCCTAAAACCCAGGTCTTATCACGTGACCATCTCGGGAGAGAGGAATCCAAATCCAAAGCGCATGCGTGACTCCAATTTAGGGACTTGAACGTGCCCAAAGTTCCCTAGGTCTTGCTTTTGGTTTGTTGGTTTGGAGGCGTTTGAAGACTTCGGGGGAGTGAGTGGCTTGGGGTGCGTTTTATGGCTTGAGTCGGGCTACCGTTTTGGAATTTTAACAATTTGAACACAATTTTATTTGATTTTAATGTTGAGCATTTTTGCCGCCTTTGTGGTTCACTTGCCCATTAATCCGCCGGGCCATGGGGTTAATTAAAAATTCTGATCGCATGCGGCTGAGAAATTTTCTATCAAAATGCGAACTCATTTAAATCGCTTTGGGAACGTTTGATGTTTGGTTTATGAGCCCCGCTCCAAGCACATTTCTCCATCAAATCTGTTACTTTTTTTGTTTTTGTTAATTTGTGGCGGGGTTATAAATGAAATTATATGCAGGTTCCGAAATTGAAATTACATTTCACAGATCGGAGCTGAGATTAGCGATCAACGGATAGGGAATACTCAAGTTTGTATGCCATTCTCTTGGGAGTTTCTTAAAAGATTTAATTTACCAAAAGGAGTATCACATATAGATGTTTATATCAGGTATCTTAAGGTATAAATGGAGTTTTAAGTTTGTGCAAATATGTGTATCATCGAGAAGGCCATGTTCGTCTGTCCGTCCGTTGTTCTCCGAAATGGTTAGAGCTAGAGATGTAATTCTTTTTGCTTTAAGTCCGATATATGTCTACGCAGATCTTATTTATTTTAACCTGCACATTTGTCTGTATCTCCGAAATGGTTAGAGCCAGAGATATAAGTATTTCTATCTCTAGATAAAAATTAAAATATCTATCCATTTGACAAATTTTATAAAGATCGGGCAATAAATAATGAAGATACAGTGTCAATGCCGGTGACGCCACTCCAACCATTTCTGCCTTGACTTCAGTAAAGTTGTATGTGCAGATTTTATGCCTGTAAACATATAATTTGGGGTTGAAATATTAAATAATAATGATATCCCGTTGTCGAGAAATCTCGACAGCGCACCCGTTTCTGCATTAACTTCTTTTCCCAGGAAATGTTTGGTTAATTAGGCTTATAAACCGAATGTTTTCACATTATCACCTTAAATTATACTGCTCCGAATCTCATGTCAATCACTCGGTAGTCGAAGTTGATTTTGGGACGGGACCCATCCGAAAAGTCGTCGTCGAAGTACATAAATCTCCTCAGACCAGGGTGGACACCTGATCGGTGGAGAGCTAATAAAAGGCAACCAGAAAATGCATTTATGGAGTCCTTTAATAAACTGAAACTGCGAGAGTTCATCGAAAGTTTTACAACTGCCGGGCAGGGCGATAAAGATTTTTATAGAGCGGCATTTAAATATACCCCCAACCCCGGTTGGCCAGGTATAGCAACATAATTGCATATAAATCAAAGCCGGAGGGCCGGGTGGATGCATAATGATATCTTCATAGGCCTTTCGGGGCGACGGAGTCGATCAATATTTCATTGATAGAGTCGAGGACACTGCGGGCAAAGGAAAAGCGAAAGGAAACTACGAAAAGCGATAAGGAAAATGTCAACAGCTCCGAGGCTTGACCATAAATTTGCCCCGCTCGATCCCAAAACTCGATTCCCTGTTAGGGAATATTAAAAAAGGATTTCCCTTTTGTCTTAGGTAATATACTATACGCACTCGTATAAAAACAAAGAAAAATACATAAACGTCTCTGGCAATAATAATTAAAAACACCGAAACCGAAACAGAACCTTTTTTTACCTGCCCTGATTTTCATGTTCGGGGCCGTCGGTTCCATTTTTATTCTCTGCTGGTCAATGAAATGCAGACAATTGGCGACAAACGTATCCAGTTGACAAATACTCGAATTATGAACTCGAAAACAGGTACAGGTACAGGACGAAGGGATCCTGATCGTGAGGCGCCTTAAAAAATGCAGGGCCCACTCATAACTCTCGGACGACTGGGTGCGATAAGGCGCCTGGCGCCATGTCCTTGCGGATGTCCTGTCGCCGCAGCCTGCAGGTGGCCCCGCCACATTTTTATTTGTTTATTGTCCCACAACGCGCATTTGTGCCCATTGAGGGATTGCGCAAATCGAATCAAAACTCATCAAATATTTGACATAATTCGATTTCTGGCCTGGAAAAACGTTGAGGAGAATCCCAGGGGTTGTCAAGTCAACAGGCGAACGCCTCAGCATCCCTGACATCGCAAGAAATGGGGGTACTTTTCATGATGAAATTTGTGATTAATAAACCAGCTACATGCAGGCAATCTACTTTAAAGTTATTTCTATACAATTACTCTTCCAATTCTTCCCTAATAAGTGTTACAAAAGCCGGATTAAATATTAAAATTCATCAAAGATATCCCAATTTTTGGTGAAAACCTTGCAGATTAAGCACCAAAAATGGTGCAACATCATATTAAAAATATTATATTTTCCTTAAATGTAATAATAAATATCCTGTTAGGGGTAAGTTTTAACAGGGTTTTAAAAGATAACTTCTATTATTTTAGACAATTATTTGGTACATTTTGTATGTATTTAAACATCTTATCTTCAAAAACCCTTTTAAATATTAAAGCATTGTTTTTCCTTGCATTATCCATATACGCTCCAGATTTATTTCTTAGTTATATCTTATATCTTTATATCTTTAACCGAGTTTTCTGCTTATTTTACCTTTCTTCTATAATAATAAGGACCTATATTAGTAATAGGGAAAACTAATGAGAAGACAACTTAAAAATAACTTACAAATCTCTCCTTTTTCCAGGTATATCTTTGGGAAAATAAGTAAAGAACTTTCCTGATATTCCTTATTAAAGGGACCTTTAATTTTTCCCAGTGCAATCTCCAATGCTCCTCACGCACGCATAATTTCTGGAGAGCTCCTTCAGCCCATCATCCCATCTCATCGCATCCCATTCCGTAGAGCCTCGTAGCGCTTTCCTGCCTGCCAGCACTTCGCCCGAGCCTCTCATTGTTGGCTTCCTTTTGTCAATTGCACTCACTTAGCGCGATTTCTGCGGCTCCCCCCGTACATTTGTTGCATTTATTTATTTATTTGCTGAACGCTGCGAAAATTATATTTGCCCAGGCCACTCGAGTGTCGTTCGTTTTGATTGCGATTGCTTCTTGCGGCCAGCCGCACAAATCACTTCAAAAAATTGTCGAGCACATCATCAGCGGATGGATGGTGTCTCTAGGCCTGCGACGGCCCGGGAAAGTGTCAGTCTTTTGTGTTTCCCCATTCGCGTGTGCAATTTCCACAGCCCACCAACAAATGTGGCAAAATAAAAAACGAATTATGCCGTCAATTAAGTTGTCTGAAAAGTTAAGGGCTTTTCAGTGAAGTGGGGCGGGTAAAAGAGCCCTTCAAATTATTACAAAGCTGTTTCAGTTAAAATTATCATGATTTATCGTGACAAACCTAAAATTTAGAGCCAAAGTAGTATATCTATAAAAAAAGGAAAACTAATTAGGCTGAAGGTAATGCGATTTGAAGGCATTTGAGGCTCAATGGCTCGGCACTGATTGTCTTTAGGTTTAAAAGATGCCGCTGTAGTTATTATGCGCTAAGTGCTACTTACTTTATCGATTGTTGGTCCTGTGAGCAAGTGTTACTTTCCCCGGAATCCCGAAAACAAAGAACGAACGAACCTTTCGCTCGCACTAAAAAGAAAGGAACGAGAAACAGTAGCTCATCGGGGCAATAAACATAAAACCGAATCCAAATTAGATCTCGAAAAATTAGACGCAATTAGAGACAAATTTGGTAGGGCCCATCGGGGCGATAAGACTGCGAAAAAGATCAGGGGGCAGTGGCATAATTGGCTTTAATTGCACAAGTCTCCGGGAAATAAACAAATGATATCAAGATCGATTCGGATTCGGGGCGAGAGGGTTTTACGAGCGCGTGTCACGGGGCGGAGGGATTTTTGGGTGAAAGCAGATCCCGCCGGAAAGCAGATCAGCGAGAGTACCAGGCCATGCTGTACAGGTACAAGATCCGCCGGGAAAACGATCCATTCGACGAAAGGATAAAGGAGCCTGCGGCCATAAAACCGAGTCCGCTGCATGCGCAACAATGTTTGTGTTTACGACCTCGCCCCGTCGCCCATTGTCGATCGCTGATCGGGCTCATTGTGCCCCGGGCTGTCTGCTCTACATATAAACCAGACGATTTATCTTTTATTGTAGGTAAACACAGCCCTCGGGAGACCGGCCGCGTCCTCCCGCTCCGCCCAGCGCTGATCCAAGGCCAAGGATGAGGAAAAATCAAATTTTTATGATCGCCCTGCCGGCGAGCGTTGCGGAAACATTTGAAAAGCCATAAAATCCCCGAGCGCAACCCTATGACTGCACCGGAAAAATAGTGGTCTTGGAATCCAGGAACTTAGCGGATAATACTTTCAGGTCCAAGTTTTCAAATATTTCAAAGTTTAACTTGATTGTAGGGTATACTAATTACAGATAACTTCCCAAAAATGAGTTGTCAATTACATTTTATTTTGGTAATGTTCTGGTATTGTAAAAACCTTGAAATAGGGAAAATATTACCTTATTTTTACTTAAAGAAAAACAAATTTGTATATGAATACTTCGGTTTGTAGGATCTATCCCATTATAATAGGCTCAGGTATTGTAAAAACATTGGAGTATCAAAAATATTTCCTAATTATCGTATAAAGCAAGCCAAATGTAATATCCTTTGTAGGATCTATAACTTTTAATATGATCAGCTATTGTAAAAACTTTGAAATAGCGATATTATTACCTAATTATTGCATAAAACAAACAAATATAATATTAAAACTTTGGTTTGTAGGATCCATAATTTGTAATACGTGGAAACCAAAGATATATTTAAATGTTTATAAACCCTTTTTAATAGGCGCTTATTAAGGGGTCTATCAAGTTCATCAAATGCCAAAAGTAGTCTCGAAATAACTTAAATAATCATATATTCCCAGGTTTGGTCTCAGTGTAAATCTTGGCACCGGGGTCGCGACCTGAACAACTTATATAGCATGTACTACTATATATGGCCTTTGGCATATAGTTGATCCATAAACGCGTTGCCAGTTGCGTTTTCATTTCTTCATGATTTTATGGCCGGTGCATTTGTTTTTCCTCAGCCCCGAATTGCTTCAATTTTTCCCAAGTTTTATGGGTTTTCTATTGAAACAATGGCAGGCGCACACAACTCGCTCTCTGGCAGGCTATGTCCCGTCAACGAAATTTCTCTCTGTGCGGCGGGTTCGATATTAACGAGTGTTTTCTTCGATCTATTTGTCTATTTCCAGCTCTCACAGCATTTTAATTTTCCCTTTTATTATCTATCACCCGATTGCGGTTCATTATCCTCTCTCCCCCTTGGCTTTTCCTCCCAATTTCCCAGACGCTACCGCATTTTCATATCACCTCCTTTCGGCTTCTGGGGTTTACGACTTTTAATTGATGTTAGTTTTCCCATAATTTATTGTTGCATTTTACGGTTTCATTTTAACCCCTTTAATGGCCTCGTTCTTCGCTGGAAATCAAAAATTATGATATTTTTGAAAATTTTTATTGCCCACGCCCGGGACGGAGACCGGGACCGGGACCGGGTCCGGGCCAAGACATTGCTTTTCCGGCAATGGGACCACAGAACGTGCCTGTCATCGGCATCCACATGCTCCTCCGCCTCGGCTGCATCCTCATCCATCCATCCATCCATCCATCCGCCTGATCATCGTGGTCATCATCTGTTCGATTTATGGCATTTGTGTGGAAACACCGGCTCCGGAGAGGGGGATGGCTTTTACGACTTCAATCACGCTGGGAATGGGAACTGATATGCCGCAGTTATGGCTCGCATATAGTGGGAAATCATCTGCAGAGTTGTGAAAACTTTATTAATTGTGTTAGCTGGAATTGAGATTCTGGATAAAGGCACCAATTTACCTATTATACAGCTCCAGCTTTCCCCTTTTAGTGGGGTATTAACTAATTTATGGATTGGTTTTTGGGATCTATTTTTAGGGGCCTTAAAAGAACAAACCCTGTATAAAATATTTTTAATTAATGCCACAGGAAGCCCCGACTTCTGCTCCAATTGCATTTGATCTACTTAAACAGGAATTTGCCAAAAGTTCAATGGCAAATAATTCGCAGACTTCTCAGCCGATGAATGGCGCCTGCCCCTGGAAATCCCCTGAAACCCCAAAGAGGCTCCTCGAAAAGATTCCTTAAAACCCGTTGACCAAGTGGCGCTTAGACGGTTCCAACGTCGCGACAATTTTCGGGACATATCTCGGGAGCAATTTATGTGGTTTTCCGTTTTTTTTGCCGCTGCCTTTGCTGCTTTTTTAATAAGTTATGCCACTTGCCGGACAAAAGGGGCCACTTTGGCTCCATTTGGTTAGGCATGCTCCATGTCGTTTTATAATGTGCCCGTCTTAATATGATTTTTGTCCCCATCCAATGGACATTCGCGGGATTCCAGAAAGCAACTTTTAATGTTGCCGGAGGACGGCGGCAGACTCGTCAGCGGCTGCCTGCCGTTTGTCAAACTGTCATATGCTTGTCGCACGCTGGCCCAGCAAGAAGGCAGAAAAAAGCCCATAAAAATCCCCAAGCCCCAACTTCAATATATTAGCTGAAATTTTAATTACCAACTGCGATTCGGGAAGTCAGCAGTGAAAGAAAATTGGTGAGCTAATCACCAAAATTGTGGATTGAATTTCATTGTATAGAAACAAACTTAAGGCAAAAGTTTTGCCTAAATACTTTATCTTTACTTAAGTTAAATTTTTATGTAACCAATTAAACTAAAAATATTTCTATGAAACCATCTGTAATAGTTCCAATGCCTAGAAAATAGTTTTAGAAATTCTGACACTTTAAAAGCTCTTAAGATAGAAGCTTCTAAAGTGTCTCAGAAATTATAGTTGTAATTTAGTTCAAGATGAATACTACATGTAAATTTAATGTTAAAGCAAAAAACTTAAATAAAGATATTTGCTTTGTCTCATAAATTCTAAAAATGTTGTAAGTACAGGTAGTTTTTATGGCAATTTTCTAGTTATTTTTAGAATTTCTAAGACAAAGCTTAGAAAGTTCTTAAATTTGAAACTTAATTCAAGATAAATACAAGTGTTTACATACTAAAGCTGTGCTTTTGAAATGTAATTTAAATTTAATATATTAATAAAGTACCAAGAGTTTCAAAAATTATATAAAATGATAATGATAACTCAAATCCGATTTGTTGTGTGTACTTTTGAGCCTGGTCCTGCTGACGCCACTCAAACTGTCCCCGAAAGTCCGTTTTTGGTTTTTGCTGCTGGCATGGCAAATATTTTCCATGCGGGGCATTATAAAAGTTTAATTGATTGATTTATACGTGGGGAGTTGTCAAGTCTCCTCGGCAGGCGCTCTGCGGTGGTTCCTCCTCCTTCGCGGAGATACTGCAAACATATTTGGCGGCAGACCCTTGGCGTAGGTAGGTGGTCAATGGAATACCTCGGCATCTCGTGCTTTGTGCGGTTGGATGGCTGACAAATCAATTTCGAATTGCGATCCTTGCGAGGGCGCATTGCAGGGCGGCTAAGCCGAGCTAAGTGTCCTGTAAACTGTTTCAATAGCAACGCCCCGGCCCGTAAGCCGCCCAGCTGGATGTCCCAAAAGCGGAGATCGCCGAAAGGAGATCGGTTTGGCTAGAAAGGAACCGGGACAATGGGCCGGCGATCGGCATTCTTTCTTTCGGGTCACCGCACATCGGGCCAAACAGGATCAATCACCGGAATCGCTCCCTGATCCCCAGGATCATGCGCGAAAATTAGTGCAAACTTCTTCGGCGCTCAGCAGGTAGCGGGCCAGGAGCTGACCGGAAAATCCGATCGAAGGGATTATAATTCCCGCTGCCCCGGTCCTGGACATCCTTTGTGTTTCCTTATTTTGCGACAATTAAGGCAAATATTTTGCGTACTAATTAAGCACGGATCTCGAATGCGCGCAAGGAGGATTTGCATACGGCGCGACGGATTTGCAGCCATTACCCTTTTGTTGGCCAAAGGATTTGCCCGGGGGCGTTGCATGTTCCTCCGGCTTAGCCTCGGACCGCACCGGACCGCCCGTCCTTTCCCGGAACTCGCCTCCTTTCCGCATCCGTCACGCACCGATCGCACGTTTTGTGGCCCTGGGAAACTGAAAATGATATGCAAATATTGACACCCATCATTTTTCAATATTTGAGCGTGAAACAGTGCACATCCTTTTGCGCGCGGCACCGGTTAAGCAAAGGAGTGTCCGAACAGTGGGAGAAATTGTGAAATTGCACTCAAGGCCTCGGAAAACAAAGGAAAATTGATGGATTGCCATTCGGGCCATATCTCGAGGTCATCGCTTTGCAAAGGAATCTTCAAAAAGGCGTTGTCCAAGTCGCCGAGCGTAGCGAATTCGGTTTCACAAATATTTAGACTATTTAGGTATTATCTAAGGAAATTTTGAAGATACTTTGGGAACATTCAAGGCATAAGATCCTGAAATCTCATCAGCAACCGACGCAGTAAGCTTAGAAATGATCAAAATTGTAACCCATAACTGACCCTACTCATTTTTTCCTGCCCAATAAAGTTAAGTAAAGAAAACCATTTGCAAACCATGCTATTTATTTATTCCCCCATCATGCAAATAAAATCCGCAGTCACGACTTACAACATTCATCTTTTATATACCAAAAGAAAGCAGTAACTCCTCCCCTCCATGTGGCCCTGACTCATCACTTTGGTTGAACTTTCCGCCCTGCAGGATTCACTTGCTAATCGGCAGGATTCACTTGCCAGGAAGGGGCTGGGCGGGTGACCTAATGCTCGACCGAATCGAAAGTTACCAGCGATGAATATGCGCAACATTTCCGCAACCAAACTGACACTCAAATCTGCCCCCGAAAAGATCGAACTGCTTCCGCTTTTGGCGGACTCACGTCTCCGTATCTGAGACCGTATCCGGAAGCTAGAAATCATCTTCGGGGCGGGGCACGCGGCGCTGACAGGCAGCAGGATAACAGGAGCCACGACACACAGGACACGCAGGCGAGACACCCAGACATGGGGCATATGCCATGCAGGATAATCGACGCTAAATAGCGGCACGCGACCAACATTTTCCGGCCGTCTAGTACGAATATGATTTTATCGAAAAATCGGGACAAAACGCCGACTTCTCGTCATCGCCGAGGGGGGTGGAACAAAAAAAAAGGGAAATAACTTGCCAAGGGCTCATTATGGAAAATAATTTCATAATTCGTGGGGTTGCTTGTCACCCCTCCAGCCTTTTGACAATGTGCGAACAAACTGGGGTTGGTTGCTTGGTGTTGCTATAATTTTATGAGCGATTTCGTTTATTAATATGTTAGCCAATGTTGGCTGGCACGTGGCAGGAAGGCGTTATGTTTACATTAGCCCCGACCCCTAGCCCACTCGTTGGTGTTATGAAATGATTTGCTTGCAGTGCAAACATTTGTTTAGCCGAGGGCGAAGGATTTGCTCACACAGATTTGCACATTAATGTGCAATTATTATGGATATTTCGGCGAGGCCGGAAGCAATATACCATTTCGTTGGGCTCCGGTGACCCGAGTTTTATTGTGACTTGTAGAATGATTTGTTTAGTAGCAATCTCTGTTTAAGATATGGAAACAAGTTGATAAAATAAATGGTTATTTGGGAATTTATTAGCTCTTATTATGTCAAAGTTATGGTCAAGTATGGAGAGGCATGTTCAGTTTTATGCGAATTGCAAAGGCGGAATGGGGCGTGGCAAACATTTAAAATAATCTTAATCTTTGTACAGGCATATCACATCAAAATCAAGAAGAGTTTTATATCTAGCCATTACCATTTTCGAGAACAAGGTGTTAATACATGAAGACAGACACACGGACAGACGGATAGACAGGCAGACAGACGGACAGGGCTATATCCACTCGGCTGTTGATCAAGCTGATCAAGGTCGGAGACCTTCATGGTATATGGTACATGGTATAATAAAAATTATTTAAAATTTATAAATAGTGTACATATAATATACATTTTATTTGGTTTGTTTCCTCATCTCCTAGAGCATCTAAAAATCAAAATTGATGCAAAAAATAAACCCTAGTTCGAGTGCATTTATGAAAACATCGTCGCCCCCAAGAAAACGCATCTGTTGGCTCTCCATTTCCATTTGGAATCCATTTCAAGTGGAGTCACTTTCCCCGGCCGCCTTTCTCTTTCGCAGGCTGTAACTGCAGCATGCCACAAATCGAATCGGGAGTCGTGTAAACACGGGAAGCCTGGTGTAAAGTATCGCCGGTGGCAGTTGAAACTTCTCCCCCGAAAATCCCGCGCCTGGGTCAACAAACTGCTTGCAAACAGCCCCCACAACTCCAGCCCAAGATGGCCCGAAATCATCCCCAAGCTGGAGTTGAAATCGATGCCAAACTCATCCCCAATCCTTGTTCGAATCTCAGTATCAGGTATGAATAGAGGTTGTCCTTGATGAATTCAAGGATTTCGAGTCACAGAAATATCTGAAAACTTCTCTCAGGGTCAGGGCTAGTCAATTCAAAAGCAACCTATAAATAATCCACCCATTTTAATCCGCGGTCCCCGAGTTAATTAGTCATTTCCATATATCCTCCGGCATTTGCAGCGGCAATTAAGAGGCACGAATTTAACCTGCCAAATGCATTGGGCGGCACGGAAAAATCTTCCAGAAGGAAAGGATTAGTTGCTTCATATTTTTTGGGGACATTAACACGGATCACGCAATGCGGCGGAGTATAAGCTTGCTCCAAAAATAGTTGCCATCATTAGAGGCCGAAATTTATTCGACGTAGAGGGAGCGGCAGCGGCGGCGGCACGTTCCAAAACAATTTAGAAAATAATAAATAGCAAACATAAATTAAATTATTGTAATATACTTTGCCGGCAACCGCCGTCTAAGCTTCCCGATGCGACTCCTCCGGCGTCTGGTGCGCAATTAAGTTAAGTCTCAATGGGCTGGCGGGGCGAGAATTCCCCTCTGGATATCCACGAGGCCTTTCCAAGGCCCCCGAAATATGGAATATACCCAAGGCGGTGCATAGGGGGGGAATGTCAAAAACGCAATTATTTATACAAACTGAAACATTTTAAAATCAATTAGAAAATGTGGCGACGCATGGCGCATGACGAACCAACTGCCACCGCTCGGGATTTTGATTTTCGATTGAGGATTTCTCGGTCTTCCCCCCGCAATTTTTCGGCTTTTGTTTATCCAAGCGGCACAAATGAAGTGGCCTGCCTGCCTTCTGCCGCTGCACCACTTTAATACACGCCCCTCCGCCCGTTTGTCTGCCGTCGAAGTTTTCCAGGGGGATAGTCCACGTCGCGGGACAGCGAGGCATCCAGATACAGATATAATGATGTCAATGACAAATCACGGGCGCACGTCAAAAATCTGTCCTGAAATATTTCCAACTGTCACTTGGATGGGAGGCCGCGTCTAAAATTAGTTCCCAAATATTGTTACAAATGTGTTGAGTCCAAACAACTGGGAACTAATGAGAGAGTAGAGCCGTCCCCGGAATCCTCAAGTGGATGCAGGCCTCACAAAGGCAGTCACTTGAAGGCGGACACAAATTTACTTGAAAACACAAATAGCTGACAGAAAAATGGGCACAAGTTATGAGTGCAGTTGAGGTCGAAGGAATTATGGAAACGGGGTACAGGGCTTGTAAAAACAAACAGTTGGCAGGAATTTCAACTAAAAATTAGGTTTTATTCCAAAGATTTGAAGCCAATCAAATAGATACCTGGTTCTCAATTTCCACCTGATTTTTAGAACATAATAGCATTGAAATTGGCGCAACAAATATTTGCAATTTGTGTTTGGAAGTTTATGACACTGGTACGGCATGTTTTTATGGAGAAGCCTGTGGGCGCAACACATTTTTGTAATTGGAGCGGACGGAAGTGGGCGTAACCGGCTGATTTTTGCAACACAGATAGATATTGGCTCTACCAATTCACTATCCAAATTGAGTGCCTCTAAAGCTAAAATTGTGGATACCACAGAATTTAGCGGTTTGCGGTGGTGCTGGGGGTGGTAGCCGACTTTTAAAACAAACCTGTGCTGAACTGGTAACACAAAATTCTAAATACGCAATTACTTTTTCTCTATTATGGTCTTCAAAATAAAGACGTTCATATGGACAGACGGACGGACGGACAGACAGACGAACATGGCTAGATCGAATCGGCTTTTGATGCTGAACAAGAATATATGTACTTTATGGGATCGGAAAAGCTTCCTTGTTACATAAATTCGTACTTATTCAATATATCCTTGTTCTTTTTAATAACCGGGAATAATAAGGTACCATAAAATGTATGCTACTTAGTTATTGGAAAGCTGCCTAAAATATTCGATCTAATACAGGCTAAGCCAAAGTAACATACCTTGACAAAATTCAGAGATGTCCTTCAGGCGACAGGCGGCTCAAATCGCAAAATTTAGCGAAGCATCAAATTCGCTGACAGATGACACGAAAACTCGCTTTTTGTCAGTGCAAAAAACGAACCCTTTGTCGCCGCGAACGCGAATATGGGGTAATATTAATCTCGATTCCCTTTGGCACGGTGATGCATCAAACAAGATTGACAATGCCTCGTTCAGATCAATAACTCGCTGGCTTGCTAAATGTTCCAGAGTCAACCCCCGAATGAAATTTTTGGTGACACTCTAGCATTAAAAAAGATTCAGACATTTTTGCAACCCTTTTTGCGGAGTGGCATAAAAAATTGCGCCACTCGAGGGCAGGCGTAACGAACAAGTGCTGGACACAGTGCACTCCAAGAAATTGCAATAAAACTTTGAATTTTCATTGGGTATAGGTGATTTATTTAGCAGGAATGTGTGAGTCTTTGAGTTGCTGGCTTAAAGACAAATCTAAGTTTATATTCACAAAATTTGAAACTTGTGTTCTCTAGCTTCAATTTGGAAAATCATATTTCCAAAAGAATAATAAATAAAATGCTACAATTGTTCTTATTTTTCATTTAACTTGGTTAAATTTATTCACAAAAAACCAAAAGATTTTAACAATTTTGGAAGTGTGACTTGGAATAAATTTTTAGGATACCTTAACAAATAAAGCTTCATAAAT
Organism: Drosophila ironensis; assembly: GCA_021223825.1. Classification (NCBI taxonomy): domain Eukaryota; kingdom Metazoa; phylum Arthropoda; class Insecta; order Diptera; family Drosophilidae; genus Drosophila; species Drosophila ironensis. The sequence goes on from JAJJHQ010001334.1 coordinate 857,986, forward strand.
GGTATTGAATATTTATTGATAATTGATAACATTTTCGAGAATATCTAAACACAATTTATATGTAAGTACTAACACCCATTAATAAAATGAGAATATGTTTTATAATAAATGAAAAGTTAGGATCCTAAATGCCTAGATTACATCCTTGTATTCAAGATAGGTATATTTAATATTAACACGTATCGGCTCAAATTTCTCTTAAAATAAAAGCCATTTACCCGTTTGTCTTATCTCCCAGTTACTGTTTGTGATGCCTGATTTTTTGCAGTGATCTTGGGAAGGAAGAGGCGGTGTTATGGCCTGGCAAAAGCGGAAATGAAATTAAGCGAAAATATGTTCTCGGCTAGCGAGCCCCACCACACTATTTTATATTTTTTTGCCGGCTCTTTCTCCACATTAAATTAATCAATTTAACCAGGATGGTGGCCGGGGGGAGGAGTCCGATCGAGACATACCATTAGCATGATTTAGTGCGGCGACCCCGCGGCTTCATTAGCATAAAACACTTCTTATGGCCATTCTAGGAAACGGAGGCCGCGACTTTTCTCAAAACAGAGTTCAGCGTTCAGCGTTCCATCGTTCAGTGTTCAGTTTTCAGTGTTTAGCGTTTACAGCCCAATGAAGATTGAGATTGAAGCCGGAGGGATCACCGGTGAGAGCTGCGGTTACTGTATAATTTTTATGATATTGCCCGATTGTTTCTGTTCTTTTCACCACCGATTTTGTTGTGTTTGTTAAATTTATTTTTACTGTCGTTCGGCGGGGCCACAAACATTTTATACTCAATTAATTCATCATTATTCGAGGCTCTCCGTTCCCGGATTGGACAACGTTACACGGGGAGTCATGGAGCCCCGGCCACCAGTCAATCTTGTCAGTCATCAAAATTTGTTTTGCTTTTTATTCGATTTCGGGCGAAATTTTTTCGTCTCCGCTTCGGCTTTTGTGCGTCTCGTTGAGTGTTGAGTGTTTTTGTTTAATTTTAATTTATTTACATTGAAATTCAATATTTGGTAAATGTATTTTTAATTTTACTGCTGTTGATTATTATTGACGGATCCGATCTGATGAAAAGGAATTTACGTAGCCGTTAAAATCCATCACCCAAATGGAATAGATCCCCGCACCGAGATACGATGTTTTTGGTTTCTTTGTGGAGTTTTGGTGTTTCGGTACCATCGGAATATGACACATGGCAAACACCTCGTAAGCTTTTCCATTTTATGGACTGCGAAGAACTCTCGGAGAAGTTCAATGACTCTGGGGAAATGGCTTGAATAAACATTTCGATTGAAATGGTGGAGCCTTTTATTTCGCTGGATGGCTTAGCTTTTGATATTAAGGTATGCGTATGCAAGGGGTCTCAAATAAAAGTAAACCGAAATCGCTTTCCCAGATCTAGGGCGAAACTTTAATTAAATGAGGTAAAAGTTGAGTTTCCAAATTATCTGGGCTTAGGTTTATTAAAGATGTAAGGGGGTAATTGAGTTTGCTTGGTAACTCTGGGGTTTTGTTAATGTTCTTTGATTATTCCGATAGTTCCGATTATTTCGATTACAGATGAAGTGGTTTGATATGGGATGTGGCTGCGATTTCAGGCGGTAAAAGTAGGGTTTCCAACTCATCTAGGTTTGGGATTGTTAAAGATTTCATGGAGTAATAGAGTTTCCTTGATAGCTTTGTGGTTTTCTTAACTAATCTTTGATTATTCCGATTACATCCCTTTTTAGGAATGTGGCTGCGACTGCAGACTTTCCCTCCGATGAGTCCTTCGCAATTGGTCAACTCGATAAGTTGCATCACCCAACCACTCTCTGGGAAATGCCTTGAATAAACATTTCGATTTAAATGGTCGCATTCCCAAATCTAATTAAATTAATGAGGTAAAAGTAGAGTATCCAACTTATCTAGGCTTAGGATTATTAAAGATGTAATGGGGTAATTGAGTTTCCTTGGAAACTCTGTGGTTTTGTTAATTATTCTTCGAATAATCCGATAATTTCCATTACAGATAAGCTGGCTTCCGATTATTGCGATTACAAATAAAGTGTTTTGGTAAGGGCCTCTCCAGGGATGTGGCTGCGATTGCAAACTTTGCCTGCGTGAGCCATTCGATTTTCCCCAATTGGGCAACTCGATAAGTTGCATCACCCAACATACTGGACTGCGTTCTGGTCGGGTCCGGTTGGGTTTTCATTCCATCGCGATACGGCAAACGTTCCAATCTGGGCCCCACAAAAAGGGAATAGACAATGCAGCCGATTTCGATGCCGATGCGCCCATCCTTTGGGCCCGGCCGAAAAAACACAAACCCCAAAACCCAAACCCAGTTACAGTTGCGAAAGGAGCGCAAATATGTGGCAATGTGGGGGGGCCGGGATGTGGGCGAGGGGCAAAAGGTAAAACGGTGGGGGCTGTGCGAGGCGAATGCATTTGCGGAAATGTGTGCACAACATGCAACATAAATGGAAATGCCGTTTGGAAAACATATTGTTTTTGGGCTCCACCAACCGACCAACCAACCATTCGCATCCCTCCCCCGAAATGCACTAATTTTCCTAACGCGCCCCATGAGGCTGCAGCCGAAAGAGGAGCCCCAAAGGGGGGAGGGGGGGGTGGACGGGGGTGGTGGCAAGGCTTAGATTGAGGATGGGGCCGTGCAGTGGGTGCTTCGTTGCAGCGGCGCACATTTTAGAAATTGGACGGCATTTTTCGTTGAATTGTGTGCTGATTGTAATTCATTCCATGTGTGTGCGGGTGTGTTTGGTCAGTGTACACAGGCAGTGCCTCTGTGTGGCACCACCACCACCCCCAAGCCTGAAGCCCCACTCACCCCTCGCACACTCACAGAGAAAATTTGAAAATTTTGATTGCATGTTTCGATACAAAATGGCGCTGCAAAAACGAACTCGAACTGATGATGAGGCATGCCAATCCTGACGAGGACGAGGGATCCTTTCTACCCCGGACAAGGACTGCCCAGCGGTCAGGGGGCCAGCTAGGGAGGGGGGGTTGCAAGAGAGGGTCCTGCCCTGGCCTGGCCTGGCTAAATTGCAGTGCGTTCGTTGTTCGTCCTGAAGCCCAGGACGCTGGACTTTTGTGCGTTCGCCTGCGCCGTCCGGGTGCAAATGTGCATTTTAGATCGTCGAAGCGTAAATTAGGATTTCAAAATGACATTTGGAATATTTACGACTTTGCCGGCGCACAGGCTCTATACCGAAGCCCCCCCAATCTCCACCCCCCAGCCGTTGTTGTTCATGGTAATTGCGTAGCCGGTTACTCGATGATGTCCTGTCTGTTTGCGAACAGGTAGATGGGCCCTCGGCAGAGGCGGGGCAGGCGGGGGAAGGCTCCGCAACGAATCGAAATTGCCAAAAAGCTCCCTTTGTTGAATTATGCAACTTAAAATTTGGCACAAGTCCGTCTCAAAATTGCCGAAAATAGCATTTGCAGCTTTTGATTGGAAAATTGTTTGATTGGTTGCAATTTCGTGTTTAAATATTTTCGCAAAAAGGGCCAGAGTGAGGGCTAAAACATGTAAAACCACTCAAAATTCCATCGTAGCTGCCCAAAGTTCTCATTTCGATGCCGAGGCAATCAATCTCGGTCATGTCGATTTCATATAAAAGTCAAACTTGTCGTTGCGCCCAAAGACCAAAAAATGAAATCGCAACCCAAAGCTTCCCCCCCACACAAAATCCAGGATCCGAGAGCCCAGGATGCGGGATATGGGATGCCCATCACCGTCACAGAGCCATCAATGTCTACCGGCTTCAAAATAGACTCTCGTCAACGCAAAGCAGCCAAAAAGCAGGCATAATAAACCAAAAACAGCAACAATGTTCAGAAATTGAGCACACGAAAAAGTAAAATTGTCCAAGTACCAAAGCACATAAGCATGTTAAACAAACAATACTCGTATAAACACTGAAATACACTTTCTAAAGGCAAAGGAAATCACATAAAAATACAACTTATTAAAGTAAAAAATGTAGCAATTTATAGCACCAACAAGCAATTTTATTTATTTAATTCTCGTGCTGAAAACATAGCCCTACGAAGTTGAAACCCTATTTTCTCAGTGCAAATATACATGCCTGCACATATGTATATTTGGTATATTTTCCATTTTCACCGAAATAAATAAACATCATCAATGTCAAATGGAAATCACTCGCATTGGCAGCGCACCCCGGGAAATGAAATGGAATTGGGTGGCTGGCTAGGTGGGAATGTGTCATTTTGGGGACAAAAGATACGAGTACAACAAACCGAAATGGTGGAGGGTGGCCGGCCAACGGCATTTGCTTTTTATGAAACTATTTCAAAATGTGAATCCAATTCGCATAAAATTTTGTCAGCATCGCATGTGACATGTGAAATAAAAGCAAATAAGAAAGTGGATTCAATCTAGGTGGCCGGCGGGGCTGTTTATTGGGGGTGTTTCAAACAAAATATATAAAAATAAATGTCAATATCACGCTGTCCGTCCGTCCATCGGCTGTTTATTGACATTTTGGCAAACGCAAATCTCGCCGCGCCTGTAAATTCGCAAGGGAGCTGGTCGTCGCTGTTTTCCTTTTTATTTCCCCAGTGTTTGTTGTGCTATTTTTTTATTTTGGTGGAAAACATGTTTGAAAACCATTGGCACATGTCCTTATGAATGATGTGCTAATGTGACAGGGCGATGTGCATGTTTGAGTGCATTTTTTGGGCTACAAGGTGGGATATATCAGTGATAACAAGAAAGAACGATTTTAGTCGAGGGTTTCGACTATAAATACCCGGTTCTTGGTGTCCAACTGATTTTTAAAGCTTGGATAATTTTAAAAAGATAAAATATTTTTAATATAATATGCTACCAATATCATATCCGAACATACTATTTCTAAAATGGAAATTGTATGCATCAACATCCAACTCTCTGCAATATCAACATGAACCCCAAAAAAATGATGATAAATGTCATATTGCTATTAAATTGCTAAGTCGATCCATGTCTGTATGTCTGTCCGTCCGTCCCTCCGTCCTTCCAAACGTCTGTCCGTATGAACGCCTAGATCTTGGAGACTATAATCGATAGGGAAACTCTATAATAGTTAGTC
>JAJJHQ010001334.1:863185-960690 GCA_021223825.1 Drosophila ironensis
TGCTATTTTTTTATTTTGGTGGAAAACATGTTTGAAAACCATTGGCACATGTCCTTATGAATGATGTGCTAATGTGACAGGCCGATGTGCATGTTTGAGTGCATTTTTTGGGCTACAAGGTGGGATATTTCAGTGATAACAAGAAGAACGATTTTAGTCGAGGGTTTCGACTATAAATACCCGGTTCTTGGTGTCCATCTGATTTTTAAAGCTTGGATAATTTTACCAATATCTACCAATATCATATCCGAACATAGTGTTTCTAAAATGAAAATTGTATACATCAACATCCAACTCTCTTCAATATCAACGTTTCCGGATATGGAACATGATCCCCAAAAAGATGATAAATGTCATATTGCTATTAAATTGCTAAGTCGATCCATGTCTGTATGTCTGTCCGTCCGTCCCTCCGTCCTTCCAAACGTCTGTCCGTATGAACGCCTAGATCTTGGAGACTATAATCGAAAGGGAAACTCTATAATAGTTAGTCAAGAAACTCGAACTTCCTTTTGCTTAGAAATTTATTCTCAAAAGTATTCTATTTCTAATGTAATTATCCTCCGAAATCATGGCTAGGCTAATTAATGGAATCACTTTTGATGATTTCTGGTCTGGCTTATTTCGAATCAAGTAACTCCCACTGATCTCGATTACAATCTCAATTTCCCCTCCGATTTTCCCACTCCCATTCCCCGATTAGAGCCAATTGTTGGGTCCTGCGCTCCACTCCGTCCCATTTACGGGTCGTATGAAAATCAAAACCTCCCTGGGGCTGCATAAATTAAAGGCTTGCCTTGACGGGGAAAAATAAAAAACGAGAAATAAAAAATCTGCACCCTTCCCTTGGAGCCGCGTGCTGGAAATGCGCGACACAAAAGGCGGGCAACAAAAAATCGCTGTGGGACAATGACAGGCCCCAAAAGCGACTGCCAGGACACTTTCTCTCGCCCCCTCCCCCTCTCCCCATCAGGCCCTGTAAAGGCATATCCTTGGGAGAATGCTGCACCACAGAATTCCAAGAAAATGCGACAGTTTTCACTTCAAGTGAGGGGGGCAAGAGAGCAGCCGGGGGCTGTTTTGAGAAACGCATTTGACACGCGGCGTGCGACATTTATCAAAAAAGGTACAGTGGCTGCGACTGCGGCGGAAAAAAAACGTGAAGGAAGAACTCGACTCAAAAAAAAATAACAAATAACAAAAATTGAAACCGAAATGGAGACAGGAGTTGTGATTGATCGGCGGGCAAGTGTGCTTCTTAGACAGTTTTCGTATCGATAGGGGGAGGGTCTATTACGGTTGACCTTTGACACGTGCGCCTTGGCCTAACCCTTTCGGAATGCGGTCTACCATTATGTTTTTACTCCCTTTTTTATTACAGCAAATCCATCATTATGAGAATTTTAAGTTTTTAAGTTTAAGTTTGTGTTTAAGTTAAGTTTAAGTTAAGTTTGTGCAAATGTATGTAACAGGGAGACGGAGGCATATCCGGTCCCATAAAGTATTCCATCTACCATGTGCCAAGTTTTATAGAGATCGGTCAATAAATAATGAAGATACGCCCAACAATATGTTCTTCGCCTTTTAAACCATTTCTGCTTTGACTTAATTTGGGGTTAAAATGTTTAAGCAGTAAAACTAAACGATTCTGAAAATAGGTATATGGTATCTCGTTGTCTATAAATCTTCACTGCAGCGTTTTAACTTATTTTCCATAATAATATTATATAACTAGACAAATTTTTAATGTTGTGAATGTATTTGTACAATCCAAATGTAATACAGGTAGATATTATAACGAAAAATATACATATATAAAATATAGCTTAATACAGATAAAACTACAAAAAATATATAATGGTAAGCTATCCAAATTTCCAGATCTCAATTTTTAGGATTGATTTTCTTGCTTTTTCTTGATTTTTTTTCTACTTTTTCTCTCTTCGCTTGCAAAATCTGTGTGCTCCTTGCTTCTATCGACTCGAATGGTAAATAGATTGTAATAATTATAATGTTTTTACATTACTTGTTCCCGTCTTTTGTCAGTTTGCAATCCAAACATCCAGTCACCATATAAACAGAACTACTAGACCATCGATTGACGATGGGCGGCTCACCTGGTACCGAAGACGATGCGGATTCAGGTTCCTGTGCGGTCCACCTCCTACCAACGACGATGCCGTTGCTGGTTCCTGGACAACACCGATCGCACATCCTTCGTAAACCTCAGGGCATCCAGCAGGGGCAGCAGCATCAACAGCGCCGTGTCCATCGGATCCGAGTACCAACTGATAATGGGTATGGCATTGTTCGGACAGCCGCTAACCGCTTTCGGTGAATTGTCAATGATAAATATCCTTTTTAAGTCACTGCAAATGAACGAAAGATCCTTGGTATGGGACCCGTGGACGAGCTTGCAGTGTTGTCTGTAGTAGCGCCGTCGGAGGATGTTCCGGCCGTTGTCCAGCCTGTCCGCCACCGCCGATCCGTAGGTCTCGACGCTGGCGGTAAACACGACCAGGTCGTACCACTGTGAGACCTTGTCCAGAAAGAAGTCCACATGTGGCCTCTTGTGTATGAAGTACTTCATTGACCTTTGGCGGACAGTCACCTGAATTGTGAAATCGTGCGACGAACTGAACTGCACCGAATTGCTCTTTACCGAGTGCATGAGCGTCTCGTCCAGGTCCAGGACCAAGGTCTTTTGCTGCACAAGGGTCAGGCGATGGCGCGAGACGGGCGACAGCGGAAGGGGTTCGTACTTAACCGGTTGATAGGAGAGTACTTGCCGGTTGAACATGACACAAATCTGTTTCCAAACATTCGCGAGCAGCAAGAAAAGCGCATGCAATTTCATTTTCAGCTGCGAAATCATCTTGTGTTCAGTATTCATTGTTTATATTTATATAGAACTCGTTCTCCAAGATGGTAAGAGCTAAATGCTTTTTGATTTAGATCGGTTATACGGGTACGCAGATCGCGTTTATGTTACGCTTTTGCCACGCTCCTTACCGTTTCGCAATGTGTTAAAAAGTGTTTTTTTGGGCACACATTTGACAATATTTTCGAGGGACATACATTTATTTGTTAACAATTTAATTCTCTAGCCGTGTGGCAAGTTTTATAAGGATCGGACTATAAATAATGAAGATTTGGCCTTTGCCAGTCTCAAAGCCGTATGACGTCACAACAACCCCTTCTGCCCTGACTTGAGTCATTGTAAGTGCTTGTTTCATAAATATTTCATGGAATTTGGGTTGATACTTATATTTAAACGGAAACTAATTGATAATGAAACTAGGTGCAGAGAAATCTGGACTACAGCGATTCTACTTGTTAAGTTATTGATTGTGGAATTTTTGGGTATGGTCCTGGTTGCTGTAAAGAAGTACCTCTAAAGGTTGGGAGTTTCGCACTGTCGTAAACATTTCGAACAAGTCACCGATTTATTCCCCACTAGCCCACAAATTTATGAATTTCCAAGGACCATAAATCGGAGTTCGGACCGCAGTTTCCATCAAGTTTATGACGAATGTTGGACGCAAGGACTCGGATTGAGCCACATGTGGCGATTTATTGGCCGTGTCGCCACCAATGAGGCTGCGGCAGCAGTTGCAATCAAAATTGAAATCGAACGGGGCATCATTATCTTTCGCCCAATGCTCATAACTCAGGTGGAGAGTAAAACACACTCGGACGAGCCATTGCATTGGCGACAAGTCGCAGACCAAGTTGGCCAGATCCCACTGTGCGGCGTCATAAAACTACATTCATTCATTTATAATTTAATATCGATCGATCGGTGTCGACTCGCTTGCCGCTGATGGATGTGCCGGGCTTGGACGTGAGCTTGACTTTAGGTTTGACTTTGAGTTGGAGTTTGAGTTTGAGTATGAGTTTGCGTTGGATTGCTGCACTGGCCGTCGTAAAATTTTATGCCAACCATCCACCGGCCATCCACATTTATGGCCGGCAAAAGTTTGCCCGGCCGGCTTTTCCTCATCGCCATGCGTCCGAGACTGAGACTCATATTTTTGTGGCCTTTATGGCGTTTGGCAAATCGAAGGCCATAATTCACAATTTAATTAAGAGTCGCAAATAAAGCAAACTGCATTCTTGCAGGCAGTTTATCGCTCAGTCCCCTCGGTGGGGCAGAGAGGTCGCACATTGAAAATCCAAAGCCCGGATCAAATGTCTCGGTCTTGGTCTCGGTTTCAGGCCATTTCTTCATTTATTGGGGGCCCAGCCAGGTGATTGGTCTATGACGTGGCTGAGATGGAAGTTAAATTGCCAATTCCAAAGTCTTTCGGTTTATGCTCATTGCTAAATCTCTTGAGTTGCCTTTACAGCATTTTTATAATATAAACATTAGGATCTCTTAAAGGCATTTACATTTTCCAGATCAGACTGAAAATACAAGGGATCTTGCATCTAAGCTTCATAAAATATATAGTAATATCGGAATATATTTTGTTAGAAATTGAATCAAAGATATGCAACTAAACTTTTCCCAATATTTTATTCCAGACCTATCTTTTTATCTCAAATATATAGCTCAATAAGCTATAATCGATTTAAATTGTTGTTTGCAACTCTAGCTACAACTTTAAATTATAAAAGAACACATGATATAAGGCGAGGCTTATGCAAAATAATTTCCCTTTCAGATCCTTTTCCATGGAGAAACTTTTCACACAAAACTCTCAATCGAAGGGTGGGCCACTTGAAAGGAAGATGCGTAAAAGTAATTTTAATCGAAAATTGATTTATAATTGAAAAATCTCATTTGCAGAAATTGATTTACCGCAGCATCCGCAGCACCCAGAAGGAATCCCACTCGCTTCCCCATTATCCCGTTCCCGTTTCTCCGGAAAATGCGTGCAATATTTTTCTGTTCAAAGGCAAGTCTTGCAGGGAAGCGGTGAAGGGCGGCAGCAGGGAAAAGCTGAGGTAACCGAGCGTCAAGTGGTTGAGCCAACAAAACTTTTGCTACAGTAGAAAAATGTCTGCTAAGGACGAGCAGAAGCGAAGAAGCTGCAGGAACTTGCCAGGAAAATAAGCACACTTAAAGAAAGCAAAAGCGTTGCTTAAAATTTCCTTACAATTCTAGAGGCATAAGGAATATTATAACCCTTAAAATACATCTAAAGTTATCGATAAAATGAATTTTCTGGGACAAAACATCGCAGATTCCAGACGATTATGATTAGATTGTCAAGCAGCAGGTGAGGTTTTTCCTGTGCATTTTCCAGCCGGGCTTGAGTTGGCATCTTTTGACTGCCCCGCTATCTCCTGGCGCTTTGTCATCATCAAAGCAAAGAAGCTGCCGCCGCACCGCCAACTTCGCCCATTCACTTTGCTTACGTTTAGATTTTTCTAGCTATTTTGCTGCTGCGGCTGCTGCGGTGAGCGGCACGCTTGCGGCAACATTGTAATTTTGAAAATGAGTAAAGTTTGAAAAACCTTGTGGCAAGCCCCGTTCAGCTGTATCCCCATTGCCTCTTTGCCTCTTTACCCTGGGCTCTGGCTAAATCAAATTCTTATTGAAATCTTTTGGCCCGTCAGCTCCCGACACCGCAGCCACTTCCGTTTCCGCTTTGACAATTGTTTTGAGCCTGCGCCGCCTTCCACGGCCCCTCCCCCCCTTTGCTTGCCACTAATCCAATTATGCAGCGAGTGCAGGAAAGTTTTTAAATAATTTAGCAAGTTTTCCATTACCATCTCTCTCTGTTTGGCCCCCGGCATTCGACAGCAGCACCCACTGCACTGCCCGTAAATTATGTCCAAGCCGGAGTCCGAGTCTCTGTCCAAATCCAAGTCTGAGTGCCATTTCCACCGTCTCAAGTGTCATCTTTCTTTGTCTGGTGTCTTGCGACAGGAGGTGGCTTTTGCCAATTATTGCAATGCGCATTGCGCACGCACCTCAGGGCAATTAAATTTAATTTTCTCGCAGACGCCATTGTCTGGCCAAGGATAATTCGAGGACGAAGCCCTGTTTCCCGCCTGACTGATTTATCTTGATTCCGGCGGGCGGCTAAGCTCCACTGATCGCAGGATTCCTTAAATTCAAGCAACATTTTTAAGGTTGTAACTCAAGCAAAAAAATGGAAGTCCGTAGGTTTGTTCAGAGTCTTTGATCATTTTAAATGCCCAAATAAAACCGCTTAACCAATGGTTATAAATCTCAGTTAGTAATCCCTCAGCGAGTTGAGAAACAATTAAAATATTTGATTAGCCATGGCTCATTTTAACAACGCAGGCACACACAATTCCCAAAAAAAAAATACAAATCCAAATCAAAAGGCAATTTAATTCATTTATATGTCACAAAAACAAAGAAATATTGTGACCAGAAACGGCATGCATCAAATGCGAGAATAATCAAATAAATTCCAAAAAGCTAAATCGAAAAATTGAAACATTAAAAATAAACCTAATCGCTTTTGTGTATCCATCACGCAAATTTTTATAACGCTCATAAAAATGAATCGAATCGAATCGAACAAAAACAACGAGAAAATGCAAATGGCTGGATGGAAGGCGATTTGAATGACAAAACCAACACCAATCGACGACGACGGCTTTTGGCTTCAGCTGTCAGCCTCCGATGGTTACTTTTTGTCCAGTTGTCGACCAGACCTGTCTGGCTGTCTGGCTGGGCCAATAAGTTGGCCAGTTAATGGTATGCGAGTAGGGAGAGATATGGCTTGTTTTATTCGCTCGATTAGCCGCTGCCAAAAAGCTGTCCAAACGAGACATTAGGCATTAGGCCCATAAAGACCTCAACTTCCGTAGACTGCAGTTTGGTTTATGCGTGGGAGATATCCGATCGGCGCACGACTTCACGACTTGTGACAACGCAGCTCTCTCATTACCAGATGCGGCACGTTCTGCGATCGGTTGCACGCGTAATTTAACCAAATTTGTCGCATTGCGGCAACGCTGCGTATGCGCAATCTGCTCGTTTGGATTTCGCGCGATATAAATCATGTTGCCATAAATACGGTCAATCCGCAAACGACAAAAAAAAAAAAAAACTGCAATACACATGTCCATGTCTCGCTCGTATCTGTATTTAGTGCGTCATGTGTTAAATTTCCCTAATAATAGTCAAATGTGCTCAATAAAATGATCACGTACGAGGCAATCGATCGGAGCCTGAACGCTCGTAGGTGACCGTTTTGGATGACACAAATTTTGAACTCGTTTTTGATTTATAGCCAACCCGGCCAGATACCGCCGCTCGCTTGCCTAATTCAATAAAGTCAAATCAGTGCAGGGGCCCCAACGGATCGAAGCAGACTTTTGCATCGCTTTGAGCGATATTTATCGGATATTTACACCATAAGCAAGCGCCAAAAAAATTGCCTTTATTTGTTTATTGTACATGAAGATCCCAGCGGACTCCTCGTAAGATGCCTTTGTGATCGCAACTATGTCAATATTGTCACGCCATCCGCACCCCAGACTGCACTCAACTAAAAACTTATGTATCCTAACCCGATGCAGTTTTTACCTTTTCGGAGCGACAGCCGTCAATCAATTTGTTAGCTCTGCCAGCGATGTTCAGCGATTGTTTCTACTTATTTCGTTTGTTCCGATTGTGACCTGTCATTAAACAAATGACGGCTCATTTCCAAATCGGCTCCGAGCAATTTTGCTTAATTTGTAATATTTTTTGCGTGCTATTGGTATTTTAAAAGGAGCCCCAAAACACGCATTTAGGTGCCCGATTGTCGAGCGAATGCTAAAACGATGTGGCAGTGATCTTTAGTTATTTTATAGATTTAAACCCATTAAAGATATTTTATTCAAACGAAAGAGTCTTGCAGGCAATTTGCCTTGGGATAAATGTGATAAGGGAGCAAAGTATCACAATTTCAACTAAAATATCATATACATTTTTGGCATTACAAATATTTCTTGAACTTATCTATATAGCTTGCTTAGATCATTTGTTTTAAAATCTCTATAAACTGTAACTTTATACACATTTTCTTTCAATAATTTGTTCATCCACATTTTAGTGAGCTAATAAATTTAAACACAATACCAATTTTCTAGTATGTAGCATTTCCGCAAACTTTTTCCCAGAGTGGTTTCCGTGCCTCTGTCCATCGATTGCCTGTACAATGCCTCGCAGTTTGATGTGGCTGACCACACGGAACCCAAATTGCAACGCCGAGCGATTGCTTTGGATGTAGGAGCAATCACTTGAAGTGAACCATTGATTCGCCCTCCCCAGAGATGGGTTGCGATACCCAAATCGCCTGTCCTGCCGTACAACAATCCGTCCGCCGGTTGGCATTTGATTCGGCCAATTTATGGCACGTTCCGCCGCCCGTCTTGGGCCGCCGAGGGGAGGATGAAGAATTTGGAGCGAGCTGGCGCAGCGCAGCGCATGACCATAAAGCGGCCGCGGCGGTCGCCGGTCGCCTGTTGCCGGCAAGCGGCAAGAATGCCGCTGTTGGCCAAAACGGCGGTCAGACTTGGTCAGAAATTATTGCAATCACATGGACCAAGAACAGTGGTCGGAGGGGTGACGAAGTAGCAGTAAAAATAAATAAATTCAGCCTAGAATATTATCTACTGGGCCCCGTTGGGATTCACTTTTATTTTTCTACAAAAACATTATAGGTATAATATTATTTTAAGTAGTATTACATGGGTATATTAACAATTGCCGATCTCGTATAGTTTTTTTTAAGAAAAATCTATTTGTTTTACTTAAAATCAATTTATTTCACCATTAGATAACTTTTTGCTTTGTAAAAATTAGAAAAGATAAACGAAAAAGGCTTAAAATTAACTATTTACTTAAGTTTTCCAGGCTTACACAGAATATTTAAAATTATCATGACATACATGATGAAATTACATTTTTGATAAATATTTGTTTCTATAATTCGATCGCTCTTTTTAAGAATATTAAGGTAAAAGCAATATTTTCGTTTTCCATAGACAACATGCCTTCAATGAAGCACAATACTTTATATTTCAAATAAAAAAGCAACACCCAATTAAAAATAGTTAACAAATTTGTATTTATACCACACTTTTTTTTACTGGCATCTAGTGAATAATTTTTGGGAGTTTACAACAGCCAAATAAGACTCCAATTGATGCAAAAACGTGGCCTAAAAATGGTTTCGGTTTCCTTTGATTATTTGCAACCCAAAAATAGAAGTCCAAAGTTTATTTCTTATAAAAAATCAACACACAAAGTGACATTAATGTCGTATAATTTCTAATTATAAAATATATTTCGCTTCTGGCATCTAGTGGATAATTTTCCCGAGCTTACAACATCCAAATGGGACTCCAATCGATGCAAAAGCTTGCCCCACTGTGGTGCAGTTGCTGTTGCAGCTGCCGCCTGTGCCCGGCGCATGTCAACATGGGTTTCATAAATGGCAGCGGACAGCGTTTTGTCAACGCGTTATGTTCTGGCTTGTTGTTGCTGCCTTTGTTGCGTTTTTTGTTGCAGTTGCTGCCGCCGATGTTGCCTATGCCTTTTTGTGTCGCCCCGGTATTCAGTTCAATTTTTTGCTCAATTTTTAGTTTCGTTTTTGTTGGTCCCGCAGCTTATTTATTTAATCTCTGTGTTTGTGTTTGTTTTATTGCACCGCATTTGGCAACTGGTTATGAAGTCTCATTTTCGTATTTCTCTTAATTAAAAACTGCACTAATTTTTAATTAGGCTGTTTTCCCCTGCCTTATTCGATGCGCCAGCAATGTCGCTCGACTGCTCGATTTGTGCACTCACTTATTAATTAATAATTTATTTTGGCTTGATTGCCGGACGATTTATGTAATGCCCCTGCAGTTGCGCGATGAATTCCCAATGCGATCGAATTGGCAATCATTTTTTACTCTCCTTTAAATTTGATTGAACTTTGGCCAAAACTGGCCCATAAATTACTCTATTTCATTTGCTATTTCCTAGATTTATTGAGTGGAAACTTGAGATGCAAAATTGTATTGACAAAAAATTAATGGCCCAGCGATGGAGCACAACGCTTATAATGATTTCGACCCCAATTTATCAAGCCGGGAAATGATTTTCCGCCGAAAAGTCGTCATCCCCCCAGTCGGAGGTGGGAAGCAAAATGAAAAATAAAGTTTTCGCCGTGTTTATACAGTATGCATACAATATAAAGCACGAGCAATCAAACAATGATGATGCGCAAGAATTCACATTTTCAAAATGAATGAATAAATGGGTGGATGGTGGGATGGTGGAATGATGGGATGGTTGGGGCCTGGCGGCGAATGAATAATATGGAAATATATATCCTTATCCTGCGGATGCGAAGCAGGGTGGGATGGACCACGACGAGGAAGCGAAGCGCGTCATGTCAAAAAGTTTCTGACTCGGGAACTTGAGGCATGTTTGTTATCATTATCATTAGCCGGGGAACTTTTGGGGGGTGTTGGAAATTTTTCAGCGAGCCCCAAAAAGTGGGCGGAGCCGCAGAAAAGGCAGGCAGACGGTCATGAATTATGGCTGTCAGTTTTTCTTAAGGTGGCTCAGAGTGGCGTCCAAGGAGGCACTTTCATTAGCTTTAATTTGCCGGAAATATTTTCCAGCCCACTCCGCTGGAGGGTTTTCCTTCTTCTTAGCTAATCTCTTTTGGTTTTTTGGGGTTTTTTTTGAGACCCTTGGGGTCGGCCTCTCCGCTTTGTTGTTTCCTCTTGGACGCCCCTTGAGCTGTTTTTAATTCGGTTTACAGATTATTAGCTGCTCATCGCTTAATGCAAATTCGATTAAGGAATTTCAGATAGGTGTTATACAGTTCCCCTGCCCTTGCCACTGTGTTTCTTCAAAATCCCTGAATTCTAATCATTGAAATGTTGTATTTTAATGCTTTTCTGAGTGACATTTTTTGGTTTATGTAATTTCGTTTTAATTTTGGGAACTGCAATGGCATTTTAATGCAGCCCTTTCTCACCTACGTGTGATTTACGGGTCACGATAGTCGCCGTCATATTTTCTTATGCGAGTCATACGAGCCCTATGACAGACTTTTATTTGTACACTCGAAAAAATTAGGGAAACTTATTTAAATTGAGAAAATTATAAATAAAATTAAGCTACAAATAATGTAGATTTGTCTTTATATTTTATGCGATATAGAATGTAATTTTGCCTCTTTATTTTCCATCACTAATGAGTTTATGAGAATCGTTCTCTGTTCTACATCTTTCTCTATTTTAGGTAAACTTGTGGATAAGTTAGCTGGCTTTTTTCTCAGTGCTGTGCCCCGCAGTTTGTGGCACGCGTATGCTGTGATTCCTGGAACAACAAGTCCAACTGCCCGCGCGAACGTGTTCACCGGCACTCCTGGCGGGGATTGGAAAAGGGGAAATGGGAATGGGATCGAGAGCCGCTTATGACATGTTCACCGAGTTCGCTCCATATATGCCAGGGCCACTCCAACTCCGTACGACATAAAATTTTCATAATTTTATCGCTTTTCTTGTAAATGTCGCGCACTCAACCATTTTCCGAGCTCACGTTTCAGACGACGGCACTTGATTATGAGAAATAACTATAAAACCGTTGCCCCCGTGTTTATGACTTGAATGCATAAATTTACAATAGAATTACGGGGTCCAAAACTCTGTCAAAGTGCTTGAACCGTGATAACATTCCACATACGAGTACAAGGTGAAACAACCTTAGGGTAACTTCTGGCAAATTGCTATATTATGCACATGAATAATAGCAAAATTCAACCAAAGTCATAGCAATCCGAAAAGGTATGTAAAACAATTCAAAAGTGGGGTGACTGAATGAATTTGTTACAATTTTTTGGCAAGATAGTCAAATTAGGGGATTTATAAGCAAGGTTTCATAGATAATGAATAACTATAGCTGGGTTTGTAATAATAATGAACCAAAGCTATGCATAGGTAACTAAGAATACACTTTACTCGAATTTATAAGAAAGTTTCAATTAAATCAATTAAATCATTTCAATTAAATATACATCTAAACTATATATTATTTATACATAGTGCATCTTGAATGAAATGCACCATGAATTTTACGTTATTTAGATATATTTTAATAACAAAACTAATATATTTATCTGTGTTTATTTAACAGAATCCAACAGAAATCATTGGAGAGTTGAAGTAATGCTTTAGACTTTAAATGACTCCCTCAAATAAGTTACATTTTTCAGGCGCATAAGTAAACATATAACCAACGGAAACTCCTGGGGAGGTTGGGAATAGCCCCTGGTCCATGCTGTTAACACACTTACCGGGGTGACTGTGTCCATGAATCACTTTTTAAGTAAGTGTCCTGTCGCCGTGCTAGGGGTTGGTGTGAAAAGGACAAGTGTCCGGGCTTGGGGGACAAGCCGTTATGAAAATTCAATTTTGTGTCGAACTTATTAAAAGCAGCTTAAAAATGCTAAGCGCATTGAAAAGTAGACATTTGGGAATTCCGACAAGTGTAGATTTGAGCGATTTCATTCAGCATCCTTTTCGGGGGGCGGTTTCCGTTTCACTTTTGTCCTGTCCGTAATGTTTACGCCGCAGGCTCTGCCCCGCCCCTCCGTCCTAATGGAATAATTCCGGCCTTAAGTTAATCAAATGAGCGTTCGATCTGATGGGCATCGAAAACTCCCTGCCTATGGGGCGAGTGTGCTCTATAGATATGTTGCAGATGGCATTAACGGGTGTATATGGTTTGCAAATTGAGTTTAACGATGGAAACTCAATTAATCCATCAAACTAGTCCCTAGAGCTTATGAACTCTTGTATGAATTTGAGTTTGAATCTTGAGTTTTATATTAAACTAGCTTATCCGAAAATTATATGAAAGTAATACTGAAAATGTCCCATTTGTGCAGCATAAAATGCGGTCTTTTTAATGCAATTCATGAACACATCTTATATTATTAATACTTTTTGTGCCATAACATCTATTAGATTTTATAATTTGCAAAAGCAACATTACATTTAAATTACATTTTTCAAGCTACCTACATTAATACTCAAATACTTAATTGGTCACACTGCCCCCGCCTTTTACCTTTTATAATCCGCAACTTTGCTCACTTTTTTACATTTTAATGCCGATTCACATATTTTCCCATTTTATGTAAATCTGCTAGCCCAAATGGACAACCGCCCCTGGGGCTCAGACCGACCACGCCCCCGCCTCCTGTTCAAAAAAATAACCCAAACCCCGGAGGAAAGGCCAACCCTTAGAATCCTTGAACACTTTGCTGATTATTAAAAGCATACTTCTGGGCGGCGACGAGATGATGAGGATGCGGCCGAAAATTCAGGACAAGTGCATAATTTTCCAATTGCTTTGTTTTATGTGCGGGCCTTATGGGGTGTTGTTGTTCCATCCGGTCCGGGCACGGAGTTCCTTTATTGCCGTACAATGTAAACAACAACACAGCCACAAAGCGATCTCTCGAAAGCGTTTCAAAATTTCATTATTTTAATTTAATATGCAAAAAGGGGGAAACGCGTTGGGACGCGTGTGCGCACTCCTCAGGGGTTGAGCTGGCATTTTGACATATTTTCATTTTCATTTTCATTTCCTCACTTACCATAATTTCCCCGTTTCATTGTGGAGATTTTAGAGCCTGTGCGCCGCGAGGTGTGGCATCTTCGAACGCAGCCGGCAGGTTGACTTCCGCACCACCGGAAACTTTGCGGAAGGGGGTGCGAGGGGGTCGGTTGGCGGTGGTGGTGGTTTTGCCCTAGCAACCCCTTTTGCGCTCATGCTTATGATTATGATATTATTTCGAAATTATCCGCTTAGTTTCACGGAGTGGAAGCGGGCCATATGTGCGGCCATTGTGCCGGAAAATGGAATCATCTCACTGTTAATAATGATGACATATGATTTCCATTGTCAAATTTGTTAAGTGAATTGGGTGCTTTGTCATCCCGATTTTGTTTTTTTATTATTACATAAGTGAAAGTCAAGTTGAGTCAACCGGTGGCGTTAAATTTGTTGGCACATCATTAGTCAGGGCGATGTCGTGGAAGGTGCACGGACACGGATTTTATCTGTTCACGCATCTGTTTTGATATTTTACGCCTTTTGTTAAGGGGTTGTATTATACTCGTAACATAGAGATACAGATGAAGGGTTATGCTACATAACGCAGACAATCGACAATGTTTGGGTTGCCGAAAGTGGGCGTACTTTTTGATTTATGATTGGCCAGCTGAAGCCAAAATCGGGTAACTTGCCAAAACGGAATGGTTTTTGGAACATTTTCCTGGGTAACATTCTTTTATCTATATAATTCTTAGCCCAAAATTATATATACGTTTTTTACAAGAAGATACGCGGACAGAAAATCTATTTTGTAGTATACTTTTTGTCAGAAAAATTAGGAAATTCAATAATCAACGGGTATGTCTTCCTTATAAAAGATCCCAATACGAGCCTACGCTGAAGGCATCATCTGATAGTACTAAGCATGTAAAAAAATTGCGATAAAACATAAAAATATAAGGTGTTAATTTAATTTTGGGAAATTGTCTAGTTATAGTTCACAACGAGGTAGTATAGGATTTAAAAAGAAAGAAAAACTCATGTGTATTATAAAAATATATTCAAGTTTTCGGAAATTTTTTTAAATTTATAATATTACTGTCAAAATAAAAGCAGAACAATTGTATTATCCGGTAAAACCTTAATGTTCTGATCCTTCATTCATAATTTTAGACAATTCACTATAGCTCTGACGATATAACTTCAATAAAAGTTCCCTGTCATCCTGTATGCCCTATCAAAGTAATTCCCAATCGCCTTGGAGGAACCGTAGCCTTCAGTCGTAAGTTTTCATTAAAATTCATAAAACTTTAGTTGGTTATTGGGTCCGCATCACGTTCGGACCATCAATCACATGACTGGCGCGACGCGAGCGAAATTTTTAATGGCCGCCAATCAAAGTCGGGTCTAAAATTACGCCAGAAAGTGACACAAAATCTCCACCGCAGGAGGTCCTGCCGCGGCCCACACCTTCCTCCACATATTCCCCCCACCCGCGCCCACCACGCCGCCCGTCCTGTCTGTTGGCAATTTCCACCTGCTGTGCGGCAAATTGTTCCTTTTGCCTTATTGAAAAACGCAAGCGGGGATTGAATGTGGAAGGGATTACACCGCGCGAGGGGTGCGGAGTTATTCGAGGCAAATTAATAAATGGACTGAGCTGGAAGGGTGTCCTGCAAGGAGGTGAGAGAGAGAACGGCAAAGCGCTTGACAATGGACATGTACAAATTTCGTGTGATTTGTTCCAGACTTCGCCACTTCCTGGATGTCTTCCACGACTCCTTGGTTGGTTGGTTGGTTGCTTGCTTGCTTGGTTGGTCGATGGGATTATAAAAATAAAAACTGCCTTTTGCCATATGCCATTTAAATGATAAAAGGATTTCGCCCACCCCAAACAGGAGGACACACAACAGAGGGGCTAAAAACGAACGCCCCCCAAATGGACACGCACACGTGGTCAATTGCGTTTGGGGTCAACCCTTTCGCACCAGCGCCATCATTCTGCTGTCCAGCGCCCTTCCTCCAGATTTAGTCCTTCAGCTTTGGACACACTGGGCGAAACGACTTGGCCACACCTAATAAAATTAAAGAATAAATTGAATTTGTTAATGGAATCCTCAAAAAACCAATTCCAAGACATAAAACACTATTTTATGGATCAGTGTTTTTAATAAGTCAAAAACTAATCAAAATACAATTGTAATACTAGTATGACTTACTAAATCTTTCGGAAAAATCTTAAAAACCACATGTATTTAGAGTTCGTAAAGCCCGTTAAAGTTTCTCAGTGCTGAGCCACTACTCCGGCTCCAAGTGTCAGCACATTTTTCAAAGGCGCATATAAAATGGCAGTCATACATTATGGCCATATCTGTTTGGGCCAGTCCAGGAGCAGACCAACAACCGTTGTCAGTGGACCTGGCCCCGGGTTGGGTTTGGGCTTGGGTTTTGTTTTTGGTGGGGGCGGAAAATGGGGTCAGAATGGGGTCCGTGTAACCCCTGCTTTTTATGTGTGTAATGCCTCGGTACAGATTATGCATTAAGCGCTTATTTAGCATTTTTCTTACATAATGTCGCTTCCACTTTGCAACGACCCAACCGGAATGCCATGTTCTGGGGTTGCAAATACCTAGCCAGCAGATGGGGGGCCGTAGTCGGGTATATATCCATAAAAAGTGGAAATTGTTATGTGCCTTCTAATCTGTTTATGCTTATAGTATGTTACCGTCTGTACATTAATTCCAGGATAGGGGGGGCTTTATCGCTTATACTGAAAAATAGAATGAATTTCAGCAGGATGTCACCACAAACATATACGATTTTATTGCAGTTCCTAGGGTTAAAACTAGATTTTAATATCCGCAAAAGTGCTGTACCTTTCGTTACTTTTCTATTTGAAAAGTAATTTCCCATTCAATTGGACTCGCAAATGCAAATGGAATTGAAGGCAGAGAAAAGGCCGAAGAAATAATTGCTTTTTTGCTAATTAATTTGTTATTTTGACTTGCTCCTCATCTACTTATTCCCTGGCAGTCATTTCTTTTTTCGCTCCGACCGGGCTTATTTTGCTATTAGCGAGGAGCCCTCGTAGGCGGATGGGATAATTAAATAAAGCGGTGCTCCGATTTAATGAAAATTGCATCTTAATTTCATAAGCGAGCTGGCAGAGTGGGGTTTTGAATTAATGGACCCAAACCCAAGGACGAAACCTTCATAATTTCCGCCCTCTTGGGGCCTAAATGTCCGATGCGGCTTAAAATAATTGCCCAGTGGGCTTCCAGTGGACACACAAGCTTTTCATAGTTAGTTTCCAGCCTTAAAAAATTAAGAAAAGAGGAAATTCAACGACGAATGAAAAAAGAGGCTGCTTGAGAGCGTCTCGTTTGTTTTATTTGATTTCCTTTTTTATTTATTTTTATTCTTCGTTTTTTTTTGCATTTGGTTAGCTGTCGCTCACGTAGGCAGTGTCCATGTAATTAAATTAAAATGGAAAATTTACTCGTCCTGCGGATTAAATTAATTTTCATTTGCATTTGCATAAGTTCCTTCTTGCCATCGCATTGTGCCGCTGTTGGCCGATGTCCATTCATTAATTCCTTCATTATGCCATTTATTGCTGAGTTGGCTAGAAAAGTGCCTTGGTTTTCTTTTGTGTCCAAACGAACTCTCCAACACCGAAACTCTGCTAGTTTTATTTTGTGTTCAAACACACTTTCCAACACCGAAACTCTGTTAGAAATTTTACAAGCGATCTAATAATTAAAATACCTATTTATCTTTCTATTATTCTTGTTAATGTCAATAGGTTTTAGGATGTTATTAAAGTTTCTAGTCCAATATACTTTATAATATTAATACAAATTCTTTATTCTTTTAAGATGTATTATCTCTGTTCCCCTCTTTTGAAGCCACTTCAAAGACGCTTTAAGTGTTTGCACCTGTGCCTATGAAACTTGATGCTTTGGGAATTTCAAACCCCACATAACCTGGCAGACAAAAAGCTGACACCCGAGTTTATGATGTCCTGGTTAGACATGTGCCTGGTATAAACATTCCTGCTTCCGTTTCCCCAACGGCAGAGCTGACAAATTTATTGTGCGTACAATGTTCAAATTCCAAATTAAAATCCTTCAACGAAAATTATTACGTTTCATTTAAACCGAGTGGGAAACTTAGGGCACATCATAATTAATCCCATTCCTGTGCCAGACCGAAACTGACGCGTCGAGGATCCAGGACTGCCAGCCCGGATGTGGGCGGGGCGGCTGTCGTATAAATTCCATAATACGATGTAATTAAATTTGAGTCAAACTAACGTACGTAAAGCTACCCATAATTGAGCGACATCATATGAGTGTCAGGCCACATAAAGGCACTGCAAGAAATAGAACGGAGATTAGGGGCAATGTTTAACATAAAATTTAACAAACTATTAAGTTTTATCTAAAATTTTGGATGATGTTTTGGGTAGAAATATACAAGCCACATGTTTTCTCTGTTTAAAGAAATACTGGACAAGGACCCTTTTTGAGGAGCATACATGAAGTCATAAACAAATTGCGCAATTAAGGCTTCAGAGTGACAGGGTCTAACCACTCCCTTTGCCAAAAGGAATTCCCGTATTTTCGGTTAAGGTTATTTTTAAAATTTTATTGTTTATAATTTACGAGACTGGCCTCAAGTCCGAGGCGCGGACACGACATGGCGGCCAAGAGCGAACCGTTGTCCACTGACAGCAGCTCAGCCCGTGACCGGCGCGACCCCTGACCCCGGGGAAGTGAGAGGTCGAGGGTTTGGAAGGTGGCTCATTACAAAATGTTGGCGTCGGCTGTCAGCTACACATGAAAATTGCACAACTTTTGCCTTATTACGGAGAAAACAGTGCCGGGGCAGAAGGACTCCTTCCTCTTTGGATTTTTTTGTTTGTTATTTTTTACTTACATTTTTTCCATTGCCCTTTGCTCATTTCATTTTAATTTTGTGCCTTTGCCTTTGGTTCCGCTGCCTCGCTCTTTTTATTCTAATTAAATTTTTTCCAGCCCCCCAGCGGAGAGCCCAACAAGGCAAATTTATTCTTCTGTAAAAACAAGAAAAATTACGCAAAATAAATAAATTTACATAAGCTCCAAGCGTGAGTAGAGAGCAACAGAAGGAAAAATACAAAAAAAAAGGAAAACATTTGTACATAACAATAAATAAAATTGCATTTTCATTTACGCTTTGTCTTCTCTTGGGTTTGGGTTTGGCTTGGGTTCTAGGTCTAGGTTTGGTTGGCCTTTTTTCAGCTTTTTGCCCGAAGGAAACCCGAAAAAAGGTCCTACTCTAAGATTGCTTGGCATTTGCCTGTTATTCGAAAGTAATTAAAAATGTAAGCCTTTAAGTTGGTTACATGCTTACCAGGATTCTATTTAATATAATTGAAAAAGTTGAGTCTTTTGAATGTGCCGCCATCAAAATCCCAATAAATTAATTACAGGAGCGATTTTATATTGACTTTTTGTTTAAATAACAATCTAATTAATCTATTCAATCGAGTTGAGTTGAGTTTACATTTGTAGGCAAGAACCTCATTGCTTTGTTGCAATTTCCGGAGGTTTCATGGTTTTTCCAATGTAATTGCACTGCGTGTAGAAAATAGTTCGCTGCAAAATTTGGTCGCCTAATTATAGCTTTCTAATTCAGCAGACAACCTTTTGAACCTAAAAGCCTTGTGGTTTTTAAAAGCTTTGTTTCGATAAATCCCTTGGAAGCAACGAATAAAACTAACCGAGTCTTAAACTCGGAAGTTTGTTTGGAAAACCACACTCCCACCATCGCCTACACCTACAACACATAACAAATTCATGCTATTCTGGACTCTAAGAAGTACTTCGGACTTACCTGGTCATAGTCTGGGCCTTTTCTCCTTATTCCTGAAAGCTGGTCCTGAAGAATGGCAATCTCTTTGACGCACTGCCTCGGTTCCGATGGTGCAGCAGGTCCTTGGAGGTGACAGCTGAATGGGAGCTGAAGAAATGTTCGAGATCACCTTGAAATATAAGGAGGGAAGGGAAAAAAAGAGGGAAAAAAAGTTAACTTACCCAAAAAATCGGGCTCGATGAAGCTTAGGTGGTCCCTTTTTTTGGCGCAGCGAATCGCCCAACGTACTGCATCAGGTGTGGCGATGGTATACGAGATCCTTACATACCTTACAACGGTGGAGTGAGTGATGATCCTCGATCGATCCCATTAGCTCGATGATCCTCGCAGTTCTCGACGTTTCTTGGCGATCGTCGGCATCGGGAGTTGGCGGATGCGATTCTTCGAAGTCAAGGAATCGGTTACATGGATAACCGCCGAACAGCTGGCTATTGTTAGCAGGCTTGCACATTCGGTCGCCGATCAGAGCAGTCGCGCGGAACATGTGCTAGGTCCCCATAGCGCAGTGGATAGTCTCGATGCAGTGCATCATAGTTGGTGCAGCAGATCCTTGGACACCTATCAGCGGCGACGATCAGCTGGCTACTGGTGGCAGGCTTGGACATCCGGTCGCCGGAATCAAGTCGTAGTTCCTCTTGGCGCCACGGATAGCCTCGATGCAGTGCACCACAGTTGGTGCAGCAGATCCTTGAACACCTATCAGCGGTGATGAACAGCTGGCTACTGATGGCGGGCTTGGACATCCTGTCGCCGCTCGGAGCAGACGCCGGAATCGTACCTCCCTTTGGCGCCGCCGAGCTTCGATGCACTGCATTACAGTTGGAGCAGCAGATCCATGGTCACCTGTCCACCTGCCAACGGCGACACTGCCGCCAACACGACGATACCGGAACGTTGAGAGCCAGGGACAGATGGACAGATGAGGATTATGATCCTCGGCATCCAATTCCTTGACCAGGCGGTCGCTGAGATCTGGAACTGGTGGACCCAAAGCTGGAGCTGCGCATCCCTCCTTGGATAATCCAGAAGCTGGAACGAAAAAAAAAAAATTAAATTACTTACCCAAAAAATTAGATTTCTCGAGCTTAAGTAATGATTTTTTTGTCAGAACTAGTTGGGAATTATTCCACACGGCGGGTGGACAAATTGGTTTAGCGGTTTGGAATTTGAATTTAAATTTGAATTTAATTTTTCAAATTTTAACTGATCGTTGGAAAGGCGGTTACGCAGAAAAAATATTTAAATTTATTTTTCAAATATTAACTGCTCTTTGGGCTCGAATTTCTATAAATTTATTTTTTTAAATTTTAACTGCTCCTTGGGTTTGTTGGTTAGGTGCTTTTGAGAATTTGCGAAGAAACTATTTAAATTTTTTTAAGGATTTAACTGACCCTTGGTCTTGTTAATTGGTATGAGATTTGAAACCCCCGTTCACCAACAATTTTTACCTGTAAGCAGAAAGATTTATATCTTTTGCTTTAACCATTTCGCAGATATAGACAAAAACACATCAAGTTATCATAGATCTATCTCCCTGAAACATTACGTATACGCAGTGTTACCAAATGGTTTACAATTTCAACAGCAAATAATAGTGATGAACCTCTAGAAATATACATTCCCATTTGAATCGAATACAAGGTGTTTATCAGTCGAGTCGCTCAAAGTGAATGAAACAACTTGTTTCATTTTCACTCGGAAGCCACCGGTGCCTGACGTTATTTTAATAACGTGCATGCTGCGCATTTAGGATAACATCTGAATTTATGTAACGACGCCGTGGCACAAACAAAGATGGCAGCCAGACGGGCGGAAAATGCGGGAAATGCAAACAGGGCGGGGCCATTTTCCGGGACACAGCGGGAGCCAGGAGCCCGAGAAACGGTGGCGAGAAGAAAACTCAAATGAAAACTGATGCGGATTAGTATTTAAAATAATGTCCTGCAGGGATATAACTTGTTTTCACAACCTCGCCCATGGGCCTTCCACTGTTTTCTTTGTCATCGCATTTTTTTCTTCTTTTTACTCCTCTCCCTTGATTTTTTATTTGGTATTTCTTTTTTACATTTCCACCATTTTAATTCCTCTGCAGCGATTTTTTCGTTCGAAGAATGTTTCATAAAATTTATTTTTGCAGATAAGTGCGCCCAAGGAGCGTGGGAGAACAGAGCCGGCAGCCTGGACATTTTTATTACGAGACAATTTACATATTTCCCTTGTTAAAATTCCTCAACATTCTCTCGCTTCTTCCTTTTTTTTTTGCCGCTCCTACGTGTCATATGAATTTTCTCTCATTTTCTCGTTTCCGAATTAATGTTAATTTTTATTACACTTGCATTTTGTCCTGCTCTGCTCATTTAAATTCAAGTTTGTTTGTCTCAGCAGGAAACAAAAAAAAATGGGAAAAAGCCAGGAAAAGCAGGGAGGATACTCAAGATGAAAATGTTAATAATAAAACAACAGCAAGGAGACCAAATGAATGCGTTGCAAATCGAAAAATAATAAAAGAACAACTTGTCCGTTCCCCCAATCGCTTTTTCCTGCTAGCAGGACATCGCAAGGCTCATTATGTATTCCCTGAACAAATTCTATTAATTATCGTTATGTCCTTGTGATGGGTGACTCCAATCAAATGCTCTCCTGCTGTTTCCCCATTTCCCTCTTCACAAAAGTTACACGGGGATTTTCCTTCAAGATTTTCCTTTTTAAATTCACTCTTATTAGAGAAAAGTTTGAAAATCCAGCATATTGTGGATATGAATAAATGCCGCTGTATGTTTCCCCAAACGAAATCCTTTTACTGAATTATTTCCAATTCAATTTCCACGAATAAATAAAATCAGGGCGCAATGCATCCGAGAAAGCGGCATCGGGAGAACCAATTCCTTGTTCTACTGCCAGTGCTGTCATAGAAAATTCTAAATGCTTCCATCAACAATTCGCCGTATTAAATATTAACTTGAACTCAAACGGAGTTGGAGACAACTGAATGACCCTTTCGATGTTGGACCCCAAAAAGGTCATCATGTGTCTGCCACATGCACCGGTTACACTCCAAGAAACAAAGAAAAGAAATTCAAACTTTATGAACTTTCTATTACCGGGAACTTCGTCCTATGCCTTTGAAATATGGAAAACTGCAATTAAAATCGAATTTACCCAAGGTTTTCCCAAGTGTATGCTCAAATACACAGCCGGAAAAGTAATTTTGGACATTTTTCATCATAAACAGCATCGAGAGCATTTGCAGTTGGGAGCCTCAACCCCTTCTGGGAGTTTGTTCTTGCCAGGAAAGCAGCTTTGATTTCGGATTGGATTTGAATTTGGAATTTTTGGCTTTCAAGGACCGAAGGAGCTCCGCAGGCAGTTCGGTTGAGGTCTTTGGAATCGGGGAAGAGTCGAGTCCGAGTTGGTCAAGTTGGTCAACGCATAAATATTTCCCTTTGTTGGGCATCGCAGTGGAGCCAAAAAAGAGCATCCCATATACTCTCACATAGTAGGATTTTGTAGGTGTGTGATTTAGTATCTCTGCTTTGTCCTGTCTGGCATTTTCCAACCCCACTTTTCCGCTCCACACTTTTCCCAACCAGCACACAAGCAAACATGGAGATGGCCATGTCATTTTTGGGGGTTTGGGAAATGGTTGGTCAGATATGAGCAACGGTCGAATGGTCAAGTCAAAGTTATTGTCATGTCATGTAAGTGCCCGGCACTCCCATTTCCATTTCCATCCTCATTTCCACCCCTTTTGACTCTCCGTTGGTCGTGTTCGAATTTTCCAATTTCATCTTTAGCTCCAAGCAGCACAAGCTTACCATTTTGTTTTCCCCTCACAAATCACACTGCAAGTTTAAATGTGTGTTTTACTATCATTTTGAAAATATTTGATCTTTTAGTTTGCAAAGAAATGAAGGAGATTTCCTAACACTTTTCCCCCAAAGCGCCAGCACTTTACAAAGTTATTAAAATATAGAAAACATTACTAAAATCACCCTGAATTTTGTGTTTAATTAAAGAAGAATCTGTTATATTTTATCATAAATCAAGTACGATAAATTGATAAACTTTGTTAAGTTCTCTGCAAGTATCTTGATTCCCTTTCAGTTGATGAAAACCCTTCACAGGTGCGCTATAATTAAAAAGAATACAACACACACACCTGCTAAAAAGCATCATCAGAAATTCCCCAAAACTTTTCATATGTTGAAGGACTTTTTTGTCCCAAAAAAGGATCTCTCACCCTCCCAGGAGTGTTGTGGCAAAATGTAAATATCGGTTGTAATGGCCTGCGCCCCAAGAGGCGGCAAAATCAACTGACCAGTAACTTTTCGACCAACTTTGATGGCATCTTGCGAAAGTTGAAAGTGACTTAAGTGAAATTTCCACCTCAGGCCCTTTTTTGCCTTGGGGATCGGCCAGGGCCGTGAACATGAGTAAAAATTAAATTGATTTTTCTCGGACAATGTTCGGTCGTGTCCACTTTTCTTTTTTGCCTCTTCATTGCCTTTTGACAACCCTGTGGATTTTCGATTTAAAAAAACTTCAGCCTGTGCCGCATATTAAATGGAAGAAGGCAAATAGTATGGCTATCTGCTTGCGATGCCCTCCAGATCTAAGATGTTATGTTTACCAAACTTACCCACTTTCCACCCTCGACTTAAGCGGCAATTTTATTTTCAATTAAATTATAATTATATCTTCAGTTTGCACAATTTCCATTTTCGTGCTTACCTTTTGGAAAAGACGAGGATGGCTTTGATAATTCCCCAAAATTGTTTGACACTTCAAAGTCATTATGAAGATAGCAATCACTTGACACCCATCCCTCCCACAAGTTATCCCCAAGATCCCGACATTGCCTCACGCCCAGCCATTCAACCCCAGCAATCCTTCGTCCTGTTGCCACTTTACTCAATCCAGAGATGGGTCCTGCCACGTCCTGTCTGCATACCTACATACCCGCAGCGCTTTTTGATGTAATTTTGGCATAAGCCAAAAAATGTCCCCCGTCTTCGTCTTCGTCTTGGAGATGTCTTTGTCGCCTGAATCCCCGAATCCGACACGCTCTGACAGACTCATCTGGGGAAAATTAAGAAAATGGCCCCGGAATTAAATTTGGAATTAAAATTTTGGCGTGGCGCACATAACTCGTTGCCCTCGGCTTTTACGCACCAAAGGGTTAATTGAATAATAATGAACGAATAAGATATAAAGTTGTTGAAATTATTATTTCAAATTGTAATCCCTTACTTATTAAAGATTTATTTGTGTGTTTATATCACATTTTTATTATATTTACCTTAAGGTAAAACTCTCAATTATTTTGAAACTCCCTTTAATTTAGCAAAGATATAAAATATCTCGCCGCCATGTTTTGCAACTTTTCCTCCAGTTTCCGTCTTAAAGTTCAGCTTCCAAAATATCAAAAAAATGTATAAATAAATTAAGCATTGCCCACAAAACCGAGATAGAAGAAAAAAAAAAGCGGAGAAATAAGGAAGAAAAACCCTTTGGCTGTGTCCACTTCGATTGAGTCTTCTATAAATTATTTCGCAGATAAAACATATACCCCGGATGTACATATGTGCGGTGGCCCCACATCCTTGGCACCTTTTGCAATCGGAGAAAAAGGATGCGGAGCTGTCGTCTGCTCCCCAGCGACATTTTCCTGACCAACGGAACTGACAGAATTGAAAAATAAGCGACGACCCACTGGACAGGACAGGGGCAGGAGATTCTTTTTTTTTTTTTTCTCGGGGAAAGGGCTGAGGTAAAAAAATAAAAAATGGCGTCCAGTCGAGTGCTCAACCTCAAGATTTATAACAAAGGAAAAAAAATAATAGCCGGAGGTGGGGAAAAGAGCACACGTTAAAATAATGCAAAAGCTGTAGAAATCTAGAAAAAAAAATATAATAAAAATGGGAGATGAGGGAAAACACTCAGTGCGAGAGCGAGAAGAAAACGCCCCGCACACAATGATACACGCAGCAACGGAAATGGAAAGGATAAAATTAATTTTTCTCCTTTTTGCCATTTACTTCACCTGCTGCTTTTCTCGCTGTGGTTTTCCTTTCTTTCTTTTTTGTTTCTGCGGGCGCGAGTGAAGGGAAAACTGGGTGGTGGGCAGCTTTGCTGACGCCACAAACACATTTAGTTTGCGGCGAATTTGTTTTTGCTTCGCTCACTTTTTCCACTTCTCGCACTTTCCGCAATAATAGTGTGCAAAAAGAAAGGGCAACAAAAATTGTTGGATAAAATGCATAAAAAACAGTAGGATGAAAAAAATGGCACACAAATGTTTAAATCACTCGGGTGAGAGAGTATGAGCAGCGCGAAGAGGTTGTCAATACAGTTTCATTGGAAACGGCAAAGCAATAGTACATCTCTTACAAATAAAGCCCAGCGGGGATTCCGGTAAAACTGCTAGTTAACACTTTAAGTTTATAAATGGCTTAGAACCTATTGTTGTTCTTTACTACAATATTATATTCCACGTTTAAAAAACAAGTAAAAATGCTGTAGTCGGGTTTTCTCGACAACGAGATACCATGTACCTATTTTCATGATTAATTAATGTAAAATGTTTATAAAAAATACGGTCTTATGAAAAACACGAAGCCGGCAAGAAGTGTAGCTAAAACTCTATCTGCGTACACACATAACTGACCTAAAGCAAAAAGAATTACGTCTCTAGCTTTTACGATCTTGGAGAACGACGTGTTTAACCATACAGACGGACAGGCATACAGACAGGCATACGGACAGGCATACGGACAGACATACAGAGTAGCATACGGACAGGCATACGCATATGGTTAGATCGACCCGGCTGTTGATGCTGATCAATAATAGTATATAGATACTTTCTAGAGTCCCTATTACATTTGCAAAATCTTAATATACCATATGAACCTTGAGGTACATGGTAGACAAAGGGGGGCAAACTGTTAGGAATNTTACATTTGCAAAATCTTAATATACCATTTGTACCTTGAAGTACATGGTAGAAAAAGGGGGCAAACTGTTAGGAATTTAATACAAAAACGCTTGCACATATCGAAATAAAACAAAGTGTAAGTCGTGTCCAGTTCAAAGAGAATAAAAAGTGGAAACCAATAAAGGCAGCAACAACATGGGGATCCCGGCTAATCCGCTAAAACTTGGGGGTGAAATAAAGGAAACCCAGCGAGGTGAAGCAATAAAAATGAAATGGGAGCAGTCCATCAAATGGGAAATATAATGTGTCCCCTTTCCCCCTGCTTTTGGATCAGATAACCAGATGAAAATGGGAACCAGAGAGTGACCTCACCACGGTAGTTATCTTTACTCGGTCTTGTGCGGCCAAGATTGCGCATACGCAATGTGTGACGCGTCCATCGGGGATGGTTCACAAAATTATGAAAGTAACCGCAGGAATTATGAATTTCCTTCAGCGCTCAGCCAATCAAAAGGGCCAGCCAACCACACTCGAGTTTCCTCGAACCTGCGCTTATTGCATAAAGTTATATATATCATAAATCCATAATGTTTTATACACCCCCAAAAAAAAGGTTACAAGGAAGGAGAGCAGAACCCCATGCTGCTGCTGACTGTTTGTTGTCGTTGGGCTTCAAATTACAACCACAAACAGGACGGAAACCGGGGAGTGGGACAAAAGGGACTTCAAGAGCAGCCCGAAACCCAAAAGGAAGCGTTTTTTTTTGGGGATGAAATCCAATGTCAGGCGGCAGCGGCACCCTCAATGCCACCCAATTATAACCGTATGGGTATGGCTGTGTATTTAAGCGAGGGTGCTGGGTCGTCGGGTGGTTGGGTGGGTGGTAAGCTTATTTGAGCAACGTTTGTTATTGTTTCATTTTTCTCGTTTTCCCTTCGATTTTTCTTCTATTTATATACGTGCTCGTAGATAGAGCCAGGACACAGGACACCCGCCAGATACACGTACGCACACAAGCTATCGGGGCAAAGTTACTGCTGTACGTGCACCATCATAAAAGGACAAAACAATAACAATAAAAATCATATATACTCATAGCCAGGCCGAGGCAACACCACCCCCTTTCCCCCAAGACATAATGGTACATATGTATATATATGTGCACATATAAGACGAAAGGAACTACACATTTATGTGCTGGTATATGCGCAGGTTTATATGAAAATAAATGAAAATCGTTAAGATATGAGCGTCCACAAGGAATTCAGACGAAACTCTCCCCTCCTCATCATTCCACTTTCAGTTTCTCCCAGTGATGGATGCAGCAAATTTAATTAGTTAAATTATAGGTTAGGTAGCAGTTACAGATCCTAAAAGATGCTCTCGAACATCCAAAAGGATCTATGTAAGCTCAAACTTCTTTAAAAGCTTGATTCAAGGTCCTGATCGATACTGAACAGCTTTCAATACGTCAAATGCAATACAAATTAAAAGATTATCCTTTTATAAGCAACTCTATTCAGTGCGTTGATTTTATTCTTCGAACAATAGAAGATCCTGGGAAATCCTCTGGCATTTCATCGCCTTACTTAGCTGGATGCCATCGATTTCCTTCGCCAACAAAAGTACACACATTAGGGGAACAACCAACCACATTTTTGATGGCCAGAAGGGGAGGAAGGCAAGCGCTGCCTCACTGTTTGGCTTGATAAAATGCGTTAAAACGAAAATTAAGCAACACAATTAATGGACTCGTTTTATCATACAATTTTAATGGCTCAAATAAATTGGCCAAGAACTAGCCGGGAGACCGGAATGGCCCACGACTGTTTCTAGAGCACACAAATATACCCACATGTACAATGTACATGGCTCTGTGTGCCACATGGCTTATATGTATATATTTTGAGCTTTATATACATTTTCAGAATTCCATTTTACCTCAAGTTTAGTTAACTAGCTTGCTGTTAATGGCTTATTATTTATTAGGGATTCAACTTATGCTTTTTACAGCCACTTAAAATCTAATAAAATCACTTAAGTTTTCCCGCAGGTCTTCTAAATAAGTATAATCCTATAAGAACATATAATAAAGTTTCAAAATTGTTTGATACTGATAAATTTTTAACGTTAATTTTCTCATAAAATATTTTTAAAACAAAAGGACTACTGTATACCTAGATACAATTATTTTATTGAACTGTTTGAGGAAGAGTTTTAAGTCTATGAACATTATATATTCTCTGACAACACCCAAGAGAATGAAATTTGTACAATATATTATCAATTTATGAGTTGATGTATTCCAACAGATATATACGGAATCGGGGACACACAGCCGGCATCTAAAGTATGACATCATATTTCGGTGGCCACTGGCCAGGCTCCTCCTCAAAGCCAAGGAGGGAAAATGTATTAAAACCACACGACATGGCCTAAGCTCCGACTGGCCAACATTGTTATAAAAGTGCAAACAAACATGGCCGGCGGTGGAGAAATAAAATGGGTGGCATGCCGCTTGTGTGGCCCAGGGAGGCACCCGGTGGGGCTGGGCGGCGGAATTGCCACCAAATCGACCCGAACCGAACCGATACGAAGGAAACTACACAGAAACGAGTCCAAGGCTTGACCAGAGCGCGATTTTCTTTTGGAGGAAACGCGCAATTTTTCCCCAGGACCACCCGCAGCGGCGAAAGAGCGAGCAAGAGAGAAATTATGAAGCTGAAGACATGGGAGGGTGCAAGGTGAGGGGGAAAAGCGGGGCCAGGTGGGTCAGTGGGCAGTGGAAAGGGAAGAGGGGGCGCCTCAGTGGGTGGCCACCTGTGCGAAGGCAACGGAAATAACAAAAGGAAAATCGCCGCAAACGCACACACAAGCAGCCGTGAGCAGGGAAAAAATGAGAAACCGTGTGGTCCGCTGGCTGGGAAAAATAAATCGCTGGACACAGAAAGAAAGCCATCGAGTGCAAGCGAGACACCGAAGGAGTACCAAGAAATACTCTGGAAAAGCGGAGGGAAACACACAGGGAGAAAAGCGTGGGGAATCCGTAGCATAAGTAAAACTGCGATACAGTTTCTGACCTGTGGGTTCTCAAAATCAAGAAACATTGGTGTAATCCCTATCCCCTCTATAGAAAAATTAATTAGTTTATACTACACATTAATATGAATATTAAACATCAAAAAATTTTGATATCAAAAAATATATTATCAGTAATTAGATACTATATTTCTCTAGTCAAAGGCTGTCTTAATACTTACAAGATCCATTTCTGGTAATCCTGATTTCCCTTTAAAAATATTATGAAAAGAAATACAAGCTTTTCGAATTCAAAATATTCAAAACCACTGCTGTTTTACCTATAATAAAGATAGAGGGGAAACTCCAATTTATTTTAAAATATTCCTAAAAGACAATTGAATTAAAAGCGTTTTGAAGTAACCATTTTAGCTAAAATTTGCTATAGTGTAGCCAACTTTTTTCCTGGCCATTGTACATAAGGTTGGCCAAGATAGAAGAAGGGAGAGAGAGCAGCCAGCGCCAACAGGAATAAAAAATTGAATGAAATATTTTTATAACCACACACACTGGCTGACAAACGAAAATAGAAAAAAAAAGGAGGAGGTGGAGCTGGCAGGATAAGGAGCAGAAAGAGCCCAGGAAGGATATTGATGTGGCGCAACAGTAGGGAGGAAAGCAGCGCCAACTTGCTTATCAAATATGAAGGAACCGAAAAGTGGGTCGAGGTTTTCCGGGTGGCAGTGGCAGTATCATAAAAGCCATGAGCTCACCTGAAAGAGGGAGCCAGCAGCGGGAACCTGGAGAAAGAGGAGGAGGCCGAAAGTGGACAATTGGAGGCGGCGCACCCAAGGGTAGTTGGGTCGAAAGTTTTATGGATGGCCGCCCAGTCGCAAACACCACCCCAAGGCCTCATCCCCCAGCGCCCTTTTTGGGGTCTCGTCCATATATTTTTTCTCAGTTTTTGCTTCGGTTTTTTTTGTAGTCATAAAAACAGGGTGCATGGCAGTGGGGTTCCGAATGGGAGCTGCCACACGTGCGGATAATAAAAAATGTTTTACTTTTCAATCGACCAATAATATGGCGTTCAATGGACAGGCCAAACGTGCTAAACCCATAACAAAGGACCACCCCCCATAGGTACATAAGGAGATGAAGGAGATGACGGTGATGTAGGTATGTATGCACATATCCACGTACGTAGTTCAATCATCGTTAAAAAGAATTTCATTTTGAAAAATGCCAGAACTACAATAAATTATATTGCCTTGTCGGACGGCGAAGTAAAAAAGAAACAAAAAACCGAAGCAAATGCTGAGGGGCTGGGCTGACCGGAACCTGGAGGGATGTGGCTTTGCTATCATAACCACAATACAATGAAATTGGGAGGGAAAATAAAAAAAATAAGAGAAACAAGCTGCTGGGGTGCTGGGGGGCTGAGGAGCTGAGCAGCTGAGGAGCATCCGCTGTTGGTATCCGTAAGATACTCTCGGGTGCGGACAGGTGAATCAGGTCAACGGGGATCCGAGCCAATGGCATTCTGAAGCGTCAGCGTCTCCAGCTGCCCGCTCGATGGTTATTGGTTCGCGTTGCAGTAATATAATATACACAGAAACTCACCGACCCACCCGGAGATATGTGGAATAAAAATTGTGAAATAAAAAAAAAGAGAACAGCGAAAAAGCTGAGCAAAAAAAACGCCAAAGAAGAAGCCATAGAAAACTATTGAAAAATCGAGGTTGAGGAGCAGCAGATTTTCCCTCAACTTTGTTGCAACGCGACATTTTTTCCTACTCCCCCCCAGGCGTGGGTGGTGCGGAGCAGAGTGGGTGGTAAGTGGCTGGTGCCTTAAAGTAGTTCTGGGTGGGCCATTGTCATAATGTGGCACATTCCTGTGCACTCGTCAGGATGCCTTTGTATCCCAGCAATCGCTAATTAAGTCATTCTATTTTTAGGTGTCCTCACAAACTGCCTAACCGCTTTGCCAAAGATCAGTTAAAATTTGAAAAATAAATTTATAGAAATTCGAGCCCAAAGAGGAGTTAATATTTGAAAAATAAATTTAAATATTTTCTCTGACTAACCGCCCCTCCAACGATCAGTTAAAATCAGTTAAAATTTGAAAAATTAAATTTAAATTTAAATTCAAATGCCTAACCGCCAAACCAATTTTTCCACCCGCCGTGTTAATAATTCCCAACTAGTTCTGACAAAAAAATCATTACTTAAGCTCGAGAAATCTAAATTTTTGGGTAAGTAATTTAATTATTTTTTTTTTCGTTCTAGCTTCTGGATTAACCAAGGAGGGATGCGCAGCTCCAGCTTTGGGTCCACCAGTTCCAGATCTCAGCGACCGCCTGGTCAAGGAAGTGGATGCCGAGGATCATAATCCTCATCTGTCCATCTGTCCCTGGCTCTCAACGTTCCGGTATCGTCGTGTTGGCAGCAGTGTCGCCGTTGGCAGGTGGACAGGTGACCATGGATCTGCTGCGCCAACTGTGATGCAGTGCATCGAAGCTATCCCAGCTATCCGCGGCGCCAAAGGGAGGTACGACTTGATTCCGGCGTCTGCTCCGATCGGCGACCGAATGTCCAAGCCTGCTACCAATAGCCAGCTGTTCCCCGGTTGTCCATGTAACCGATTCCCTGACCACCCTAAGAATCGGATCCGCCAACTCCCGATGCCGACGATCGCCAAGAAACGACGCAAACCGCGAGGATCATCACTCTGATGGACGCGTTCTCATCACCGTCGCCACCGCTGTAAGGTATGTGAGGATCTCGTATCCCATCGCCACATCTGATGCAGTACGTCGGGGGATTCGCTGCGCCAAAAAGTGGGACCACCTGTATTCTGGACAAGGATTTGTCGCCGGAAATTAAAGGGCTGCTGTACCATCTGAATTGACATAGTCGAAACTATCCGCCACGCCCCGTTTTGGGGTTTCCCTATATTTTTGAGTAATGGTTCACGCACACGTATGTATCCACAACCCACACTTACCACCAATAGCAGAAAAAACTGTTCAAAGATTACTTCTAATACTTTAATAGGTACATACATATGTATCCAATGTAGATTTATTTTTGGTTCCCTTAATTATTTTCAGTTAAAAAAATTCATGATCGGGTCTTTAAAAAAATTTATTTGATAAAATAACACTAAAGTAGAATATCAGCAAGCTGTTTTACCTAGATATAAATTTGTAACTATGAAAATATTAAAAAAAAAAAACAAAAAAAGAGTAGTAGACAGTCCCAACCCATTTATCGAAGTATCCCCCGAGTGATATGACAAGTGAAAATGTCTTGGCAGGCCCCAGGAGGTGGGCACGACCGAGTGTACATTTCCCCGAAGCTAATCAGGCAAACCTAACGAAATTTGCCGGGGAAATCGGAAAATCCGTCAAAGTCACTGGCGTTTGTCCCGCGGCTGCCATCGCAGGCCATTAGCCTCTAAAAAGCGCCCACACATGTCAGCCTGAAAGTCCTCGAGGGGCACTCCTCGCATTGTCATCGGATCGGCATCGGTGTCCGCAGGAGCATCGGCATCATCATCATTTCAGAGGCAAAAATATGCCAGGACATGTGCTGACACCTCAGCCATTTTACAGCCAATTCACAAGTGACTCCCGTTTTCCTAAAATATACTTATGGATGTGTATGGAAGAGCTGAAAAAATAGTAAAATAATACTTACTTTTGCCAAGTGTCAAAAGAAGTGTCAAAAAGGGCTTGCCGTTTTTTCAATTTAAAATATTTTCTTTAGATTTTCCCACTGACGTTTGGCATCACTTTTCCGTGGGGGGAAGGGAAAAAGGGAAATCTGATATTCGCCCGAAAATCGCGTCAAACTTTTGGCAGCCGTCGGCTCATTGGGGTGGGTGGATTTCTAAAAAATGTGTTGCATGTTTATTTGAAAAATCGCTAAAGGATAACTAAAGGATTCCCCTCGGGGTATTTCGCAAGCCGAGTGATTTGTTTGCGAATTTACATACCCCCATATCCATTTCCCAGGGTGTTTTCCAACTCGTTGAACAGCCCCCCACAATTTCCATTCTCTGGATACTTTTTTGTGCGAACGCCAAAATACGCTGCGGCAATAATTTTGCATAACGAACACAAGTTGAAGTAGGTAAGTGTATCCAAATTGAATCAGTCCAAAATTGAATTCGAAGGCATCTGATGGCGGTGGCGGTGCTAAGTAGCAAATTCAATTTTGGGTTGACGCCTTTGCGGGCTCCAAGAATTGCCATTTATGAGCCACAATTTTTGAGGGTCTATTGAGTATTTTATGGACAATCCCCAAATGGCAGGCGGCATCATTAACTAACCTGCTTCGGCGCCGTCAGTTAATAATGTAATTTATGAATTACAATTAAAAATGCACAAAGGCCAGAGGAGAGAAACGGTTGGATGTATGGGGCCACATGTGTCCGCCTTTTTTTTCGGGGGTGGTTACCACCCCACCTACCCCCAGTCGACGGGTGTCTGGCAATTTTTGTGCTTGGCTCATCAGTCCTCCCTGACCGCTCCACGTCCCTCCGCCCACGGGAAGAGTAATAAAACTCCCCATTTGGTCATTTGGCAATTATCCCGATAAATTAGCAGCCGGACAATGGCACAGCAGCGTCGCATGTCCTCCACCCCAAATCCGGCCCACCCATCCTTAATTTTCTAATACCCCAACCAGGCCGCTTCCTGAAAATTGTTCGGGGTTGGTCAGGAAATTCGGGCATTTCGTGTCCTTGCATTTAGCGATTTTATGCGGTTTATTACCTTTTTCATAGCTAAGTACATTTTGCGGAGGGATATGTAAATACTTAATCGTGTGCGTGAATATTTACTTAACAAAATTTTATACAGAAATCATTTTCAAAAATAAGTAAACAACGATCGAAGCAAATAATAAATTCTTTCTCTTCGCCACTAGTAAAAACTTAATAAATTCGTATTGGTTATCATTATTTCGATCCCTTTTTTCAAATATTTGTAATAATAAATGAATATAAAAATATAGGTAAAATAAAACACAAAAATTATTGTATAATAACTATCAAAAATAATCAAGCACAAAATTCTATACAAGTAGTAAATTCTCTTTCTCTTTTCCATAACTAAAAAATTCTAGGGAAAAAGTTATAAATTCAGTTCTAAATATTTTTAACCCATGGTAAATGAATATATAAAAAATAGGTGATATTATAAAATTATCCAATTTCTTAAATCCCCATTTTCAACCCCAGAAACCCTAAATTGATAAAATTCGTTCTTTTTTAAGGACCTCCAAAAAATAATCGCTGTATTGGAAACCACTTTTTGCGATATTTTTTATACCATCTGCCACGTGCGTTTTATCTGCCCACCAACTTTTTGTTGGCCACTTTTTCAGGTGCCGAAAATCGGCTTTCAGGTTAACAAAATCAACTTGGTAACGAATTAAAACGAACCGACTAGCAAATGGCCAGCAAAAACATGGGGGTTGCGATGAATGGGAGATATGGGGGCTGGGGAGGAGGGGCCTTTCGAAAAATGCAAAATAAACGAGGACCCCGCAAAAACGAAGGCAGCGAGCGTGTAAAAAGCCTCACAAACCCAATCAATCAACGGAGGGAATAAAACGCGTATACGCAGTGTTGTCCATGGCAAAGTAACGTGCACATACATGCAGGACAAACACGGCTACCAAAACCCATTGAGATACACTCAGGTTGTTAGTCGCTTGTTTCGCACTGCCTGCCAAATACCACAAAATCTATTTCGATTCGCAATCAAAATCCCAAATTCCATTTGTACTATGACGAGAGTCCGGACGCCGAGTCCCGTGCGTATCCTGCGTCCAGCGTCCGGCTCTGCGTGTGTTGTAGGCCGGAGAGACTGCGATTGGGAAATCGTGGCCAACTTGTGCTTGAGTGCTTTCGTTTGTATTTAGTGGTGGACTTAAAAATACAGAGGCCTCCTCACCACCCTCCCTCGCACGGTCCACGGGCGCAGAAATCCTGCTGCAATTCTAGGCTCTAGCTTTCGATGGTCGGGTCCCGGCTCACCCTTTTTGGTACCACTCCTCCCTGATTGCGAGGCTCCCACAAAGGCTGCCGTGGCCACAAACGCATCCGGCGCTGACGTTGAACGATGAGTCGCCGCCAAAAGCGGAACACATGCGAGCCAGTATCCATGTCTGTGCTCCACTACGAAAATATTCAACAAAATAGATCAATAAATTTCCAATTTTACCAATTATTCGGCTACCAAAGGGCAGAGTTTGCGTGAAACAATTTAATGCTGATTATACAAAACTTAAAGTGATATAAGATACATGTATGAAAAGCTATCACGGTCTTAGATTTTAACCTATTTTAACCTTTAATTGTACATTTATCCGAAGATTCTATTTAGTAGATCTTGTATTTTCATACATAACGCATCCGGCCTTTTGCAATTAAGATTCTTGAACTTAAACTTCAGGTATTATACTCGTACTTGTTCGAAAGAAATCATTGGAACAGCTTGATAACGCAGAATTTAATAGAAAACAAAGATTACTTTAAGATTTTTGAATACAGTATAAAATAGTATCGTAGTCATATATTCTTTATTTATAAAACCTTTATTTTGTTTGTTTAGAATCAAACAATTTTATATGAGGTAGGTGCATGTCTTCCGCTTAACTTCCAGTAAATTAAATATGCGATTTACGATTAACAAAAATAATGATATAATAAAGATGATTTCTATTTTTTAATTTTTCTTATTGAAGATTTCAATAAATCATATGAATTTATATTTTGTTTTAATTTCGCAGATATTACCTTTACCTTTTCAAAATGATTTGAAACAAAATTTAACAATGCCAAGACTCAACTGTTTCTAATGGAACGAATTGAAGACATAATTTTTGTTGAGTGCACTGGCTTTCGGGCTGTCCATGTTTTCCAATTTTCAGCGCACTGCGTTGCATTCAGATTTTCCTTTTCGGATGCAACGAAGTCCCCACCACCCTTCGCCCCCGAAAAAATTGGTCATTGTTCGCGGAATTGCTTATAAACACGGCCCTCGACGCCGTGTCTCCTGCCTTTGGCTCCCGCTTTGGCTTTGTCCACTTTTCCGCGATTGCCTCTGACCGAACTCAATCTGACCTGCCATGTCGACGCTTTAGTTAGGATACAGGATACGAGTATATGCGCGATGGGGTGGCAGCCAGGAGGCAGTTGTCGAGCTGATTGCAACGCTTTGGCTCTGGCTTTGGCTTTGGCTTTCGGTTTCGGCTTTTGGAGGTTGGACAACCGCAGCGAGCCGCTTTTTGACCGTCCCCGGGGTTCCAAAGTAAAAATATTATTGCACTCATGCGACCAAGCCACGGACCCGCGTCGCTTGGAAATTGTGTAAAATCAAAACGATTGAGTGGAAGAACCGCTTCAATATTTAGCCCTAAATAGCGGCCCTGCAAGATAGTTGAACAAGTGGAATTTAGATAATAAAGTGCTCTAGTTTTTAGGTAATAAATGATTCATTCATCAACTGCAAGTAGAAGAATCCAAGACAAATAACCTTTTGCGCCTTGTTGGGTGTATAAATAGGGGAATATTGACTTTATTACTACACATATCTGGGTATATTTCACAGAAGAGCGACTGCATCAGCCCTCCACTGCAACAGATTCCTGCTCCTGCACCTGCACTGGCGTTTGCACCAGCAATTTGGTGGGCAGCAGATTCTTCAGCGGCTCCAGAATACTTGCCTGCTGCAGGTACGTGAGCTGCTGCTGCTCCAACTGCAACAGGCTAATGCCCAGGTGCACACTGATGGCCTGCGGCGCAAAGACACCATGGATGCAGCGCTGCATGTACGGCACCAAATCGTAGGCCAGGCACGAGCACAACCGGACAAAGGCCTCGCGTTCGCTGCCCGCAAATGCCTGCTGTTCCTGCCTATAAAAGGCGAGCACTCGCTGGGCCGCCAAGTGCAAGGAGCGCTCCAGGCAGCGCGTCACATCGGTGGCCAGGGCCAAGGGGGCGCACAAACGCAGCTCGTTCATGGCGCCCAGATAGCCATTGCACAAGGCGGCCAGCGGATAGAAGTCCAGCAGCGTTTCCGGCGGTGCGTACGACTCCTGCTCAGGATTCACCGGCTTGCGGGCGTGCGAATGCAGGGCCACCTTGTTGATCAGCGTAAAGCG
Organism: Drosophila ironensis; assembly: GCA_021223825.1. Taxonomy (NCBI): domain Eukaryota; kingdom Metazoa; phylum Arthropoda; class Insecta; order Diptera; family Drosophilidae; genus Drosophila; species Drosophila ironensis. The sequence goes on from JAJJHQ010001334.1 coordinate 900,775, forward strand.
GTCCAGTTCGCGCTCAAACTGCTCATTGATTTGATCCACGGTGGCCTCGAAGCGGCTGCGGATCACATCCACGAAGATGGGAGCCATCAAAGCGCGGAAATCGGCGCCCACACGGCTGAAGGACAAGCCAAAGTACATGCACTGACCCAGCACGGTCTCAACAGATCCCACTCCCAGTTGCAGGTCGCGTTTCAGGGTCTCCAAAAAGACATTTATCTGGGGACAATTATGTTTTAATCCAATCCAATTTGCTGAAAAAATGCCCAAGATACGAACCTTGTTGTGCAGCCAGGCCTGGAAGAGCCGGTCCCCATTGCAGCTCACGCCTTGCAGCGGCTTTAGAGATGATTGCGTGGCCTTGCCCGCGGTTTCATCCTCCGGAAAAATGGCCCGATATTGGGTGATAATGTTGAACAAATTGATGCGGGTCACCTCAATAGTTTTGGTCAAATGCTGCTGAGCTGTGAGACATTTATAAGCCAAAATTCTTGTAATAAAATATGGATATTACCATCATTTGAGGGAATGGCTTCCAGGGAGGATTTGAGCCAGGAATCGCGAGCCTGCAGGAACTTCAGACGCAGCTCATTGTCCCCGAAGGCCTGCATTCTTCTCAAATACCCGACAATCTGCAGGCACTTGGGCAGCTGCAGGTCCGTGCGCAGTTGCGCCACCAACTGGACAAGCATGGTATGCCACAAAGCCTCCACCGAGCGGACAATGCTCTGCCATAAAATTGGGATTAAAAAGAAGTAATTTCCCGGTTGGTACACCCACCTTCACCACTGGAATGTGGCCCTGGTGCTGGCCCAGCCGCGTGGCATAGGCAGCCAGTTCGAGGGCCTCCTCGTAGCGCGCCTCCCGGATGCAGCGCTCCATGAGCTGCGGCAGCTCCAGGATCTCCAGCAGTTGCGCATTCTTCTGCAGCGTGATGGAGTTGAGGCGCCGCTGCTCGCTCAGCTCGGCCGAGTCCTTGAGGAAGTGCTCGCAACGCTCGCCCAGCACCGGCAGCTGACCCACCAAAGTGGCCAACTGCTCCTCCGTGCGCACAAATTCGCTGAAAATGGAACGCGAGTTCTCTGCGGTGGCAATGAAGGTTTTGTAGTTGGAAATGGCCAGGTCCTGCGTCTGCTCGAGGATGGTGCGCGCCTCATCGGCCAGCCGGGTCTGCTCCTTTTTCAGCTGCTCCACCTTGCAGGTTCCCAGTTTGGCCAAATAATTGTCCAGCTCCGGATTGCCACGCAGGTTATCTGTTGGGGCAGGAAAAACCATACATTTTCGGGTTGTTTCCGGGGTTTTCTTGCGTTGTCTCACCTGGCAAGCCATCGGGAAATATCAGCTTGAGCACTCGCTCGTTCTCCAGGTCCATTTTGTCAGGAAAATCCATTGCAATTCCTGGTTATTTGCAAATGTTGTAAAGCCTTAATCTTTGAATGTTTACTTGGTGTTGGCAAATGGATAAACACAAAACAGCTGATTGAAGAGCCGCCTTTTTTCAGTGTTGCAAAAGGTTGACCCTCCATTCAAATTTAGCCGCCAAAATAAAATTTATTCTTGCTTTTGTTATTATATGATAATAACAGACTATATCGACTCGGCTCTTGATGATGATCAGGAATATATATACATTAGGGGGTCGCAGGCCACTGCTCCTCACTGTTATAACATTCTTATGAATTAAATTTACCCTCTTCTTTTTAGAACCGAGTTTAAATGACAGAGTCATTTGGAATTAACTAAACTTCAAGAACAATACTTTTGTTGCCAAAATAAAGTTAAGGACTCTACACTCTGGACTTACCTAGTCGCAGGACAATAGCCGGTTTTGACGCATCATCTCCTCTTTGGGGTTCATGTTTCATATGCGTAAACGTTGATATTGCAGGAAGTGGGACGTTGAAGTATTGCGTCGCATTGATGCACTGCATCGGTCAAAAGGTATAGCAGATCTTTGGATGACGTGGGGCGACAGTCGAGTCCGAGTCGTTGGAGTTGATGGACAAATAGAAGGCTAAGATCCACGTCATTCTTGTCCATTTATAGATGATCATCAAAGGCGGGAAAATAATCTTAGTAGCTAATAAATTGAAAAAATTATTTATTTATTTTAATATATTCACAGCCAAAAATGTTGTACACCTATCGGACCGTATAATTCCCAACTAGTTTAAGCAAAATTATTATGAGGTTAGCTTCGCCAAGCCGCTTTTTTAGGTAAGTCTATTTATTTCTTCTTCTTATCTTTCAGGGGATCCCAGCCAGTTCTTCCCGCCATCGACTCCCTGGATCACCTACTCCCTGGACCATCTACTCCCTGGACCATATACTCCCTGGATCATCTACTTCCTGGATCATCTACTCCCTGGATCATCTACTCGCTGGATCATCTCCTCCCTGGATTATCTACTTCCTGGATCACCTACTCCCTGGATCCTCTTCTCCCTGGATCACCTACTCCCTGGATCATCTACTTCCTGGACCATCTACTCCCTGGATCATCTTCTCCCTGGAGGGAGACGTTAGAATCGGGCCTGCATTTTGCCGCCTCCGACGATTGACTACAAATGGGCAGGAATGACGTGGATCTTAGCTACCACTTTGACCATTAAGCATCACCGGCTCATCGCTATCGCCTTAAGGGATCCAAAGATCTGCTATATCTTCTGACCGATGCAGTGCATCAAAACTTAACTCTGTGCTGTATCAGTGGTTTGGATTATGAAGATTACGGAGCATCAGATCCAGCCATTATCCGGGGCCCAGGTAAGTCCAGACTCTAGAGTCCTTAAACTTGGCCCGATCGGAGCCACTCATACAAATATTTTTTTTTTTTTTTTAGCAGGGTACATATTTATTTAAAACTGTCCTTTGCGGACAACCATTAAATGTTCTAACTTCATATTGGCAATTAAATAAAAACATATATTTAAATATTTTCGCCGCCAAACACTTGACCAATAATTTATTTTAAAAATTGGCATTTTTACAATCTGAAATACACTAGTATTTCCAATAAATTGTATTTCCAATAAATTTTACGATGCATAATACATTTTCCCTTCCAATCTCCCACTGAATCCCTTAGCTTGGCAACGCGACTAGTAGGTTTACTTGGACTTTCAATATAATTCAAGAATAATTAATGGGTATTGTAACAATATGATGTAGAGATCCCCTAGTCGATAGACACGCTTGATATTTCCATGGAACTGCCATCGTCCGAATGCGCCTGATCTGCGTTGTTGTTGGCGGCGGAAGAACCCGCCGCGGTATTGGAACTCCTGCGCGTTCCCCGCGTCTCCGCTTCTGCAGGAGCTGCTGTACCGACCGATGCCGTGGTGGCTGTGGCTGTGCTTGTGCTGGCCGTCGGGTGGCTGCCTCCTGATCTGGTCGACTGCGATCGCCGCAAACCCTCGACCACCGATCGACCAGGACGGCCGCTGGTCGAGGCCGAGGAACTGCTCGAAGCGGCTCCATCGCCCCCCAGCGATGTGGTGTTCGTGCCGTGGGTCATTGTCGCGGGACGAACACGCACATCCGGGTGCTCCCACTCCATCTCGTCCTCTGAACTGGTCTCCGCATTGGCCACCGTTGTGGATGTTTTCGACTTGGTCTTTTTCCACTCGGCACTGCGCTTCCAGTCGATGGTTTTCAGCAGGGCCTTGGCCTCCGTTTTGCGCTGCAAAATAAAGTGATTTTATGTTTACTCCGCCTTCACAAGGAAGTTGAAAACCCACATCGTCCGAGTCGAGGCACTTGTAGGCGTAGTACGCGGCCCTCTCGTAGTCGCCCTTCTTTTCGTAGTAGTTCGCCAAGGTGATGAAGCCCTGGTACAAGCTCTGCTTGTCAGTGGCCGCCCGCTCGTCCTCGCAGTACATTATGTAGCAATGCACCGCCGTTTCGTGATCGCCCAGCTTCTCGTGCAGATTGGCCAGCTTGTACATGGCAATGCCCTCGATGTCACCCACATCGATGGCCTTCCAATAGCACTTGACCGCATTCTCGCTCTTCTCCAGCTTCTCGTACGTCTCCCCGAGGGCCACCAGCATGCGCGAGTCGTACGGCCGCAGCTGGTGGGCGATTTTGAAGTAGTAGAGACTGTAGTAGTGCATCTTGATGATCTCGTAGGCCTGGCCCAGTCCGTACCAGGCCCTGTAGTCCCGCTTGTTGACCTCCACGGCCTTGCGGTAGCTCTGAATGGCGGCATTTGTGTTTTTCAGCTCCATGAACTCGTGACCCATCAGCGTCCAGGCGGCCAGGTACTTGGGGTTCAGCTTGAGGGCGCGTTGGAAGTACGAAATGGCCACCTGGTGGTCGCAGCGTATGCTGTAATAGTTGCCTACAGCAGGGATAACATTGATAGCTAACAAACTTGATGGTTGGGGGCTAGCTCACCGATCACGCAACACGTCTCCGGCCTGTACTTGTTGATGCTGACGGCCTTGTGGGCCAGCTGGGCCATCTCCGTCTTCATCTCCTTGACGAACAGCAGGTTGGAGTAGGTGTCCACGTTGTCCAGCCGGTAGGGATCGCTGTCGAGCAGGGCCTGGTACAGCTCGATGGCCTTGTCCACGTCCCGCTTGTTGTGATAGACCAGCGCCATCTGGGCTATCAGGTAGATGCTCTTGGCGAACCCGCAGGCCTGCAGTTCCTCGTAGATCTTCAGGCCGTCGTCGTTCAGATAGAGCTCCAGATACGTGTGGGCCATGAAGAAGTGCCGCATCCAGTGCCCGCCCAGCTGCAGGCTCAGCAGCTTCTTCTTCTCCATGATCAGCGGCGAGAGCTCCAGGTAGGCGCTCCAAAGCATCGGCACCAGGCGTATGGCGTGCACCAGCATCTGCTCGGCCGCCTGGTTGAGATTGAGGGCCTTCAGCACCACCCCGTACAGGTAGATGCCATAGCCGTCGAGGCGGCTCTTGCCGTATTCCGTGCGCAGGGTGGCCAGGAGGTCGCCGAGGTCGCGCATCTGGTTGGGCTCGTTGAGGTTCGCCTGGTCGGTGGTGGAGTCGAGGCGGCGCTTCTCGCGGGCCATGTAGGTGGAGTAGAAGTGCAGGAAGCGGGGCACGCTCGACTCGCAGTTGCGCACGGCATGGGCGGCCCTGTCGTACTCCCGGACGTCGTAGTAGCTCTTGGCGAGGAAGTAGTCGCTGTACTCGGCGGGGGCGATGCCCTCCAGCTGGCATTCGCTGAAGGTGCGATCCTCGTGCTCCTCGGCGCCGGAGGCGCTGGCGGAAGCGGAAACGCCATCGATGTGCACGTCGCTGAGGCCGTGATGCATTTCCGCCAGCCACTTGGTGCTGTGCAGGAGGCCGCGCTTCGAGCACTCGACAATGCCGCGGCGCAGCTCCCGCTTCACGTCCGGCATCAGAACGCTGAAGAACTCCTGCATTTCGGGGCGTGGGGAGAGTGTTTTGTTTGGACTTTTGTTTTGGGGGGCAAGCGCTTCGGTTTGCCGGTCGCGCTTCGTTAGAGATGGACTATCGAGTGGCAGAGAGACTATCGGCACGATTGTAGTGCATTAAACATGTAGATACGATGTAGAAACGAACTTGGGGAAATAAACACCATTTGATATAATTAATTGAACATTAAAGTTGTTGGAAATAAAGTTAACTATGAAAAACAAGGAATATTCGTAAAATAAATAACTAAATAATGAATAACGATCATAGATATAGCAGCCGCACTGAATATTAAATAAATTGCACAAAAAATGTTCCCAAACCTTACCTAAACCTAATATTTACGCATCAAGGTTAAGATAAAATTAAGACATTAAGAAATAATGAACAAATTATTTTATGTAAGTAATCAATATAAGCTTTAAAAGGAATCTTAAGGTGACAAGGTATTCGAGAATATTGGACTTACCAGATGACGTTACCTTTTGAGTGATTAAATCGAATTCAATTAAAATTAATACCTTAATTAATAAACAAAAAGTCATAAGAATTTAATGTCAGTTGGATAATATTAAATTGAATTATTTTTTATTGGTTTTTGCTATTTAACAACATTTACCCACTAAAATCCTAATCTATTCAATATAGTTTAAACCCTAGGTGGGCAAGCCCATGGCTCTTCGGGCTCTCGCGGCTCCCCCCGTTATTCGTAATTTTTGGCGCCAGCAAATCGGGGCAGTCGCGCGATCAGTGAGGCGTGAAGATTTACAAAAACAATGCTACACAAATTTGACGGAATTTGACGGTGAAAAGGGAATGTGTGAAGCGAAGATCTCGATCAAAAGGGAACCACCGTGAGCAAGTGCTCGGAATTTGACGGTGAAANGATCATAACAAATTGCGCAAAAACGATAAGCGAGGCAAACAATAACAATAACAAATTATGTTGGCGTAAACAGATTCTTTGTTTGAAGTTGAATCAGTCGCGAGATGCAAGCGGACACCTCCAATCTCTCGCAATAACAAAAATAATTGAAATTCCTCAAATCAGCTGATGGCCCAGCAGCAACCACAACAACAACTACAACCATAACAAGTCAACCGTCGCGGTCGCAATTTAATAATAATTTTGCATCTGATTCATTTGTTTGTGTGTACTGGACAATTGAAGCATTATCGTTATCTGGCGATAACCTTTATACGCATATATAAAGGCTTTGTTCGCCCGCAGTCGCACCAAAACATCGCACGAATGAGGCTCAAATCGGCGACCACTTTGCTGGGGGTGCTCCTCTGGGCCTCCCTCTTGACCGAAGGCCAATGCTTTTGGCCCTTCTCGCGCAAAACCCAGACGCCCGACCCCCCGCCACCACCCCCGACGCCCAAAATATCGCCCGTGATTTTTGGTAAGTCTATTGATTTTCTTAACCCAAGGTCATCAATGGGAGTACACTATAATATTAAGTTTATCTTGTTTATTTCGACAAAAAAATATATTAGGTAGCAGAAGAGCCAAAAGGTCAAAGTTCGAAGCTTTACCTTTGTTTGTTTTTTCTTGATTTACCAGGGAAAACGCCAGGAATAGTCTTCAATCAGGTTAGGGAAAGTTTTTCTAAAGGTTTTTTTCTTTATAATTGTATTGAACTTGTGGATAAAAGCGATACAAAATAATACTTTGAAATAATTTTATTCCTTGTATCCAAAAATGATTTTTTAAGCCCAAGGTTTACTCCACAATTCAGTGTATCTTGTATATTTGTATAAAATGCAAATACTCCAATCTTAACGAGTATACTATAAGGGGCAAATGTTTATACTCCAATTATTACCTAAAATGGGGTGCACAAAACGGCCAAGTACTAGAGTTTACCTTTAATCATTTTTCTTTATTTAATACAAAAAATCTATCATAATCAGGGGAGTGTAAGTTCATTGAATATTCTTAATCGCCAAAACAAAGAAATACACATTTGGAAAGCTACTGATATTTTACGAGTTTTATGGCTGCACACAGATATTAAAAATAATTAATAATCTTATATAAATGTCTCTCATAAAGGGTCTAACTTATGAATAACAATTACCAAAAAAAATATATATCCGGGAAGTCACAGCCATTTTAAAGAGTTTGAAGAACGATACTTCCGACCTTATTAAGGTCATAAAGTGGAAAATACTCTAATAGTCAGTTTCTTTTAAACAACTCCAAATTAGTCATTTAACCAAAACAGTACACTTCCGAGGGATAATGAAGGATTAATGAAAACTTGATAAAACCTTTTGATTGACTCATCGACATCAATGAATATACACGCTTGCATTTGTTTTGATAAAAAAATTTCTTATATCATATCATTAAAAGCCGCAATGAATGTGCTTCCTGGGAATGACACTTTATTGTATTTGCCTTTTTTATCTGTACTATACTTGTCAATTAAAACGCAGTTTTATTAGTTTCAATAAAGTTTTCCGTAAATTAACATGGACTATTTATTAAATAAAAAAAGATGTTATTTACTGCTAAATGTATTATAAAACTTGTATGCATTTTGTACACATTTTTATCATAGATTCATTCATGAGTAAACAGCTTACAAGTTGCCTTTATCGTTGATTTGATTTGTTGTTCCGTAAATAGAACTTAAATAAATGCATTTTCCTTGCCCAATTTTCAGTTCCCGGCGATGGAGGCTGCCAGCTGGATGCTCGATTAAACAAAAACAACTCCCCGTACTTTGTGTGCGAAAAAACACACGACTGGTACAATCTTTGGCTCGATCTGGAGCAGTTAGTCATCCCGATGGTCTACTGCTGGATAGACAACGTGAAGTTGTACTACGACTTGGCCACAAGGACGACCCACAACACTCCGGGCGTGGAGACGCGGATACCCGGCTGGGGAGATCCCTCGGTGGTCGAATGGATAGATCCCACGAAGAACAGTGCAGGCGCCTACTTCAAGGACATAGCCAATGTGCTGGTGGATCTCGGATACGTGCGCAAAGGCAACATCCATGGAGCGCCCTATGACTTCCGCAAGGCGCCTAGTAAGTTCCAAAAATATTTGTAATGGTAGGGTTAAAGTTTCTATCAAGGTTGACCGTTTAAGATCGTCCAAGCTTACTTATTAAATTGATAAGAATGTAGACAACAGATCTCAATATATACCCTTTCTTTGCAGATGAAAACAAGCAGTTCTTTATCGATCTCAAGCAGCTGGTGGAGGACACGTACGAGGCTAACAACCAGTCGGCCGTAACCTTCATCACCCACAGCATGGGCAGCCCCATGACCCTGGTCTTCCTGCAGGAGCAGACGCTGGAGTGGAAGAACAAGTATGTGCGGCGACAGATCAGCTTGGCCGGCGCCTGGGCCGGCAGCTTTAAGGCCGTAAAAGTGTTCGCCATGGGCGACGATCTCGATTCCTTTGCGCTGAGTGCCAAGATCCTCAGGGCCGAGCAGATAACCCATCCCTCGACGGCCTGGCTCCTGCCATCGCCGCTCTTCTGGAAGCCTTCCGAGGTACTGGCCGTGACACCCGCGCGCAACTACACGATGGCCCAGATGAAGGAGTTCTTCAACGATATTGACTACATGACGGGCTGGGAAATGCGGAAGGACACCATCCGGTTCTCAAGGAATTTCAGTCCGCCCGATGTAGAGCTTCACTGTCTCTATGGCGATGGCCTCGACACGGTGGAAAGGTAAGTCTAAAAACCCCACAACTATGGGTTAAGTCTTTCTTTCCCAAGTCAATTATCTTAACCCTGAAAAGCAGTATCCCATTTTACGGCTCTGAAACATTAACTACCAATTTTTTTTTATAGCAAATCAATATTTGCTTATGATGAATATAACTGTGACACCACTGAAACTTTGTATAGGTTACTAATTTGTTATATCTCATATTGCTTCGATAGATTGGTGTACAAGAAGGCTACCATTGCCGGGGAAACGCCAACCCTGGTTATGGGCCTGGGCGATGGTACCGTGAACCAACGTTCCCTGCGCGCCTGCCAATATTGGTCGGGATACACCAGCTCTCACATATCCACCCTGGCGCTCCAGGGAGTGGACCACATGAAGATCCTCTCGAACGCAGATGTCCTCAAATACGTACGCACGGTCATGCAGCAGCCGTAGGATAAGCAAAACTAACATAAATATATCATGACTTGACTCTGAAAAATGTGAAATCATCAAACCAATGCCAATTAAAATGTTCAAATAAATATAATTCGTTAAGTAGCACAAACTAGAGCTATGTTTTTGCATTTTCTTGAATTTATTCTTTATTGTTATCTTATTGATTTATGCTTATAAGATGAGATATCGAATCACGTGTGTCAATGTCAATGCATAACGCTGTTTTATTTACTCAATAGTGTTTCACTTCCCCTTCTTGGTTTTATTCAATTTTATTGTTTTCTTTCTTTTTGTTTTGGTTTTTGCTTTTGTTTTGTCTCTTCATACGTTTTTGTTTTTAATAAATCGTTTATATGTATTTTACAAAGCGTTTACTTAAACGTATTTCCATTTTAATTATACCGAATAATTTGTTATTTATTGCACTAATATTTAACTTCCATCGCCCGTCGTCTCCACTTTGCTAAGTTATTGTAGCTGACATTGTTCATTACTCTTGCTATAATTCTTGCTTGCATTTAAATTGATGCTCACTGGCTTATGTACTTCGATATCTGGGCTAGAGATATAGAAAAAGTGTTACGCAACAGATGGAGATTTTTTTATGTTTCGATTCGATTGGAATTAGGATAAAACTAAGGTTGTCAAATGAACTGTATTAGTGTCGATCTCTTCATTTGGTTTTTTTGTTTTCGTTTTAGATAAAATCAAGAAATATAGATATTTACAAATCGTTTGCTCGTACAAAAATCGCTGTCGTAGGCTACATTTTGTGGACATTTTCGCTAGAAATTGTTGCTGGCTGCGGGTCTTTTTGTTGGCTTACAAAGCATATTTATTTTACTTGTTGTATTTCGTTAGGTGATCGATTTGTGCGGGTGTTTGTATTTAATTACTCTTTCGCTAAATATATACAATATATATTTAGTATATATTTGATTTCATGTTGTGAATGTTTGTGTGTGTGTTAGTGTTTTTGGGACGTGTTTGTATTTGGTTTTCGAAAGTTGGGGCTTAAAAAACATTCTGTTTGCTATTTGATTTCCTCTTACACTTTCTCTCTGCTGTGTGTTTCAACAAAATTTGTGCTCTCGTTCCATAGTTGCAGTTAGGGGTTTTATAATTAATATATATATAATATATATATGTAACTATAAGTATGGCTTTAGAATTACCATTAGCCTGAAATCAAAGCGATTCTGTAAACCCGACACCTAGAAAAAATCAATTGTCTTTCATGTCAAAGAGTTTCCGTTTTGTTTACGTTTAGTATAAAAAATCATTATATCGAAAGTATAAAAATCGTATTTAGCCATAGGTCCACCCTAAATCTTGTCACTTTTCGACATTTTCTTTTTATTTTTTTTCTTTTAGTAAATCTTTTGTTTTCGTTTTTGGTTTCTCGTTTCGTTTTTCTTAGCAAAAGCGGGTGTATCTTCTTCAAGCAGGTATTCGAATGTTACTTGGCAGGATTATTATTTTCCATAGTATATATATATATATATGATTTTTTTTGTTTGCTTTTTTTTCCTTTTGTTAAATAGTTTTTATAAAAGCTTAGTGTTTGAGTTGTGTGGGGTGTGTGTGTATCGAGTGTTTTGTGTGTTTTGAGTGTTTTATTTTAGCCTGTTCTGTTTCTGCTTGTTAATTAGTTGCCTTTTGTTTGGATTACAGCTAACTATGCCTCGGTTTTTATTGTTTAATCTGATGCAATATATAGAACTCACATTAGGCGACATTGACGACTCTTAGCGGGCTAGTTAATTAATTAATTACTTGCTGCTCAATAGGTATCTACAATGGATTTTCGTTCGTTTACCAATGGGAATGATATCAAAAATGATTATTGTTTAAATACATCATATTGTAGTAGATTCCATATATGTTCATTATCATTTTCGTTTGTAATTAAATTAATTAAAGCTTTTTCGTGTGTCTGTGTCGGTCATACAAGTATATATGTTACTTCTATTTCACTTTGTCTTCATCATGATACAATAACTAATAATTGTCGGAATCGAAAAAAAACCAGACCAGTCAACAAACAAAACGACTTACGAATTGTAAATGAATTTCATATTTACAATTGAATATATTTTCGCTACTTACTCCCTTAGTTACACTCGCTAATCATTTCAATCGGCATCCTACAATGCATTTTTGTTTTCACTATTTGCTAGCACATCAGAATTATCTCAAAGTCGTTAATACAATTGAATTGCCATGAATCGAATATTCAATATTGCTAATAATAACAAGTTCCCTTCGAGTTTTTCGGGGGCAACCGCATCATACTCGTACAAATGGAGTGTCCCCGGTAATTGGGATCCCGAAGGGAACCCTGATTGGTGCTTCGGCTGGCCGAGACTACTATAATTAAATATTATTGCATAACAACTGACAGCGACTGATGCATCCGGTTATCCATCTTACAATTTTAACTAGCATTCCTTTGGGTTTAGCGCTACATATTTTTGTTTGGTTTTAATCTTTTGTAATTAGTTTAAATATCTATGGCTAGGTTAAGGTAATAATTCGTCATCCTCCGCTTTGTGGTTCTAATTCATCCAAATCATCATCACATATCAAAAAGTTTACAAAAATTTCACTTTAGCTACAGTTTACTTTATATTTGTCGGTTCCGTTAATGTTTATTTAATTTCGTGCGCTTCGAATAAAACATACAACAATAGGTAATTTTTCTAACGATTTTAGCTCCTGTTCTTCCACATTTTTTTAAATTTCTATTTATTTATTTTGTTTTTTTTTTTTCTTACGCTTAGTTAATGTATTCTTGTTTTTAACGTGTTGTTAACAACTTATTTGTTATGTCGTTTGTTTTCATGGTTTAACACAATCAACATGTTGATATATATGCTTTAAATAAATTAGTTCACGTTCGCTTGTGATTTACAGACATGATTTTTCCATGCGGCACAGCGTATGCATTATTGACTAACATCGTTACCATTCTGTCTGGATTCAACTACGTTCTGCTCTCGTTACTCGTTATTAGTGTACGTGTGGGCATGTAAAAGGCATTTATTCGGTTTCTTCGGTTCTTCTCCCTCAGAAGACACACTGCATTCTCAACAAATCTCAACGCTTACGTCCTGCGGATTGCATATTGCTATTTTTCTGTTGGAAGAACTTAGCTGAAAATCCTGAAACCGAGTCGTCTCAGTTTGAAATAGTTGAGCAGAAAGAAAAAAATGTTTTTCGTTTTGTTCTATGCATTTTGTATTTTTATCTTTGTTGCAGATTGTGTTCCATTTTTGGGTATTTATTTTTATTTGTCTGATAAACCAAAGCGTGATCTCGAGGCTTATTTAGGTTAGTGATATATTTGATTTACTTGTTTTTTGTTTTTTGTTTGGTTTTTTTTTTTAGTTTTATTTGTGTATATGTTTTCAACAAAATTGACAAATCCAAACTGATTTAAAAACTAATATTGCTCTTGGTTGGTTAAGAGTTGAATCGATTTGTATTTTCGTTTTCGTTTTTGGGTCTGCTTGTATAGCAAGTTTATTCTTGTGCTCTAACAACAATTCCTTTAAAATCGTAAACTTTCAAAACGGAATATTAAAAACAGCAGCTGATTGCCTAAATAATGGGCCAACAAAACAGTGTATAATTGATGTAACAATTGCTATCCCCATTTTCCATTTTGCTTGTTTTGTTTTTTGGGCTCAACGAACCAACGCGCACGCTGATAATTTTGAAATATCTAAAGCGAGAGGAATCCTAGAATCTAAAACAAAAGTGACGGAGGCGTGCGCGCCCATTTATCTATTTGACTTGATATTATTAACATGATTTTTAATTATTTGATTTATCAACTTACTATACAAGCTCTCTCTCTTCTCCTGCTCCCTTCCACCTCAATATCTACGATGTCTTTAGTTTTAGCTTTATAACAATATTATTTTCTCTTCTGGCGATACTTTAGGCCTAAGTTGTGTTCAGCAAAGGGAAATGCCTAGCAGATAATTTTACAATTCGATTTGAAAGCGATTCCAAACTGATTTAAATCATTAGTTACGGAAATTTGAGAAATACATGCTAGCCGTTCCAAAGATTCTCTGCTAAACATTTCGTACGAGTGCGAACAAATCTCAAGTACATTTTTACAAAATTTCCCAATTCATTATTTACTTTGTTAGTGTATTGCAAAAATGTGCGAATGTCTCTGTGGGCGTGTGTATGTGTATATAAAAAATTCTTTACTAATATTTGTTATTTGTTGTTTATGTTTTAGCATATATTTGAATTGTACAATAATGAACTGTTTTTCCATCGAATGATTAGGCTTCGCGATATTGTATATTGTGTGACGACTGTCTTTCGAAATGGAATCTCTTGTTGATATCGCAAATGAGAACAGCGACCTACGAACCAGGAATGCAAGCTGCTTGGATACTTAAAATTTAAATGAAATTTATTAAAATTATCCTTAATTTGGAGTTCATCTCCTCGACGCAAAGCTTTTGAAAATTTGAAATAATAGAACATTCGGTGAATTGCCTTTGTTTGAATATAATCCCTGAACTGCATGCATTCCTGGGTTAGGTTAGCCAGGCACATATTGGATCTCCGAGTGGCAGCCCACACCCAGTGTCAGACGTTCTTTGGCGGCGTCCCAGAGGAGCCGTTCCCAGAGGCGCCTCCCGTTCCGGTGCCAGCGGCCGAGTTGGAACTCTTTTGCTGCCGCTTTTCGCGCCACCGATCGATGGGCGTGTAGCAGCACCGGAAGAAGAACGGCGGCGCCCGCGAGGACGAGGAGGAGCTGGTGCTGTTGCTGTTGCTCAGCTTGGCCAGCGACTCGGCTGTCAGCTCCGTTTGGACACCGCTGCTGGTCAGACGCGTCTCCAGCTGGTGGTACGCCGGCGGTGGTGGCTGGGCCGAAGGCGGCGCCGCCTTGCAAATGACACTGGGCGGCTCCATCTCGTGCAGCTCAAAGCTGTTCGAGCTGCTGTTGGTCGAGGGGCGGAACTCGTGCGAGCTGCTCTCGACCATGGCAGTGCGGTAGGTGGCGGCAAAGTAGTTTGTCTCCAAATAGTGGCAGGACTCGAACAGGTAGTCATCAAACTGCGGCTGCGGCTGCTGCTGCTGCAGGGCCAGGCCACTGCTCAGTTTGTGAGACTGCGTTGATGGCGACGCCGGCGTTGGCGATTGCGGCAGCACCATGGTCACCAGCGAACTGGAGGCCATCGGACGCATTGCATGCACCTGGATTTGTGGCTGCTGCTGCTGTTGCTGCTGGTGCTGGTGCTGCTGCTGCTGGTGCCTCTGCCTTTGTCGCTGCTCCCTTTGCTTCATATCAACAATTTCTATTTCTTCTATATCACTAAAACTATTTAACTGTTTCAACAAATAATGCACATCATTTCGTTTCATTTGATTATCCTCGTCGTGGTGGGGATGATCATCGTCGTTTGGGCCGTAATCTGCTACCTCATCTAATGCTCGCCCCGGTTCCTGTGGATCCGGGAGCCTCTCATCTACACTCGTCTCCGTATCCTTCTGCTTATGCATCTCCTTTGCCGTTGCTAGAGGGTTGTGTGCTTGTAATGTTAATGGAGTGCTGGCAACGGCACCGGAGCCACGATCTAATCTTGAGGTTCCCATGAGGCTGCTGCTGTTGCTCCTGCTAATGCTTCCCGCGTCATAGTGATGGTGTTGATGGTGTTGCTGTTGGTTCACCAGCTCCGGATAGGCCAGGTTGAAGCGCTGCTGCAGTGTGGCACTGCTCAGCTGGGGCAGTGTGGCGCCCGCCGCCTGTGGCCTTTCCATTGTGGAGTCTATGATGCGGTTGAATTTAGCTAATGCTGATGATGAACTGGATGCTGCTTCTGCTGCTGTCGTTGCTGTGGTGGTGGTGACCTTAGCTTTAAGTTGTTCAATTTGAGGCACTGTTGTGACGGTTTGTATATTATCACCCGGGGCCACGATGCTGAGTTGCTCCGATGTCGTATTCGTATTCGAATTCGTCATCGTATCCTCATCATCGTCGCCGACATCCTCGTCCACATCATCGATATCGACGCCATCGCGCAGCGTCTCCTGCACATTCAGATTGAGATTGAGGTGCAGTTGCTGGCGCAGCAGCAGGCGTCCGGTTTTCGTCTCCACACCGGGCACATTTGGCGGCGCCACCCGGCTGTGGCACAACAGGCCACCGGAGCCCCTGCCACCGGCGGCAATCACCGCCGCCGCCCGCTGCTGGGCCGTCGCTTTAGCTAAATTGTTCTGGAGTATCAGCCGCCTCGACGAAATGATGGCATTATTGTCGCTCCCCCGCGATTACCGGCTGTCGCGGGTGGAGCGAGGCCGCCCCTAACTGGACGTACTGGCGATTGGCGAGACGGGGGACAGCGGACTCCGCACCTGTTCCCGCGGGCAGCCCGTCAGTGTGATCACCAGCTTCCGGCTGCCGGCCTGGTCCCTGTGCTCGCACAGCCACACGCCCTGCCACGTGCCCAGCGAGAGCTTGCCATCGGTTATCGGGATTGTCAGGGAGCTGCCCAGGAAGCAGGCCTTCACGTGAGCGGGCTATGGGGTAGAGATAATAAATCCATTAGTTCTTCAATATTAAAACATTTCCCTAGGTAACTGCTTCGATTTTCAATCAATTGTCATCATTTCGATACATTTTCGATTGTCAGAAACTAAAAAATAAAACAATCGACACGTTTATAATCGATTGTGAAAGAATTATTTAATTCATCATAAATTTCATATTATTCATATTATTATATTTTTTATTACACCTTCAGTTATCGATTTTATCGATAAATTAAAAGCTTTAATATAAGTAAAGATACTGTACGTACATACTTTAGTTTATTTATTTACAGTTTTTTTGAGTATTTATGATGAAAATCGAAACAGGTCCAAGAATAACCAAATATGCTTACCATATCGTCGGGACCTTCGCACGAATGCCTGTAGGGCAAGCCTTCGGGAACTATTTTATTCAGCATCATCTCCATGTCGTCTCTGATGGTTTGGGTGAAATTTACACAGTTAGTTCGCCTCAATAATGGCAACTAAAGACACAAGACTCTACTTACCTAACGTCCGGATCCCAGCTTTCGTTTAACGCTAAACTCGCCGAGGTGTGAAGAACTGAAAGAGAAACAACGCCAATTAGCTGTCTGTCGGATTATAATAATAATCTTTGCACTTATTCAGCCACCCCCCGCGAGATTATTAGACCAGCACGATACGCTAACTCCCAACCAATATAGTCGGTATATCCAATTGAGTTGTAACGCCAATTAGTCAAAATGTAATGGCTGGGGGTTCGGAAAACTAATGAAAGTCAGGCATGGAATGCTGGGGTGATAAGGTATCATGGAAATTCCTCATAAATTATATGACAAGACATGATATGGTCAATTTAACGGAGGAGGATTTTTAATCAACTCGAGTGGAAAAGCTCATGAATATGAACAATGGATCCCACTGTGATTGAGCTTGTTACTTATATTTGTAAGACTTTTGTTTAACAATTTATTAATTTATGGTTTTATTATTATATAGTATAAAGTGTGTAAGCATTTAACATAATTTAAACTTAATGCAACACC
The DNA here is from genome assembly GCA_021223825.1 of Drosophila ironensis. Taxonomy (NCBI): domain Eukaryota; kingdom Metazoa; phylum Arthropoda; class Insecta; order Diptera; family Drosophilidae; genus Drosophila; species Drosophila ironensis. The sequence continues at coordinate 917,915 of JAJJHQ010001334.1, forward strand.
TTTTTATAGAAAGAAAACATTGCCCACTAGTAAACCACTTTAGTATGAAACTTGCTTTACGCATTTTGAATCTGTCTGTTGTCCTGCTCAGCAATTAAATGGCAATTTCGCAATTTATTCATAATTTGGAACATTTTGTAAAAAAATGAATTAGCTTACATCCTAATTATTTATACCCCAACATGTTTCAATCAGCAATTATGGCAGCGTAAATGCTTTAATTTTACACACCAAAAAAGCCAATTCCACCGAATAAAAAACTCGGCCAACTAAAATAAATCCTGTGCACTTTTCGGCTGAAATAGTTTGATAAATTTATGATAGGACTCCGATACAAAACACGAGCATGCCCAAAGCTGAAAATTGAACAATAATTGCCTACATTCGAGGGCTGAATTTGTACTACCCGCCCATTTCATTCTATATTTGGCCAAATGCCAGCTCCGAAAATGTCAAGCGGTGCAACGAAAGCGCAGACGAAATTGAATAGTTTACTCAAAACGCATTTAGTATTAATAATAGATACAACGTATAAATAGCGAAGCAGCATTGGCAATGGCCAACACTTTAATTTGCACACTAATTGCGTATTCATGAATAAAAGAGCAAGCCGGCGGAGAAGCCGAGTGAAAATTAGTTTATTATCAAATCCCAGAGATGTAATTTTCTGGCCCCCGAGCAGAGGACGTGTGTGTACAGTATGTCCAAGTTGCGATTTTCGTTTGGGTGCTGCTGCTGTTGCTGCTGCCGTACGGAACACACTTTCTTTCTAAATAATTTCAGAGGCGATTATGTCATGTTGAACATATGTAAATGGCAGCCGGAATTTAAATATTAACCATTGAGTGGATCAGAGGGCCGGCCGATGCCGGAGCCGAAGCCGGACAATGCAAATGAAAATGAAACCAAAGTGACACTTGATGGGGGAGGCACAGCAAATTTGCAAATTGATTGCAGGACAAGATGGGGTTTGGGTACAGCACGGGTCACGGCAAGGAAGCCAAGTCGGGGATCTACGATACACGAGCCTCGAATTCAATCTCTGCAACTGCACTTAAAGGAAAATTTCACCGAGATGGCAAACATATCATTTCCCTTTAAAGATCAGGACCCTAAAGCCTTCTTGATTTATTGAAAGCTTGGAGGTTTCTTAAAAATGTCAATAAAAAGATAGAAAACCTAGGTGTTTATAGTAACCTAAAACAAAAGTGTAGTAGCTAAAAAATTACAACAATTTTCCCATGTGCACACTTGTTTAATGCTATTTTAAACTTGTTAATCGTCCAAACATAATTGTCTGTCTGCCGGCGATGCGAGCTTTGAGTGGCATTCGGAGTTGAGCGTTTGAGTGGTTGTCGTCCTGTCCATTTTGCCCCTTTTGTCCCCCATGGGCTCGCATTCCATGCACCCATTCATTTCCATGCACCCGACCAGGACCTTCCGCCGCCTCCCACGCCCAACCGGCGCATCCGCCCGGAATTCTCGAATGACACTATTTTTTTTTTGTTCACCCTGCAACGTGGCCCCGTGGCATAAATGGAACGCGGGCCGGCGGAGTGCTAAGTCGCTGGCCGAGCGTGGGACGACGCCTCTAATATGATTTAGCCATGGGCTTTGTGGTCGCTAACAGGGCTAACCGGTGGGTTTGAGTGCTGGAGGGGACTCTATGTGTTTGGATCTGTTTGCCAACGGCAGCCGTTGCCACCCCGCCCAGGGCGCTAATATACGTTTAAACGCTGCAAGAAACTACAATTACAATGCCGTTTGGCAATTTGCAGAGCAAATTTTCCCTTAAATAGATGTGTCTAGGGAAAGGTGAAAAAGTGTAGACAAAGATATTATATTTGGTTCATAATCTACGAAATTAAGTATCCATTTAGTTAAGATGTGACCATACAAGATGGTAAATACATATTATTACCAAACCTATTAATGAGCTCAACTATATTTTAAACAATCTCTTATATATATAATAGGTTGTCAAAATATAAGCTGTTTTAATAAGTTATCACCTTATTTATTGGAAACCTGTTTTTATAAAAATATATAAATTTGACCTGAGGCTTGTAGGTTCTATTATACAATTACTCGTTGTAATTGTTAGTTGCTCATAGCCAGGCCTACAAAAACTTCCTTTTATCATCTCCCTTAATTAAGAGACATCGGTTTTTTTTTTTAGTGTAGTGCGCATCGTTAAGTAGCAGGTGGCATCGTTTTGGCCGACTGTTTAGCTATTTAGTTGGCTGGGTGTGTATGAGAGTGGAGCAAAAAAAAAGCGAGTGTGGCAGGAGGCCGCGGAGGGGTTGTCTGGGGTGTCCTGTGGCACATGTAGCAGGCGTTTAGGCACTACAAAAGTTGCTAATGTTTTTAAAGAGGCCTTTTTATTATACAAAGTCAAACATTCTGACAGCACAAACAAGCTCAAAGCACACAGATATCCGCATATGTATATACAACCGCAATGCTCACACAGATACAGCCACACTGGCAGGAGTACAAACTTACATCCAGAAGCGTACCCGAGTGTTTAACAATGGACTCACACAGCACAGCACTGCACAGCCCAGCGCAACTTGACTCAGCCCAGCTCTGCTCAGCTCAGCTGGCCGCGTTCATTCATATATTCATGCCAACACGCACTCAGGCACAGGCATTTCTACACAGCGGTGGTTAAGATTCTATGATATCCAGTTTTAGGGCCATAACAACCGCCAAAATCGTACACTGCACGGCAGCGGTCGCACACAAGTATGGCAAAGCTGAGCAAATTGTAGTGTTAGGGTAAAATTCTCTGACTATTCAGATCAAGTTTGAATTCTAGGCTCGAGGTGTATAGTACATTCTTAGTACTTCCACACAGCGGTGGTTAAGATTCTAAAATATCGAGTTTTAGGGTCATAACACTAACGCCAACTGACGCATACGAGTGCCAGGAATATCAAATTGTAGTGCCAGGATAAAGGAAATTCTCGGACTATTCAGGTCAAAATTAAGCCATGTCGTTTAGACTTTTAGATTTTAGATCTACTCATATTAAAAATCTGATCATTATTGGGAATATTTGGGGTGTATTGACGATATTCATACAAAAGTATGTCATGTTTTACTGGATATTTTGCCAGGCTATAATATTATGAACAATATATCCGGTTCTGAGGGTCAGATACTCGACTATAACATACACTTTTATCAACTTCAAATAGTACTTCCACCTATAGCGTCTGCTAAATTAATGATAATACCGAGTTGCGTTTGAAAACCTTCGTATTTTACAACTTTTCCTAATAGTTTCACCGCGACTGTGAATATCCGGAACGCACGTGAGTCTTCCTTAGGTGTGTGCGCGTGTATTACATAATGTAATGCTAAAGGAAATGCTTAAATTCATCAACCTTCTTATTACATAGCCGTTGACTTTTATGCTTATCCCGAGACTCGTGGCCGAAAATCGCTAGAACACCGAGAGAAATTTCAGACAGGATATTTTTCCAACACCATATACATGTTTGTATATAGTATCCCTTGTGATATATATAATTTTTTTGGTGTCAGGTGTTGGTGCACCGGAACAGAACTAGTTCAAGCACACGAACGATACGATTGGAAAATCGGAAAAGCGGGCCAGAGGCCAAAACCGGCAGCGGGGCCAGAACCAGAACTCTGGTTCCTTTTGGCGTGCTCGTTTTGCATAAATAATATTGATTTATTGGGTAGCGCAGCATTTTGCGGTTCATAAGCGAGCAATTTTAATGCTAAGCAACACACAGCAGGAGAAGGGAAATAAAAGAATAAGGTCCTCTGTCTGCACACACAAACGGAAGCCGAAAGTATGACACACACATGGCACGATTTGTTTTCCCTTTTTCCTCCGCGCTTTTCCGTTTGTTTTTTCCTCTTTCGCAGTTTCCCTGTCGTCACGAAAGTGTATCGCCGAACACAACAAAAAATGGCCAGTCAAAAGCGAGGGGGGGAGTGGGGGGAGGAAAAAAAAGAGAGAAATGACCGAGGACGCCCACACAAAAATATATATCCTTAATGTTAAAGGCTCCTTAAAACTCCCAACTCCATTTTGCCACCCACAATTGGTTTCGCTTTCGCTGGCTGTTGATTTATTTGGTGTTGCTCCTCTTTCGGCACACGCACCCGCTAAGGACATTCCGGCAGAGTCCTTTCCCTGATGTTGCAGCGTTTTTTTTCCTTCTGTTCGGTTGAAAAATATGCTCGGGTTATAAATTGAAGTAGAGCCATTTATATGATCTTGCGATTATGCAGCAAATTGCTGTAGAGGACGCGCTCCGCCCTCTCATCCACAACCAGCCCTCCGGCTCCAAGGTGTCCCATAAAAGCCATAGATCCCGAGACATCTTTAAATGCCAACTATTTATAAGCCCTGCTCAGTTTTCCAAAGAAATTACATTTCACTGCCATGTTATGCTTAATGGCGCACGGGATTAAATTAAAGGGATTCGCATTCGCATTTCAAAGGCATTTTCGTCTGCAGTCAGATGTGTAATATTTTGACTTATTTCTCTAAAGCTCGGGTTCCATTTGAAGGGAATGCAACTCGTATGTGCAAAGGGGAAAGGGAATTTACACTCATTTTTGAAATTCCTGCTTAGAATTGCAGGGGAATGAATTTATCAAGTTACTAAAGCCTTTAAGCGGCGACGCTAAGGACAAACTTGACATGAGTTTAGCATATACGACCCTTTCCGCCTGTATTTTGGTCTACATCTTCGAAATGGCTAGGACAAGAGTTAAAAATCTTTTAGCTTACTGTTTAAAATGTTAATATCTGGCCACGTACCAAGTTTAACAAAAATCGGACAATAGACAATGAAGAACGGTCAACAAAAATTTTCATTGTCCCTCCCCAGTGTCAAAAAATGTCTCCATTTGATTTAAATCATTGTAATTTGGGATTACAATATTTAAACGGGAAAACTATTGATAATAAAAATAGGTACATGGTATCTCGTTGTCGAGGGCGTTTCTATTTAATTGTTAGTTTTAGCTGTAATAATTTTTTGAACTTCCAACTTCTGAGCGCCTTTAAATTCCTTGGAATGTAAATGAATGCAGTATCAAGTAAAAGTCCAAAACAAATCATCAACTGGCCCCCTGGCCTTTGGCTGTGCCATATATACACTTGCTATGTTATATATTTTATATGCACGACCGGGGATTTCGATCGGGGCTACGGAGACTACTCCCAATGGGGCGTTTCTGGTGGTCAGTGTGTGGCGGTTCCACAAATGACCTTCCAGCCACACATATGAATATTAATAATAACAAAAAGCCATAAGCAAAAGAAAGCCAAGTCATCGGGGGAAGTATTTGCCTGGGGCGCAGGTGAAAAAAATCGGAACCCAGGCGGTGGATATATCATTTTTTAGCGTTTCCCTGCATTCCGTTTGTGTCGGTCTGTCTGTCTGTCGGTCGGTTGTTTAACAAGTTACCTTTACATTTGGCTTATATTTTTGCTGTATTTGTGATTTGTGTGTCCTCTTGGCCGCTGTTCCAAGCGCCCCCCCAAACCCCCCACTTTTCCTCCCACCACCCATTGTTCGCCGCCTGTTGTTTGTGCTTTTCCCTATAGAAACAAAGCAAAAAAAAAACAAAAAAAAATGACGAGATTCGGGGAAGCGGAAGGTGGAAGGTGACGGGGCGGGCTATTCAGGTCAATAGTAAAAGACAACAACATATGGCAAGGTTGCTTTGAAATTATTTTTTCCTTCCTTTTTTTTGAAATTAACTTTTTTGTTGCTTCGCCTTGGTACGAAGAAGATTGGAAATGGGTGGAGCTGGCGGCTAGGCGGTGACTTTCATTTGCTTGCATTTATTTCTTATTTAGTCTTTTTCGTCCTTTTTGCATGACAAGTGGTGCAGGGGAGGGAAGAGGGATGTGCGGGTGGGTTAAGCTTCCTTTAGTAAAGTGTGTCTAATTAGGAAGTCCTTTTAAGAAAATCAATAAACATGTCTTGACCTCAATTAGATTCCGCTTACAGTTCACAAAACAATACACGTACAGTGAGCCCCCCAGACAACAAACACGCACACACAGCCCACCGACACGGCGGAGGTGGTGTGCGGAGGGGCCACACGTGCTTTTGATTTGGCAAAGAAAAAAAAAAATATAAAGAAAGGGCCAAAGGACGCAGGTTCGTAATAATAAAGTCTTTGCTGCAATGTGCTGGGTAAGGCGATTTCCTAGGGCTACACAGGGAAAAATGTTCCGACTTAGTTGGATACAACATTAAAATATAAAATATTTAACAAAGAAATACTCCTGGCTTCCATAAATTGTCCCCTTAATATATGAAACTCTTGAACTCTATAAAGTTTAAAAAGTTTTTAGCTTTCAAACATTTTTTTAAAAGAGTTATTGAGTTACCTATTAAATTATTTTCCTTAGGTTTCCAAGTTATTTCAAATAAATTCATTAAAACGGAATTATTTTTAGATTGGCAACATGGCGTATGAGTTATATATAAAAACACTTTTTCTATAAATTTAAAAAAAGTATAAGCAATTAAAATTTTTGACCTTAAAAGACAAAAAGGTTGGAGAAAGATTATGCCAAGTTTCGCCTTGCCAACGTGGCGTATGAGTAATCAAAGGTTTTTATCTCAGCTTAACCAATCCAAAACGGCAACATTTAAAAACGAACTTAAACAAAATAATATTAACATTGAATATGTGCATATATTCGCTGTGCAGGGGCGTGGTGGAGGGACTTTTCAGGCTAAATAGGAAAATGGGGGCTGAAAATGTTCGCCTAGAGCATTCGCACGCCATAGCCACAGACCATGACATGCAGACATGAGCGACGACTGCGACTAAGACGACGATTGCTTTTCACTTTAGTCAGGCCAACTCCCAGCTAAACCCGCCCAGCAGCTCACCACCCCCGGCCCGCCCTGCTTTTCCTGCTTTCCCCGCCTCAACTGGCGTTTTATGATACGATTTTATTTATTTGCCGGGTAAAATAAGAGACAGAGGCAGCCAGGACGAGGATGACTGGAGATGGAAAGCCGCAGCTTGGAGGAACGCGCGTCCTGGCATTGTAATGCGAACTGTCAACAAGAAGCTGCCTCCAAGGCAGCCAACTCTGGAGGTTGTTTCTCTGTTTGCACTGCCTTCACGTCGACTTATTCTCTTTCCGTTTGCACAGAAAAAAAATGTGTCATCTAATGTGATGAAAACAGAAAATAATGCAGTAACTCACTACCCCAAAAGTTACAAATAATTGCTAGAAATGTTCACCTTCTTTATCTAATTATAATTAGATTAATGAATAGATTCCCCCTAAAATAGTTCTTGAGTTTCAATTTTAAAATAAATATTGAGAAATTCAAAATTCTTTTTTGGAGATTTCCTCACACTTTCTCCGGGTGTAGTTGCTGTCAAAAGTCTTCGAAAGCGGGGATTCCACACGAGAATTAGTGTGCAGAGTGCAGCAGCACGAAAAAAGGGAAAAATACTTTGGAGAACTGCAATCCGGAGATTATTGCGAATGCATTCCGACGAGCGGCATAGAAAGCTTAAACAAGAACTCGAAATAACCTTGCAAGGTCCCACCATGAATAATGTTAAATATATAAACAATACCTATATATTAAATTTAATACCTATATTTCAATGCCTATATATTTAAATTTCAATATATGTAGGCATGAAGGGTACCGAACTGGTCACAAATCAATTGACAGCTGACCAACGAATTCAGGAATTCAGGCACTCCATCTCTCCCATTTAACTTGAAAGAAACTCCAACGCCATGTGGGTCAGCGTAACAGTCACAAGATTTGGTCACCAAAAACAGACAGAAACGAATGTCGATTGCAATTTTCGAGGGCCTATCCAATGGACCAATGCTACTGTGGCACTTGACCGGGCCAAGTCAGTTTATCTGGGCAGTTTAACCCAGTTACTGGCTAATACAAATGAGCTGCCGGCCCCACTGCCCTCGAAAATCCAGCACGGAATTGCAAGTTTCGGCCACTAAATTCAACAACAATTTGCACTGTTCCGCACTGTTCCTTGTTGCTCTGATTTCGTATGCAGGGGCTCGGGCTCTTTTACGTTTTCGTTGTTTGTCCATTTGTGAACTTTGAACTAAATGCAAACGCCTTGGCCACAGCCAAGGGGATTCCCCCAGAGAAATTCAATCCCGATGCCAAACGCCAAACGCCAAAATGAGTGGTGGCACGGGGCGAACGAGCTGGTGGAAAACTTTACGTTTGTGCCACAGCCCAAATACCCTTATGGATGACTTTTCCAATTGAGTTGGAAACTCAACTCCTTGGCCGACGTTCGAATCTCTATCAGGCCAAAAATAAGATGGATGGAATGGAAATTAGATGGGAATGGATGGGGTTGGTGAACCAAACAGCTGCTACCCTCGATTAACCGACATTTGAGACCCGAATGCGGGACTAATCACTGTGAAACCGACACAGTCAAGTGAATTTTTGGTATGTAAGCGATACCCACAACTGCGTTTATAGCCAGAAATCAAAGTGGCCAAGGGAGCTGCTCATCTTCGCGCTAACTTAGCCAATTTCTGGGTCATTTCATGAATCCTATTCATAGTGTCTTACTAATTAGTGGCAGTATATTCATTTAGTCATACCTACATAGCCTCCCTTGATTCATCTTCAACATTTTTAGAGTACTTTTGAAATTGAAAACTATAAATATAATACGATTTTTGCAGATTTTATCGTTGTTTAGACGCCTTAGTAATACCTCTTCGAACTTATTTGAATATTTAATCCTTTTTGGACTAATATTTGCTTGGTTTATTATTAAAAACTTCTCTTAAATACAAATTCTTTACCTTCTCTTAAAGAGGAAACCCAAGATTTTTATAATAATGAACTATTCATTGATTAAATAACCATTCTTCCCATAACTAGGCTTTAAGTACTCATAAGTCATATGAGAAATCGTCTAAGCAAACTCGATACCTACTTTGGGTATATTTATGAAGATTTATATCACAAGTTTACTCATAGTTACTCACTTTGCATGTGACATAATCCCACTGAGAAGTGCGCCAGCTCCGGCATCTGTCGCAGGATCTCCTCGGTGACCAGATGGACGCCCCGATGCTGTGGCCTCAGGTTGATCTTGCGCTGAAACCAAGCGGATCCGATCTGAAGGCCGACGATCGCGTTGCCATCGGCTCCCGCACCGGCGACGGCGCCACCGCCTCCTCGCCCGCCGCCGCCGCGATGATTCGCGGAGGCCATGGTGCTGTTAGAGCTGCTGCTCCGGATGTTGCTATTCCGGCTGACGCTCTGCTTGACTCCACCGCCGCCGCCGCCACCGCCACCACCTCCTCCGCCGGCGCTGCCAGCTCCACCGCTGCCGCTGGTCGCTTTCGTTGTGCCGGCGTGGGGATTACTGCTGCTACTGCGACGTCGCTGGCCGCTCCGTCCGCCGCTTCTTTGGTGGCCACCACCCGGTCCGGATCCTCCTCCTCCTGCTGATCCCGCTCCCCCAGCAGCAGCAGCAGCAGCAGCAGCGGCGGCACTCGACGTCGATGGTTTTGTGGACGACGTTGTGGCTTCTCCTGGAATCCGGAAGGACTCACTCGCTCTCACGACTCAATTGGCAAGAGTTGGTTACGTTGATTGTTGCACTGTTTCTCGATTTCCCGTTTTCGTTCAACTCTGTTGGCCTTCAAAGAGCCTTTTATTAGCCAAGTTTATTCTATGTTATTGCCACTGGTTTGCGTTTATCAGCAACTGCAAGAGCGAAAAAGTAATATGAAAACGTTATTTTTATTTATGTTATTTCTGTATGAGTTTGGGAACATCAAACTCATTTAAAACCACAGAATGTTATATATTCCAAGATTTCACAGCTAATAAAACAATGAAAAAGAACACCCTATCGGATTACCATGCGGTAGGCAACTGAATGAAACTAAAATCTCATGCCCTGAGTATTGCTTGACTCTGATTTTAATTCTTGGCAGAGACACCTTGTATGGTTCGAAGGCCCTCAATCTTGGCAGGTTGTTGTGCACAGAGGCCCTAAGTAATTCACATAAATCAAATATTAGTGTTTGGGCGTTGTTGTGTTTGGTTACATCTCAATTAGTTTGTTGGTCCGGTACTAAACACAAACTACTTGGACTGGGCGGGGGCATTTCGAGCAGAGCGGCTACCACAATCAACAAGTTTTTAATTGCCAAAGGCAAACAGAAAACAAGATTGTTATGGTTATCAATGTGCCAAAGGTGACCCCCCAAGCCATGTGCTCTGGGGTGAGCCAACTACAGATGGTGGCTGCAGGGCCAAAGCTTTATTTTCATTACCTAAAAAGGCTGCCTTTGTGCAGGGCTTAAAAATATAAAACACAAATTAATGAAGCCAGTGCTTGTGTTGTTATGGAAGGTACAAATTTTCAAAGCGGAAATGATTAACATGAAATGAAAATATATACCAAAAATGATTAAGAAAACTATATAGTATATACCCGGTTCTCAGTTTCCACCTGATTTTTACATTAGAATAGCATTGAAATTGGAATTTGTCATTTGAGCGGATAAAAGTGGGCGTAACCAACTGAATTTTGCAACCCAGATAGATATTGGCTCTACCAACGTACTATCCAAATATAGTGCTTTTAGAGTTAAAATTGTGGATATGCAGATCTTATGTCTTAAAGAATACAAATGATTCAGATATATAATTTGGTCAGGACTCTTGTAGTACAAGTTAAAATAATTCTAACCAAGTAAAAACTTTTGTCAAGTAATAGATTAGAAATATAAATATTTAATATTTGAGCAATTGTCGCAAAGAAAGCTCAAAGGAGTTCCCCAAGAACGAGCAGTCGCAAAGTGGAGTCAAATTTGAAGCGGCATAATGAGCACGTGTCGTCCAAGTGGGCCAAACTGGGTTGGGCCACGACATGCGGCAGGAGCAGGAGCAGGAGTAGGGAGGTGGCAGATGGCAGGTGGCTGGTGGCAGGCAGGGTGCCGGGTGTCAGGACATGGGGTAACAAGGACATGGGATTGTTGGCCCGGGAAAGCATTCGTGCGAAATGGAAACAGAAGCTATGAAAGGCACGAGGCGGCGCAAGATAGACACCCATTGCAGACACCCATAGAATCAAGGAAAACGCTGTTTAAGAATCCTTCTTCCTTCACATACACACGCGCGGTTCACAAGTTAAGTGCATTTACACAGGCACTGCCAAAAAAGTCGTATGTAAATTGTCTTGAGCATATATGGAATTAAATTTAGCATTTTTTATGACTTGTTGCGACATCGGTGGGCACTCCATAGCTCTTTTAGCTCCCAAAAATGTCTCGAACAAAAGGGAATCGACATCTTAAGTGTTCGGAATTTGACGGTGAAAAGGAAATATGTAGAACCAAAAAATCGGACGGAGACCCTTTTTTTTTCTTTTTTGGCCGGCTAAGTTGAAAATCTGTGCCCACCGCTAACTATAAATGAATTCACCTATATAAAAAGCCTTCTCTAAATTATTATAACAATGGGTTATGAACTATCACTTCAACTTTGAGCCCCGACCTACGAAAACCGTAATGGGAATTGTAGTTTTTTTTCGGTGTACAGGCGCATAACGAAGCAATCGAAATGCATTTGAATCAAGGAAAAATGGGAGCGGGAAATGGAAGATTGAAGCCACAGCTGCTGCAAGGAAAACCACGATTGGTGAGTGTGAGTGATTTCGGGTCTCGGTATTTGGGTAAGCAGTAAAAAAAGGTTCAGCCACACGAACTGAACCGACCCAGAAAAAAAAGCAAACAGGCAACACATTCGCCACACAAAACGATTTACAAGACACTAAAAGCGGCGGAGAAAAAGGGAACAATTCGGAAAACTGAGATGAGCCCACGGCAAGGCAAAGGTGTTGAGATCTCGGGATTAGGAATTCTTTCTTTCTTTTTCTTTTTTGGGGCGCCTCGTCGGGACAAGTGCCTGAGGAGCTGCGATTCATCCTAGTGTTCTCCTGCTCCACCAAACGGTTTTTCCGAAACGAGAGGATTGCAATGCAGTTGGTTTGTGTTCTGTTTTGGAGGCTTTAAGCTCTCAAATTTGTTAAAGCTGTTCAGCAGTTTTTGTTCCAAAAATAAGGTGTAAAATTGTAAAGACAAATTAAAAAATATTGAAACGCAAATCTCCCTAAGCAATCAGCATTGTAAATATGGGAAAACAATGAAATAAACTGTAAATAAATAAAGACTTTTAAAAGACAAATAGTGGTAATAAAGCGAAGAAATATGTATAGATTATACTTATATCTTTATCCAACGAATGAAAAATGGTTAAATATACAATTATTTTCTTCAGAAACCATATTTTCTAGTTCATAAGATCTCGAGATCTCTAAAGCGAGAGAAGCTCCAAAGCTGGAAAGCCGAAAGCAGGTGGCGTGCGCTCATCTCTGGCTAAATTCGGGCAGACCCGAAGGTGTGTCATCCAGGGGGTCAGGGGTCAGGTGGTGGCTAAAGCAACAACTACAGAAGCAACAGCAACTACTGTTAGAGCCGCGTTGAGGCCGCGGCCAGGTACTTTATTCCTTTTACGGGGCCACTGTTCAAATTTGCATATGCTTTAAATATTTAATGTAATTCAAAAAGAGAGGAGACAAGTATCATGCCCGAGCCAAGCAGGAAATCAGAAGCGAAAGCACACCAATCCGGCAATTGGACAAAGCCGACCCGGCTTGCTTCTCCTTCGTTGTTTCCTTTGCATAATCCACACCTAAAACTCCAAAAACTCCTGTTTTTTTTGGGGGAAAAAAATCAATTTACCGAGTCCAAAAAGTTAACGCAGTTTAAGCGGTGTCTTTTATTGGAACGCCTGCGGTTGTTGTGTTCGACTTCTTATTGGTTTCGCTAATTATTGACATAACAAATGCGGTGTTTCGCAAAAACACACAACACACAACACACGGCAGGGCAGAACCCCCGAAAAATATTCACTTGGCCCGGATGACGACAACGTCGTTGACAGCGAAAAAACCAAGCGGGCGAGGAGGGAAGGGGGCGAAAAAAAGAACAGCACGCGAAGTGCACGGGGATATCCTGCAAAAGTGGGAGAACTGTAATTTGCCACGTTTTGTTTTTGTTTCGCGTCCGAAATCGCAGGAAGGCTAACGGCAAAAAAGGACTCTCAGGCACACGCTTACGGAACTGAAGCAATCGGCACACACAGCGCGCGCGCACACACGCGTCAATCACGTAGGCATAAAATTTAAATGCACTTAATTACATTTAATTTGTGTTTTGCTCTTTGTTTTATTTTACGAGCGCAAGCTTTTCCAAAACAAAAGTGTGCCCGAATGGACATGCAAAAGCATCCACGTCCACTGACAATGGTATTTTTTGGGTATTTTTGTGAGCGTATCTTGGCTTAATAAATTGTTTAAACTATTTCGAAAAGTTTCTCAAAAAACATGGGTGTGTTCTACCTTTATAGTCTATTAAATAATACATCTAGTCCTCTGCAACAGCTAATTCATTTATAATACTCAGCTAAGAATTACGTCTCTTTAGACGTGATAATATTTAAATCTAAATTAAAAACTAGTTCGAATATATGGTGCTTAGTTTATATTTCTATTTCGCTAATTTTTCAAATGGGAAAGAGGCCAAATTCAGTTATAAAGTAACAAGTTTTTATAAAATTCAACTCAAATTGAGGCATAGTCCTTAACGTTGATAAATCTTTTAAATATGTTATAAATATTGAAATACTAACTCCAATTAAAAACTATATTACAAAATAAAATTACAACTAATTACTATCGGTTATCGAACATTGGCGGCGATAGGCGTGCAAACTTTGGCGGTAAAAAACAAAAGCGCTCAAATGTTTTGTGTGTGCATCTATTTACACGAATCCAACTTGGTTTGGCATTTAATTGTTGTATAGCTTTTGGTTTTTACGGATTTGCGTGTGTTTTGTGTGGCTTGGTTTTCGGAAACGGAAACGGAAAGCGGTGCTTACTTTTTTGCTTTTGGTGATTATTATTGATTTGTGGATTATATGCGTCTAATTGCTGTGCCGCTTGCAGGTGCTGGAAGTCGTGGGACTATGACTCTGTGATACCCTAAATTCGCAATGGCAATCGCATTCACATTCGCGGCGTGGGTGGTCGCGTGGTATGCTGGTAAAAGTGCTGATGTTGATTATGGCCGGGAATCTGGCCAACGCCGGAGTCGACGGTGTCGGAAACGCAGCCGGAGTCGAGATCTTTGTGCATTTTGGGGGCTATTTATCATCTAAATTTTTCTAATATTTCTTTTTTTTTTTATTATATTCCTTTCTTTTTGTTTTCCTCTTTTTTTTTGGCAAACAACAACTACGAATCGTGGGAATCGGCGGCTCTAAATATAACGTTAGTCGTTACACTCGTTACTCGTTTTTTATGTGGCCAATTCACAGAATGTACATTTTTTTACACCTTTCACACACACCCACGCACTTTACGCTCACGCTGGCACATTTTCGGCTCGATTTTCGCACACCAGCGTTTTGTTTTTGTTATATTCTATATATTTTACTTGGCTCGTTTTCTTACAACATTTGTGTATATATTTTAGGAATATAGGTTAGCAGTTGTGTGTGTGGGAGTTTTGCTTTGATTTTCGCTCAACAAATTTTTGTGATGGGGCGATGATTTCCTTTTCTTTTCGTTTTCTTTCTTTCTTTTTTTTTGTTATCCGTTTTCCGTTCTCCTTTTGGGCTTTTCTTTCAGCTGCACGACGTTACCAAACGGGTGACTCCCATTCGGTGGAGCCACATGGGCACAGTTTTTGCATGGGGCATTTTTCACAGCTCCTCCAACGGGTGCATTCGGGGAGTTTTTATCCTTCGATTCGAAGGATATGGCGGCCGCGGAGATGGGGGAAGGAGTGCCAGGGGGGCCAGCTAGGCAGCTGCCTTGTCTCTGCTTCGTTTTTCAATAAAACTTCATGGCCCTATTACATATGTACTCCCCTACTCACACACACACACACACACACACACGCTCGCTTTCGCACTCACACACACATATACACAGTCACACACACGCACACACACACACACCCGATTCAGGATTCGATGCGAGGATATAATTTTAGCGCAGTTCCGACTCGCGATTGTGTTTTTTCCTTCTACTACGAATTTTTCAACGCCCCCTTTTTGGGTGCGATTATTTGGCGTGGCTTGTCCTTCTTTCTTTTGTCAATAATCAAAATGTTCAAACTTTTTCCAACTTATATCCTGCCATCTAGGTTTTTTAATTTCTCTGCATGCCTTTCTTTGCGACGGGCGCCCTGCGATGTGCCACCGAACGAGAGCCTGAACTGAAACTGATTTGGTTTCGGGGATAGGATAGGATATATTTTTGTTGAATGAGTAGCTCAATGAGTGGGGCAGGACTCGTTACAGTCTTACAGGCGCGTGCGCAAAAACCAGCGAGTGCCAACTTGCAATCGTTGCTAACGGTTAACGGCAATGCCACTCGACTACAGGTGGCGCCAGTGGTCGATAAGCAACCAAACGGTTTTATAATTTTTAAATCGAATATTTGCAAATTCTTTTGAATTTTAAGACAACACAATTGTACAAGCCAATTCTCTAAATATTAGCAGTAGCCGAAGAATAAAATAAGACAATTTTTTTAAATATTATATTGTATTTAAACAATTTGAAAATTGGTTCAAATTGTATATTTGATGAAAAAAATTTGTTGATTTGTATTTGATTTACAAAATATACAGTAGTAATTGTAACCAAGGGCATTGTCGAAATAATTAAAATTAATTACTTTCGCACCTTACTGCCATTAAGCTTGAACAATCAAGGCATATATATGTATTTCTCCGGGGACATTTCGAATTTTTCACAGCGAAACCACCCACTCCAATCCGGAAGGTAATTGCAATCTCCTAATTGCCAATGTCCTCCTTAAATGTCTCCGTCATTAGGCCATTTTCCGGCGCCTCTGAATCCCGCCCAGACTTTTGCAGTTACCGTCTCAGCGAGCCGCCGAGCAAATCCAATTGGGTGTGACCAGCAGGTCGTCGTCTAACTAACTAACCATATGCATGTTGTCTTTTGTTGGGGGAGGACACCAACCACCCATTATCCTGGTGGACTTACCCACTCCCGCCAATCGTCCTGCTCCCACTCCCGCTGTTGGTATGCAAAGCGAGTGGGACTTTATCCTGAGGCACGCGGTACCGCACCCAGTTTCTTGGTCTCGAGTCGAGTTTGTTGTCATTTTCACATTCATATCCACAATGAACGAATATGTCCAGGACCGAATTCGGGGTGCAAAAGGATTTAAATTCATGAATCAATCGTTTGTTAGTACTCTACTGGGTATTTTCAACAATTTTTAAATAGTTTAGAGGACTGACCTTTAAGTTTCTTTTAAAATAGAGGGATTGTTATAATATTTTTCTTTAAAACTTTAAAAATCTATTCTGTAAAATTATTTGATTTTTTCCAATAAATTCTTCTTCTATATCAACTATAATATTAGGGATATTCTATACGAAGTCCTCCCCTGATCCCACTAAAATATCTATCATTACATTTTCATGCTCCACACTTTTCCTTTCACAGGGGAGGACTCCTTTGTTTGTTATTTTACAAGTTTGCCATTTTGCCACTCGGCTACACCCCCGTGTTACAATTTTTCCTTTTTTTTTAGAGGGATTGTGTGTGGGCCGCGCCTCCCTGGGCCAACTAATTTGTGTGTGGGCCATGGGGTCAGGAGGCGAGCCAGGAAAGCCTGGCTAACCCGCCAGTTTCAGCCAGTTCTTGACCCGAGCAGTCGGAACTGGATTGGCAACACGACCGCACGTATTTCGGGAGCAACTCCGCGGCATCCAGGAATCAGGCGAAATCAAAATGGACGATGATACGGACATATTCGACATTGACCCAAAGGAAGTGTGGCTGGAAAAGGAGGCCATTGCCGGATTCCGTGTGTGGCACATCATCGCCGCCGTTTTGGGAATTCTAGTGGGAATAAGTAAGTGCTACCCAAAACCGCCAAACTCCTATCTTACCCCTCTACTTGTAGTGATTATGGTGTGCTGCTGCATCCGCTTTCGGATTCCGCGCACCAAACAGGAAATCGAGGCCGACTATCAGCGCAAACAGATCACCAAGAAGTTCCGCGAAAAGCTGCAACAGATCAAGAACTCCGAAATGGATGACATGGATCTGCAAAAGGGTAAGCGGGTCAAGGGGTAATTGGTAATGTTAATAGGTTATATTAACCCATTGCCATCTTATTAACCACTGTACATACGCATACACCCACCGTGTAGAGAAGTTTTGTGTGGCAACTTGTGTCCCAGTTTCGTTCGTTGTCACCCTAATGCGAGCCAAGCCCTTTTCCTGTCTGGAGCTCCTTCATCTATGCCATCCCCAGCCCATCCCACCCTCCATCCGAAGCTATTTCCCTGCCACACGAGCTCACGCATTTGTATACACAAAATGATAAACGACTCCTTCAGCTGACTCCTCTTGTTGCACGCTAGTTAATGCCACACTGAGGAGAAAATTGCCCCATAAATAAGTCATGAGTGATAAGAATAAGCTAACTGCTTTCTGCAAATCATATTCTGACAAGTTCATTGTTAAATACAGTCCTCTTCATTTGGGGTAATCTAATATTCAATACATCTCCGACTGCTGGACACTACAACAAAGAATTATAATCTTTCTAAAAGATAATTATCAAATATTAGGCAAGGGTTTGGCTAAGTAATTATGGTTATTAGCTATTAAGTGTTAGGAATGCCTTAACTTTTTCGTAGCGGTAGTTTATATTTACTATTTAATTTAAATTCCTAAATATTGGCGCAGGTTTTAAGAGTACTTGCTAAGCTTCGAGTTTCCAATATATTGACACATTCAATTTACACAAGAAATGTAGCATAGAGACATTAACACACGATTGTACAAATAGCTTTCTTCTGCCAGTATTACTCACCATTCTCGCCCTGCCACTTCTTTATCACAGCACTTGCTTATATCAAATTGGAACAGTACGACGATCCCTAAGGGCTTTATAAATACACCCCGCGTGCACACCCTGTACAAAACCATTGGAACTAATTTATCGGCCACCGCTCTCTGTAGCTAGAAACACTTCCCTCTGTAAGTAGCACCCACCACAATTATCGGATGTAATAATTAATGCCCCCGTCTGATAAAAATGTTTATCTGAAATATCCTTTCAGTTTGTGCCCACATCCAGAACGAGTATCTGAATCTCCAGGCCAGCATGGAGAGCATGAACGAGAAGCAGAATGTAAAGTTTAAGATCTAAGTGCCTCCATATTCACAAGTTTTAAGAATTGTGACCGTAAAGTCTAAGCTCCTCCATGTGGTTAATCGTTATATAATCTTAAAAGTGAATAAATTATACAAGCGTTCGAATAAAACACGTCTCGTTAATATGTATTTTATATTGCAATTTGATTTTCTCGATTTTATTAATTTCGCTTTTTGGATTGCTTGACGTATCAAAGGTTGTTCCATATAATTGTATTTTCAGTTTTTACGTTTCCTTTCTTTTAAATGCGTTTTCTACACATATAGGCTAAGTCTGGGGGCGACGACACTATATATATAAGTATAACAAGTTGACATGGTTGTTGTGGCTGTTTAATTCTCATGTTGCACTTATGTTTACGTTTTCGTTTATCGTTTTAAAATGTTAATGCTGCTGCTGTGACGCTGACTCGGTTATAGTAACAAATATGCGGGGACATGGACTTGGACACAACACACACAATTCAGTTATTAACGCGTAACTATTTAATTCTTTGTTCATTATGATGCTGAGCTTACATTTAGCCTTAAAGTTCTGTTTTGGAATACTTTTTTGTTGTTAATAATATTATTATTAATTTTTTGTTTATCTTGGTTTTAGAGTTTTCTTTCTGGTTCTCAATTGCTTTGCCAAATTGATGTTAGGATTATGGATTTTAATACACAATTTATTATGGTTTTTTTTTTTGTTATATTTATATAAAAACAACTAAATATACGGCGCCCATCATTCAATGCGTTTGAATGTTCTCCCCCTGCAAAATGAATGCACAGAGTTAGTAAATAAATTAAGCGAAATGCTATGTTTTTTACTAACGTTATAGTTTTCTTCTCCGTGTTTTTGGGCTCTGGCCTGGCACGGTTTAGCACCTTCAGGAAGTCCGAGGTTTTTGCACGCATACGCGAATGAATGTAGGCCTTTGAACACTATTAAACAAAAATAAAAGGTAAATATAGTAAAGGGTAAAAGATAAAAGCTAAAGATAAAAACAAACCTTAATGTGGTAATGCAAATAATCTCGGAACATGTGAATTAGGTTGATGGTATTGTCCCTTGTTTCTTTGTTGGTGTGACGAGGAAAGAGCACTGCAATTAAATTAAGCAAATTGATTAATTGTTCCGCTCAATTTGATTATATGCGAAGCTGTAGACGAACACAAGTCATCTGTTATAATATGATTGATTATTCAGGATGCCGTCCGTCTTTTTCTATTACTTTTGGAGCATTTGAGACACAAGCTAGAGGAGTTTCCGAAAATATGCCACTTTGGCTCCACTTGGGAGAGTTTTCAATATCTTTGTATACAAACACAAGTCGTCTATTGTAATATAATAAATTACAAAGGATGTGCCGTTCGAATTTTGAATTGATCTTGGAGCATTGTAGACACGAAAAAGTATGTAAGCTTCAACATGTAAACTTTATCTCCATAGAAAATTTTCAAAAGAATAGACTGTATACGAACACAAGTCATCTGCTATAATATGAATGATTATTCAGGATG
Source organism: Drosophila ironensis (assembly GCA_021223825.1). NCBI lineage: Eukaryota > Metazoa > Arthropoda > Insecta > Diptera > Drosophilidae > Drosophila > Drosophila ironensis. The sequence continues at coordinate 937,756 of JAJJHQ010001334.1, forward strand.
CCGTCCGTCTTTTTCTATTACTTTTGGAGCATTTGAGACACAAGCCAGAGGAGTTCCCGAAAATATGCCACTTTGGCTCCAATTATGAGAGCTTTTCAATACCTTTGTATACAAACACAAGTCGTCTATTGTAATATAATTAATTACAAAGGATGTGCCGTTCGAATTTTGAATTGATCTTGGAGCATTGTAGACACGAAAAAGTTAGTGTGCTTCAACATGTAAACTTTATCTCCATAGAAGTCTCAAAAGAATAAACTGTATACGAACACAAGTCATCTGCTATAATATGAATAATTATTCAGGATGCCGTCCGTCATTGTATTTACTTTTGGAGCATTTGAGACACAGATTAGATAGTGCAAGAAATGTGCCACTTTGACTCCCAGATATGGGTTTCTATATTAATTGTTATTAGTATTAGAGATCGTTCCGGATGTCTATCCAATTATAGATACATTTTGCAAAGGGAAATATTGGTTAATTTCAATAGTATCCTCGGAAAACCTACCAAACGTAACGTAGCCAATGTTGTCACCCACTCTGGCATCCGTGTTGGCCAATTCCAGTGGCGGTTCGCGATGCGAGAAGAGCACTTGCGGCGCTGTGTGCGACGCCCGTCGTCCTTCCCTCAATTCCTGCATAAATACTTTGCCGATAATGACATCGTCCTCATCTCGGAAAATGGTGCTGAACACAACGGTGACACGATCGGGCTTGGCCTCCACATACCTTTTTTCGAGAAGAAGTCATAATATGAGATCTCATTTGGCTTCTAGGTTTCGAATGCATTCTTACAAAGTCTCATCGTTGCGGTAGTTAATTACAGCCCGCTTCTGACCCTCTTCCCCTTGCTCCTGGAAGTCGAAATACTTCTCGAACACGGAAGCAAAGCAGTTGCGCTTCAGCAGTCCAATTCTCTTCGCAATTTGTTCCCAGTCCTCGGGTATCTCCTCCAGATTGATAAGTACAGAAACATTGTAGCCTGCAAAAAGAGCCGAGAGTAATTAGCTTTTTGTTTAAGACCAACTTGAGAGGGGGCCGGGACATTACCTTCTTCCGTGTCGGTAAGCAGACTACCGTATTCACGCTTCAGCAACTCGTCGGCTCCATGCTCTTGCAGTTGTTTATAGAACTTCAGCGATATGCTGATCTGTTATAAGCATTTTAAAGGCATTTTATTAGAAAGTTTTAGGGAAAGGTGAAACGTTATTTCGAATACTCACCCGCACTTTTGTTTTATCGCCATTCACATTGGAAATGTGGTAAAGCACACCATCAAAGTCTGCTATTCTTATATCTATCGATTCTGGCTTCAGTCTGCAAGAGAATTTGATTGATTATTAGTCATTTGTCCACACCCATAAACTATCTTATCGCTTAAGGCTATTTGTACACGATTGGTTATAGAAGAAATAATTTTAAATTCCATATTTATGTTTGTTTGCAATACTCAATGTAGCTGCTTAATCATTATAAATTAAACAAGTCAGTTTGCCAGTTAACAATTTTGGGAGAAACTCACACACATAGTAGGGGATATCTTCTAAAATATGCCATAAAATAGCTCCCAATTTGTGAGATGTTCGATCAATTTGTTGGCGAACACAAGTCATCTGCCATAATATGATTATTATTCAGGATGCCGTTCGTCTGTTACGTTTCTTTTGGAGTTTTTGAGACACAAATCAGAGGGATATTCCGGGGTGTGCCACTTTGACTCCAATTAATTCTATGTGGCCTGTTATACGCAAACACAAGTCGTCTATTGTCATATAATTCATAACAAAGGATGTGCCGTTCGAGTTAGAGGTTTTTTTCGGAGCATTGTAGACACGAAAAGGACTGTACTTTAACCTGTAAACTTTTTCTCCATTAAGGGTTCTCAAAGGACTAGATTGTACACGAACACAAGTCATCTGATATAATATGATAGATCATTCAGGATGCCGTTCGTCTAACGAGTTGATATTGGAGCATTTGAGACACAAATCAGAGGAGAATACCAACAATGCCACTTTGACTCCAGAAAATTCTTGAAGAAATACTACTGTACCCAAACACAAGTCGTCTATTGTAATATAATTGATTGCAAAGGATGTGCCGTTCGAGTTATAGGTTATTCTGGGAGCGTTGTAGACACGAGAAATAAGACTTTAACATGTAAACTTTGTCTCCGCTTTAAGGATATTTATAGAGGTTTTGTAGACAAACACAAGTCATCTGATATAATATGATAGATCATTCAGGATGCCGTTCGTCTAACGAGTTGATATTGGAGCATTTGAGACACAGATCAGAAGAGAATTCCAACAATGCCACTTTGACTCCAGGGAATTCTTTAAGAAATACTCTTGTACGCAAACACAAGTCGTCTATTGTAATATGATTGATTGCAAAGGATGTGCCGTTCGGGTTATAGGTTATTCTGGGAGCGTTGTAGACACGAGAAGTAAGACCTTAACATGTAAACTTTGTCTCCGCTTTAGGGATATTTATAGAGATTTTGTAGACAAACACAAGTCATCTGATATAATATGATAAATTATTCAGGATGCCGTTCGTCTAACGAGTTGATATTGGAGCTTTTGAGACACAAATCAGAAGAGAATTCCAACAATGCCACTTTGACTCCAGGGAATTCTTTAAGAAATACTCTTGTACGCAAACACAAGTCGTCTATTGTAATATGATTGATTGCAAAGGATGTGCCGTTCGAGTTATAGGTTATTCTGGGAGCGTTGTAGACACGAGAAATATGACTTTAACATGTAAACTTTGTCTCCGCATCAGGGAGTCTTCTTTCAACATATCTATGAACAATTTAAGAGGTTTTGTAGACGAACACAAGTCATCTGATATAATATGATAGATCATTCAGGATGCCGTTCGTCTAACGAGTTGATATTGGAGCTTTTGAGACACAAATCAGAGGAGAATTCCAACAATGCCACTTTGACTCCAGCCAATTCTTGAAGAAACACTATTGTACCCAAACACAAGTCGTCTATTGTAATATAATTGATTGCAAAGGATGTGCCGTTCGAGTTGAAGGTTATTCTGGGAGCGTTGTAGACACGAGAAGTAAGACCTTAGCATGTAAACTTTGTCTCCGCTTTAGGGATATTTATAGAGGTTTTGTAGACAAACACAAGTCATCTGATGTAATATGATATATTATTCAGGATGCCGTTTGTCTCTTATTAATATGGGAGCATTGGAGACATAAATTGCAAAAAGGTTGCAGAATTTGCCACTTTAACTCCCCTAACAATGCATGTATCCTCTATGCCTTCGAGATCTGCCCTCAACCTATATCATACCATTGCTCAAGTTTTAGTCAAGATTAAGCTCCTGGTCCATGATCGACTTGTATTTAATCCTCTATGAGGATTCCTTCGATATGATAGTGATATTATGACACAGACTCTGTTTAAAATAAAGGTTACAAACATACGTAAACCATATTTGTACCTATTCCCAAGACCTTCATATTTTGGATAGAGATCGACTTGTTTTGAATCATTTATATAATGTATTCTCTCCGATATTTTGACATTGGGGACTAAACTAAAATTAACTACTCCCACTTGTTTTAATATAAACAAAACCTCCTATATTGTACCTATTCTCAAACGTGCTTGCATTCCCTTTTGGGATCCCACCCACACCCCCGCCCGGTGTGTTTTGCCCGTTTCGTTTTTCTTGTCGATGAGTCAACACAAATGGGGATATGATGCACCAATGATGCGATAAACAACAAATAAGCGAGAAATAATAAATTGACAAAAGCTGTTCCCATGAAGCGGGGAGTGCGGCAAGTGGTAGCGGGACAGAGCGAGAACCAACGATGATGAGTGGGGCTCCACACCCGAAAATTATCGAGAGCGCGGGACAGGGCGATAGAAAGAGAGAGAGAAGGAATTGAAACTGATAACGGAATCGGTCCCTGATAACGGTAGATAAAGGAAAATGGTGGAGCAATAAGCTCGCACAATTGCGGTACCACGAAGGAGGGAGGGGGGGGGCAGCACTAGAGATGGGAGGAGCACTTACCCGGCCTGAGCGTTCCGGTATTTGACCAGGAGCGTCTCCTCGATAATCCTGTTATTGATTTCCAGCAGGATCATGGTTCGCAAAAGCTCTCGCGCGTGCTTGGCCGAATAGCGGATTATGTTGTGACGTTGCCGCTGCACTCTCTCCGGGCTAACTGTTTCTTCTTCTGGCGGTCGCTTCGGTTGGCCGATGTGTGCGGGAGCGAGACGGGGAGCTGCTCCAACTCACCAATACTCTGGCATTGCCAACGCACTCGTGTGTTTGTGTATGTGTGTGTGTGTGTGTGTGCTGAATGAATCAACCAACAACAAAAAATGGGCGCTGATGTCGGCTTTTTTGGTCGTCACTCACACTCGTGCACACACTCGCCCAAGGAATTCCAACACTCGCCTGCACTCTCGCACACCCGCAGCGCTCCAAAAAACTGCGAAATTTTCCTGCTTTTCGCCGGTTTTCCGGTCTTCCCGCGTTGCTGCCGCAGAGCCACTGTCTTCCTCTTGCCGGGGGTGCCGTGAAAAACGGGTCTCGGACCGCAAATCCTATTAAATTATTAAACAAAAACGTGGGTGCAAAACGAGGCTGGCCAGCGACTCACGACGGTATCGATTGTTCTATCGACGTAATCGTATTCGTGTCAGTTTCGCAACACTCAAACATGGTCACACTCAGGCTATAAAATTGAGGGTACTCAACAAGCGGCTTGAATATTTTGAAGGAAACGTTTATTAAGCACCACGTAATATTTCCGAAAATGCCTACGTTTTTTGTGGTATCTAGAAAGCATTTAAAGTTGAATACAACTGTATAGTATTTATTTATTTCTTATTAATTAACAAATGAACTTATAACTGAAGCCTTCGGCTATAAAACTGTATTTGCTTCCACAGATTTAACCATTATTTGGACAAAATAAGAGATAGAGACCTATTTCTCTTTGAATTATTTTACTTTAATTATTACGCAGATCATTTTATTCCTGGATTTTTCCACGCCCCTCTCCGCCTTCGCATTTGCAAAAAAAAGCTATACCTCCGAAATGGTAAAGCAAGTGTGTCATACTGAAGTGTATGTGTGTTTTCACATTAGAAGTTCTAATGTTCTAAGTTCTAATACATTGTATGTAACACGATTGCTTGAATGTCAACAAACAAAAAATTTGTTTAATAATTATTTCTCGTTTGTTTATTTATAATCTGTCTCATGATAATAGGTCAATTTTATCTATCAGGGAGATCAAGAATGTGAAATCTTTGAGTCTTCTTACTGTCAGGCTATTGTCTACTCGAGCAAAGGCTAAGTTATAAACATTATTGTGAAGTCTGTCTGTATATATGCATATTACTTTATTTGTTTATCTCTTCTTTTATTGTTGGAATATTTAGATTTTTATGAATTTCTGTTCTGATTACATAAGAAGGAGCGTTGACGTTAACAATTTGTCGCAATGTTCTTAAATGCTTGATTGTGAAAAAAAATATGTATTTAATCATCAAACTATTGAACCCCCTTATAATAAAATCCCGGACGGTCACATTGCAAAACCAGCTGGTCCGCCGGCTTTTGTTATCGAATATCGAAAATCATAATATTTGGATACGAACTAATTTTTCGCTCACAAAAACGCAGAAATATAATGGATCGCTACAGACGAGAACGCTCCCCGTACAGGGAACGAAAGAGGACGCACCGGAGCACCGCTCTGACCTACAAAAAACTGCAGAGCATGCCCCTCAACCTCAGGAAACAGGCCGTGAGGGAGGCGAGGAACAAAAATCAGAAGATCCTGGGAAAGCCAAAGAAGCGGCAAAAGAAGGCCACTGCCCGACGGATTCGCAACGATTTCGAGCGATCCGAACACAATGCCATGTTGTGCAGCACTTCGCGGGAGCTGAGGAAAATCCTCGCAAGCGTCGAGACCCTCTCGGACATCCCGCACGACATTTCGCCGGAGGAGCTCCTGGGAGAGGTAAGTTGCAGGCTTGGGACTTACATTTGGAGATATTGTTTATTCAAGAACTTCCCACAATATTTGGGTACACGATTAAGAAGCAGACTCCCTGGTTCCTTTAGATATTCTCTCCCTATAGCGTCGGCAATCGAGTCGGTAAAGCCTTGTCCGTTCGCCCATACGTTCGTAAAAACGCCTGGACCTCGGGGACATATAATAGAGAACATATCCAAGCTTATCCAATCTTTTAAAGTATATATTCTTGATCAGCTTCGGCAGTCGAGTCGGTAAAGCCTTGTCCGTACGTCCGTACGTCCGTATAAACGGCTAGACCTCGGGGACATATGAATGAGATCATATTCAAGCTTACCCCATCTTATAAAGTATATATTCTTGATCGGCATCGGAAGTCGAGCCGGTAAAGCCTTGTCCGTACGTCCGTATAAGCGGCTAGACTTCGAAAACTTATGAAAGAGAGCATAAAAATAAGCTTAAATAAGCTTATCCAATCCTATGAAGTATATATTCTTGATCAGCATCGGCAGCCGAGTCGGTAAAGCCTTGTCCATCCGTCCGTACGTCCTTATAGACACCTAGATCTCTGAGACTATGTCTAATTACTTACCAGATTTGTGTGAAAGCTTCCGCAATTCGGGTGCTAAATTCGATTGACCAAACTAGATCAACTTAAAGACGAAATAATTAGGTTATTGCAATATAATGTGACATTTACATATGTGTATAATATGTAGACGTCACTCGCCACCCATTCAACCCGTCGTATCGTCTCGTACTGCGCCATCAATTAGCACTTGAAATGGCTTGTTCTGGGGATTCTTTCGTCACTGGCCAGTGACCTACTGCCGATGATTGCCAAGTGCTAATTGCCGGAATATCGATGATTAGAAGCCCCTCTACCGTTAAGCGTTCCCATTGCAAACCGTCCGTACGATTGATATATTTGATTTCATAATTCTAGATAGCCATCGCCGAGGGAAAGGCCACAACGATCCACGTGCAACGGGATGGACTTAGCACGCTTACTGTTGTGGTATGCATAACCAAACCTCCTTGACGATTCCAGCTGCGTCCCATTAATTGCTCAATTCAAATCAATATAAGCAATCAGAACGATCAGCTGCTAGCTTTTCGATTCTTCACAGAGTCTATACAATCGGATTCATTGTCAAATATTTGCTTACTTATTGCGAGAAAGTGGGACATACCTATCTGGGACTTTTCCTTTTGCCATTTTTTCCACTCGTCATCAAATGCACGCCAAAGGAGCATAATCCGGGACACCGAAAGCACTGTGTTGCAGGCCACAAAGCTACATTTGCTTGTCTTGATGGGACCACGTCCCCACAAGGCACCGCTCAGTGGCAGCAACATATATTGTTTCTTAGTTATGAAATTGGTTGGGCGCCTAATGACATCACCCAAGCCAGCCAAGACAATACACTGGAAAACAGCCACAATTAATCTACTAAATAGCATTGTGATGGGAAAACTTACCCGCTTTATAACAGGTCCCTGAAAAAATACACTACCTGTGGCTGCAATGACAGATTTTTGAGAATTTTGAAGCCCATGTTTTATGGTGATGCTGCTTACCCACGGTCGATAGGCAAAAGGGTCCCATCAGCACTGGAGCCACTCGGTCTGCATGTTTAATAAGATTGCCATAAATCCGTACAAAGGGTCTCATTACTAAAATTTCGCCCTCGCAAAAAACAGACTTAAAAATTATAGAAATTTTGAGTAATTTTTCAATGTTTAGTGTAATACAAAACATATAAGATTATAATGTCAATCCTACTGGGATCAAGCTAATTTCCTAATTCTTGACATTAGCAGATCCCTGACTTTCTTACCGACTAATCCTTGTTTGATATATATGAAGCCTTCTAGAGACTTCACAACGCTAGAGGTTTTTCTTACTGATTTAAGGGCTCTCATTTCTCACAAATTGTCTCTAACGAAGAGCAACGCTCTTTGCTGGAGTTTGTGCCACAGCAATTCTTCAAACACTCTTTTTCTAAGTCTCTTCTCTGCTTGCAAATCTTCTGCAACAGCTCCACCAGCACTCTCCGACGATCGCCGACCTGAAGAGGGCGATAGCCGCCGTCTCTCGGGCGGAGCAGAAGCGGCAGCAGCGCGAGCGGCGCGAAGAGCGTTGCCGGCGTCGTGGAATCCCCGAAGATTTGAGGCGCGAGCACGAGGTGGCGACCAGTAGTTGCTCCACCGGCGAGTTAGTTCACTCCAATCGTCGCAACGGGCACGATCACCGCGCGTTCGTTTCGTGGCGTTTTCTGTGGCGCTGCTTCGGGCTGTTTAACGTGGACACCAATCAGCCGATCGACGATCGGGCCGGCGGCAGGGCCCATCTAAAGGATCTGGGCATTGAGAACGCGGCCACCTTGAAGTTCGTCCATCGCGTCAAGTATTTCGGGCGCAAGCGGCACAAGTGAAACGCAAAATCAAATCACATTAAAATCAAATGATCCAATAACCACAGCAATTCGGATTCGGAAGAAAGTCGGGCACGTATCGAGGCCGAGTGCATTATGGATCAACTGGTTTGGCTTTCGCTTTGCATTTGGCTGCTCCTTCACTCCGGCACTCTCACCGCCGGCCTGCCGTTCGAGGATGGCAACAACAACAACGTGAAGATCACCCGCCGGAGCCTGGAGTTGACCCAAACGATCAACATCCAGCGGCAGGAGTACATGCAGCGGCAATGCGAGCTACGGCGTGAGAATCACCTCACCCTGGAGGATGTCAGCGAATTCCAAATGGACCACATGATCGTGGACAAGGAGCACAAGCTGCTCTACTGCTATGTGCCAAAGGTAAGGGGGAGGAGAAAAGCTAATTCCTAAAATGCTGGGTAATGAAAACAAAAGCCCCCAGACAGGCGGCAATTAATTTTGCATATTAAGCACAAAGTTCGGATTCAATGCGACCTTTTGTGCACTGTAATTGAATGTTACAAATGCATGCTGACTCGATGATTGCAAATCAAGTTAACCAACCGGGAAGCGATTGAAAAGGTATCATTAGCCTGTCATAGTTAGAATATTGATAGCCCAAACTACACTCTTTCAAATAAAATCAAAAGAAGATCAATCTGTTTATTCAAGAGCCACTTAGAACCAATCAGAACCCGCAAATCTTTGTTTTTTCATACAGAATTCTAAGATTTCTTTGTGTGCGGTTGCCATGTGCTCTCCCAATATAAATTTGATTCAACATCAGTCAAAATCCGCAGATACACTGCAAACCAGCCAACTTTGTTTATAGAAACTCGTTTTCTCTGCTCATCGTCTACCTCACGTTTTTCCATTCATTGTCAAAACACATGCGGGGCTTCTGTTTATCTTGCGGCTCCAAAGATGTGATACTTTGGCGCACACAATTCGAATATCATGTTGAAAAATTCGTTTGAACCTATTCCAAGATAGTGATCGTATATTTGGCCTATTTAGCCGTAACCACAGTTGATTTATAGAGGGTTTTTTCAATTTATTGCGGCTGCATTTGATAGCTAAACTCGCAGTTCTTATCGGTTCAGGGAGCCGGTGCACAAGTCAGCTTTAAATGCGCTTATTGCTGATTTCATGCGATTTAAACGCTCCATTACCGCACCAAGAATTCCGTGCAAATTGCTCTCTGTTAAATAGCCCGCTATTACGGGCTATTAATTTAGCACATTTCCAACGAATCCAACGAATCTGTATTATTCAAATATACATCTAATGGCGCAAATCTGTTGACCTCAAGTGGAAGGCCATGGTTTTTTTATTTTCCTCCCCTGATAATCGCGACTTTGGAATATATTTTCAAACAACAGAGATTGCCTTTGACGCTGGCGAAAATCTTAGAACAAAAGCTTAGAACTGCGCTTAAACATCATGGAATTTTGGATTGTGAACTCCGAATGGCCATGAGTTATTCTGATAAGCGAAATTAAAATATATTTTTAACTTACTTTTTGGTACGCATAGAGACAAATCTCTTTACTATCAGTCCAACTGGGTGGTGCCACTTATTAATTTAGTTAATTGGATTAGGAAATTAAATTTCTTGGGGGAAATCGGACGAAGGAAGTGGCTTTCACAGGGCTTTCCCTTATCGGCCGATGAGTTATTGGAAAACATTAAAGCAAAACTATAAGATTAGATTGCCAGGTGTCGGTTTCCAGTTGTTTGAACTTGAGTTGCTTGAAGTGGGTCCCAAAATAGCCCTGTGTTTCATGTTACCGTCAACCTTTGATCCCCCATTATTTCCATAGTCAAAAATTCGCAGGTGTAGCATATATTCAGGGGTATTTGATTGTAATTTGATTTATTAATTCGATAATGGTCTGATTGTGGAATGACACGATCCCTGAAACATGACACGATCGGTTTTTTGTTGAATTTCGATACGAAAATGCCTGAGCATTGATGTTGCGTATTAATAGATTTGTTTTTTTTTTAGGTTAGGAATACAAGGGTTTTACTGTTTTGCAAGTCATCCTAGGCAACATAAAAAGTACATTCTTAAATGAATTGTTTCTTGTTGATTGGCATTTACTTTTTCACTCTTTCAAGTTTTAATTGCAGCACTCAGCGCACTCAACTTCAAACTGTGATTAGTAGTTGTAGCATCCACTTATAGTATCATTATTTTACGTAGAGACAACGTTTTTAGAGGTAAACCAAGGGGGCGCGTCTTGAAAACATGCCACCCGAATGCCTCGACTCCCATGTCGCTGCTTTATCATGGCATTTCTTTAATGACTATTATCTTGCATGGGCGCAACAGGTTTCGATTTCACCGCCCATGCGGATAAATAGTAGAAAAAGGGGGTCCGTGGAGGGGCAGTTCCAAGTTTCTCAATTGCGGGAATTCGTATTCTCGTTTTTCGTCACTCATCACGTTAGACCGGCCTTTTTTTAGCTCGTTCTTCCATGAAGTCGTAAATGGTTTATGTTTACTCTGGGCCAATAGCCCCCCTTGCCTTTTGGGCCCCCTTTTAAGTGGGGGTTAGAAATTTTATGCGAGCATTGCGTGTTGCCTTAATGATCGTACGACTTTGGTTATAAGATGCCTGTGTTGCAATAATTTCAAAACATTTTCTCAAGTCTATGAAGTTCAAGCTATATGATAAACCTAACAAAATTATATTGTTTTCGGAACTTGTATCGGATCGATTATAACCGATAACCCAGATTTATCTTAAGAAGTGTTGTAGTAACATCCTCAAAAATTGAAACTTGTGTAAACATTTTCCTTTGATTTATCCAGAGTCCAAAACTGATGGAATCCCTCTGTCTTGCAGTGAAGAAAAACCGATTCATTTCACTTGAATCCGACATTTCGACATGTGCGCTAACCTTGCGGTTCATTTTGTATATTTTCGTGTATTTTCGTCACTTGTCTACCTAATTCATTCCAAAATGTTTGTTTTTGTAATGTGAAATGTTTTTGCGGTGTTTAATTACGCTCGGCGGTCTCGGCAGTCCGACCAACTTAATGTTTGTATATACTTGGGCATGTATTTACGTATCCGTCCATACATATGTACATGTGCAATGTTTCCCCGTGATTTTGTTATTGTTTACAGCTTTTCTTAGTTGACTAAAACGACTTGACTTATTGCCCCAAATGGCACTGAGAATGCAAAAACCCCGCCGGGCGTTTTTCTTGGCGAAAATTATAATTTATTGCAACAGGCAATTAAAGCGATCTGTGAGGTCTTCGGAGAGATTTCATTTTGCGATTAACGCTCAACGAGTCGCGCAAGAAAATTGTTACAAAGAAAACTATTTTTGTTGCCGGGTCACTTGTCGTATAAAAATTACTGGACCAAGGTATACGGATATACGTACGTATTGCAGAGCTCAGCTTACACAGCTTACTTGGATTTCTCCACCGTCCCACTAACCAGTACAAGACAGGTTTTTTTCATTCAAATTACATTGTTTTTTCTTAAATATATTAAAGATCATTTAAAAGAATATTGTAAAACTAAATACACTTTTAAAAACTATATTTATTGTACCTTAGATGCATCTTTTGTGGGTTTTTGTTTCCTTCAAGACTGGCGCAAACGGCTATAAAACCCGGCTCAGCGTTTTGTATAGGTTTAGAAACACAATATGTCTTTCTAATTATGTAAATCATTTTTCACTATTCATCAGTTCTATCAGACGGACAAAAGGACATGACTCTTTGTTACTTTTAAAAGAACATTCAAAAGAATATCGTAGAACTTAAGATACTTTTAAGCGCAGTGTTTTTTAGACCTCCATAAACCTTTAAGATGCATAGAAGGACAAGTTTTTTATTTGATTGATGGTGATTAAAAAGATAATGGGGTCAAGAACTTTATAGGGGTCAAATACGCTTCCTTGGCCCCATTATTGTATATAATTTCTCCAGAATCTTATATGTCTTTGTTCTCTACAAGACCCGGATATTAAACAAATAAAAATACACTGTTTGCTTAAGGGTTCAATTGATCTTGTATACAAAATGTTTTAACAAAGAGTTTTTATCAACAGATCCAAATGGCACGTAGAATTTGATAAGATTTCTTTGAAATAGTTTTAAAATGACTGTTCAGGATGACACCTCTGCCTAAATTTGTCAAACCACTATCTCCCCACAACACTGATTGTCATTTTCCAAAGAATATGGGTAGATATGTTCAAACTTATTGGTGGTTCCCGGATAGATTCCCAACTACCTGCAACACTCGGAATGATTCAGAATAAATATTGGCCTTCCGCTGAATATATTTCATATCAACAAATGATTTTGTTTTAACGAAGACTTTTGTTTATTTCGGTTAAGTAGCAGAAGAGCGTGGTAAAACTAAACAAATCTCTTCTGTTTTTAAGGTTGCCTGCACAAATTGGAAACGGGTGCTGATGATGCTAATGGGCAAGTGGCACAACGGAACGGATCCGTTGCAGATACCGGGTTCCCTGGCCCACTCCGTGGGCATGTTCACCAAGTTCTACGACCTGACCGACGAAGAGAAACAGCAGGTGCTCAGTGAGGACTACACTCGCTTCATCCTGGTGCGCCATCCTCTAGAGCGTTTGCTCTCCGCCTACAGGAACAAACTGGAGGGGGATACCCCTAGTGCCCGGTACTTTCAGTCGCGAGTGGGTCGGCAGATTGTGAAGGAACTGCGTCCGGGAGCCACCAATAATTCCTTGGAGCACGGCGACGATGTGAGCTTCTCGGAGTTTATTCAATACCTGCTAACGCCGGAGATTAGTATGGTCAATCAAACGGGCTACAACGAGCACTGGGAGGTGATCACCAAGTTGTGCAATCCCTGCGTCATGAAGTACAATGTTGTGGGTGAGTCTTGGGCATAAGTTCAGTCAAAAAAGTACCGGGAATTGATGTGTGAAGCAGAAAAATCGTTTGTATCCACTTGACTGATGAATAATTAAAACCATTTAGGTTTTATAGCTTCCAATTGTCCAAATATATTTAGAATCACAGCTGTTTCAACAACAATTAACCGATGATTTAAATCAGTTTGGTTTGCCTGCTCTATTGTTCAACACTTGGTACCTTTTTGACATAATGTATTACTTAACTTGCAAGCAATTACTAATATATCTTGTATATTACAGGCAAATACGATACCCTACTGGATGATTCCGCACTGGCCCTATATCTGGCCGGAGCCGAAAACCTGACATTCCCTACAGGACACAAACCCTCAAGCACGCGGGCCAATCTACGCACCTATTTCGATCCCCTGCCTGTCAGTGTGATCTGGCGGCTGTACGAGATCTACGAGCAGGATTTCCGGCTCTTCGATTACAATTTGGAGGATGTTCTGGGCTTCGAGTTTGGATAACGTGCTGCCACTCAATTTCCAAGTCACCATTATAACGCTTTCCACTGGAAAAGATTGTGATTTTAGTGTAGGATTTATAGAATTTACAAGATGCGAATATTGTTTTAATTATGTTTACCTCCCCGCACCCAAATATTACCAACATTACCACAATTCGTTGTTTTGTATTTAAAGACTAAGTGATAATGCGAAACTCAAAGTGTCTCTTGATTAAGGAATCGCCATGACATTGTCATTAATTGAAAATATGCGTTCTGCAAAACCCCAATGGAATTGCAATTTTAGGTTTAAGTTTGATTCTATTTCTAAGCATTAAGATGACTAGGTAAAAATTATGTTAAAATGTATTTCGACTGCTGCCAGTATGTGCATATTAACCAATTTTCATGAATTTTTGTATATTTGATAAATAAATCCAAGATCAGTAATCTTATCTGGCTTCCAAAATTGAGTTCAAGAGGAAATCAATTTAAATATTACCTTAACACCAAGGGAAATTCATTTGTATATATGTTTTAGTTTCTGTTGTTGATACTACTCGTAGTTCTAGAACCTAGAATCTGAAATCTAGAACATCCCCGCCATTCATAGACTACGTCAACTTGTAATGCCAGACTACTGCTTATCATTCCCGCTTCTAGCAAACTATTTGCAATGAGCTTGCCACTTATTCGCATTGACATCACTGCACTTTCCGGTTATCAGTAGGCGTGCTCCGCTGATAAGAGAGATGCATATACTATATAGGTGGATTTATTATTACTAAATATTTTGCGAATGCCCTTTAATTGCGTAGAGCTTTCGTGTTTTTCGTCAGAGCGTAGAAAAGCTCAATGGCGTCCGAGGTTGTTTATCACTCAGACATGAGCGATTTACCCGCGAACGGGGCATATATGCATGGTTTATGTATATAGACATCTGGGGGCAACCTATGATCAACGGTCAGATGAATTTAAATACGCAATATTGTCAATAGCAGACGCAGGCGTGGAGCAGTTTGGCAGACGTGGCAAATATCTGATAGATACTTTTATCACCGAAATTAAGACGGGAATAGATAGCGCAGAACAAGAGATATGCACTTGACGGGCCCCTTTCCGGTCGGATCGGTTGAAGGTCATTACACAAAGAGAAATTTAAAGCCCAAGATGGTTTGCCAACCAATTTAAGGCCAAAAATATTAGATCTTCAAGCGATTTAGTATCTAAATAGTTAAAATTTGTTCAAAATGTATCCATTAATCCCCTAAATTCCCTCAGTGCATTCAATGAGTGTCGGTTTGGTTATTTTTGGTTGTTCAATGACTGCTTCGTTTATTCGCTACGTCTGTTTTTCGCTTTTTTTGTTTTTGCTTATGTTTTCTTATTTTGTTTTTGGTTTGCCTCAATAACAACTTGAAGTTATACATTGACATGACATTCGAAATGAATATTACTACTGTGTGTTGTGTTTTGTTTCGCTTTGTTTTCTGTGTACTCTCTGCGGATTGAGCTTGCTTTGGCCAAACGAATGTGATTATATTTATATCTGGGTATGCGACAAGCTGGGCGACCTCATACGCGTATCATATTCTCTCACATTCCGCTCCCGTCCACGTCAGTCCTTGAATTTTGCAAAGCGATTTCCGCATCGCCGCCGCCGCCTTTCCCCATCCTCCGTTCTCCGGTTAAGCAATCTTTATTCGCCGGCTTAGTCATTGTAGCTGTAGCGCTGCTTCACACTCCGGTACTTCTTCAGCGAGTACAGGGCCTCCACCTCCTTGGCCAGGTAGCGTCCCTGGGCCAGCAGGGCCACGATCTTCTTCGGGTCCTGCTCGTCCTTGTGGTTCATGAAGGCATCGTGGATCTGCTTGCGGAACTTCTCGGGCCCGTTCAGGCCGGGATATTCGCGGCCCAAATACTGCAACTGCAAGTTTACAATTGATATTAAGGGCATTTCTCCACGAAGGGTATTTACAAATTAAAATATCAGCTTTCTATTCACATAAAACTTATTTACGGGGCAAGTATTGAAAGTGAAAGTCGAAAATTAATCTTGAAAACTTGCTTTTTGGGTATTTTTCGAGAAAGAATGTCTAAAAAGTAAAGTACTGGGAAAATAATTCTTTGGTGAATATAAAAGATGCAAATATTGCAACTGAAAATTTGGAATTGATATTGGGAATATTTTTGGGGCTATCTTTATAAGGATATATACTTTAATCCTTTCAAATACTCTTGGAATTTCAATTGGAAATACTGTTTTTACTGCATAAAACGTGCAGTAAGAATCAGTATAAGTACTCGGAAAAGATATTTTCAGACACTCAAGAAATGTTTTCTTGGAAAAACCATTATTTAAATACTTAAAACCTGCAGTAAGAGTCGGTATAAATATGTTTGGGATTTAATAGGAAGAGGAGAAGTTTTTGTAAATGCAAAAAAGCTTTCGAAAAACATTTAAAAAGACAATTTCCCAAAAAAACAATTCCTTTAAGCTATTGATAAGAAAATATCTTTTTGGAAAGCTCCGAAAAACACACACATAAAACACTACAACTGCAAGATTGGAATTAATATAAGGAATTATAAATGGTATTTAATTTTAGCCTCCCAAAACACAGGAACGTTAAATAATTCCTTGAAAAAACAATACCTAGAAGTAATTTCTCAGGCAAGAACATGGAAACTTCTTAGAAAGCTCTGGAAACTCTTGAAAAAAAAAGCAAAAAGAGGCTGGAAAACCTGAATACTGAATACCAGACAGGTGAGAATGCATTTGGGGAAGGTTTACGCAACTGCAGGCGCGGGTGCCTAATCTTTTTTTTTACCGATTTTTTTCGGGTGGGGTGGGGGGCAGTTGCACGTGGGACGGGCGGAGTTGCGGATTGCACAATTCCCGGCAATCCAAGAAAAAAAACAAGAAGAAAGGAACACTTTTTCGGCGTAACACTTACGTGCTTGTAGAGGCTAATGACTTTCGAACGCAGCTGTGACATCACCAGTCGGTCTGCTGGATTTGTTTGTTTCTTAAATGCAAGGTGTCAACTAATTTGCTGCTGCTTTTAAAGGTATTTTTAAGTATTTCAAGTGATTCACCAGCCGTTCTCTCTGCTCAAATGCTCGCTCGCAACTTTGCGCTAGCTCATAATTCCGCGAGCACGCTCCTCTGTTAGCAGTGCGGTTAACAGAAAGCCTAACACTGAAACGGGTTGAAATAAACCGAATAAAATACTGCACACTCTCGATTGGGAGTGGGGTTTTTGAATTGAATTGACGTTTTTTTTGTATTATGTGTGTGGTTTTCTAAGCATTATTATAGAAATGATTAGTGGTAAAAATGGTATTTGTTCACTAGTCTGCGTTAAAGATTGGGACTTTTCCCAGTCCAGAGCGGCCAAAATCGCAAATGATCCCGACAACCACATAAATTGTTTGTAAAGCCTCGGTAGGACAAGAATTGTTTTTTTTTGTCTGATCAATTAAAAGAGATACGGCAGGTTCGATTTTAATATAAACGATTTAACTGTCTCGGGAGTATGTAGGTGTCCCAAGAACCAACAGCCCAATTCTGTTTCTTCGCCATCAACCTCCACTGCCTTCATGTATCGGTTGCTTCGCACAATTTAACATCCAAAACAGCTGTTCACTTCCATCACTAGCTCAGTCGGCAGCTCAGTCGGCGGCGGCAGAGGAAATTGAGACTATATAAAGGCCTGCTCTATGGATCAGTCTGGCGTAAAACTCTTGGGTGATGGTAGCATTTTTTTTTTTTTTTTTAGTATATTAAGTCCAGTGCCAGTCTTGATCTGAGGCTCTTGTGTGGTGATAGTAATTTTTTTTTTTATATCTGGTGTTTAATTTGGGTTTGTTTATTTTTTAATTTTATAAAAAGCAAAATTTTTTTTTTTTACACACTTTTCTATGGGATGATACGGGACGTCTCATGAGGATCGAATTTTTCTTTTTGAAAACTGAAGCCTCTCTGGCAGGCGATTTACCTGCGCGAACTGATGCCTTCGCAACACCCAGGGCAAGGATCTCCTCACCTGCAGGGTTTGCGTGAACAGCTCCCACCTAAACAGTCACTCTTCCCAGCAGGGTGGGAGCTCTGCGAAGGCTGAGGGATTGACTCTCAGCGAGCAGTCAGAACCATAATAGCTGATTATCTGATCGTCTTACCCTGCAGGGAAGAATGACAGTGTAGGTGAAAGCTGTTAACGCAAGACCGGCAGGTGAGGTCCTTGCCCTGGGTGTTGCGAAGGCAGCAGTTCGCGCAGTTAAATCGCCTGCGAGCGAGCCTTCGGTTTCCAAAAGAAGAAAAATTCGTTCCTCATGAAACGTCCCGTGTCATCCCATAGAAAAGTGTGAAAAAAAATACATATTTTGCTTTTTATAAAATAAAATAAACGAATCCAAATCAAAACCAGATATAAAAAAAATTACTATTGTCACACACGAGCCTTAGATCAAGACTGATACCCGACTTATATATATAAAAACAAAAAATAGACTACCATCATCCATGAGCCTTACATCCAGACTGATCCATAGAGTAGTGATGCTGAAAACATCGAGGCAAAGGTGTTCGAAAAAGTCGTTTTAGGTTAATTAACCTAATTAGGTTACGTAAATTTCGATGCCCGGTTATAAAAAAAGATCTGAGAAAAAGGTGGCTAGAGGTTTTATGTGTATGATTCAGTCGATACATTTTGATGTCCTTGTTCCTCGATTCCGCAGCTTCTTCTGAGAGAAGCCTCCAATGGGAAGTAACACATGTTGAATTACATCTGGTGCATGGATTAATATTTTGAGGAGTACTTTAATGTTAGTTCATTGCAGTATCAATTTTCGACATTTTTCTATGTTCAGTAAGGAATTATTGGACTCGACTTTATCTGTAACATCGCTTTGTAACATTAAAGTGCGCGACGAAGTGTGGTCCAATAAACAACCGAATTGGAAACAACTTCTTAATTTATATATTAAAATAAAAATGAGCATAATAAATAACATATTCGTCTTAGCTTATTTGGTTTTACCTGTTGCTTTTTTTTTTAATATTAATATTTTATTTTTATTTTTTTTCCATTAATAATACAAATTTTACAGCCTAAGCCTACCGCAGTTTTCCCTTCTCTTCTCAAAGAGAAAACGCGCACTCATTTTCAATATGCCCATTTTCCCCTTTGGTAATGGTCATTTCGCAACAATATATTTGGAAATATTTGGAATATTTGGTTGTTTGAACATTTTTTGATGGCATGTTATTTCAAACATGGCATCACTTGGGTTTTTCAAAAATAAGTCCTCATAAGTCTTCGCCGATTCGTCTGCCTCCTGCTCCACAATCTCCTTCTCTACAGCAGGTACAAGCGGCTCGGCTTCCTGACTAGGCGATGCTGGTGCTGGCTCGTTCTCGGCAGCCCCGGGATCGCCGTCCTGGCCGGGCATGACCTCCTTGTTTTTGGGCTCATCAGCCAGTTCAGTGGCCTGACCCAGGTCCGGGATGGTGACCTCGTCCTCTTGCTTCTTGGGTGGTACGATTGGTGACCTCGTCCTCTTGCTTCTTGGGTGGTACGATTGGACCCTGTTGCTTGACTATTCCCTCAAAATCTGAGGTGACAATTTTTGGTTCAAATTCTTCAAAAATATTATTATTAGTTGGCGGATTGCTCCATTTGCTCCAATGATTGCGGATTGCTCCTGGGAATGTCTTGTTATTAAAACATCGATGCTCGATACATTGTTAAAATTCGTAAAACAGTTCATAAAAAAATAATAATATAATAACATATAATAATAATGTCTGTTTCGGGCGAAGGCTGGTGGCAGCGGCCGGAGGCGTAGCACGGGGTGCGATGTGGAGGATTGTAGTCGGTTCTGGTGTCCCTATCCTCGGCGAGTTGCTCCAGCGGCGTGGTCTTCCTTAGTCGGTTGGAAGCGGGCTCCCTCGGAGTCTGCTGGAGCTCCAGAGCGGCTGTTAAGACGAGTCTGCTAGAGCGGCTGCTGGCACGGTGGTAGGGATGAGGGGGATACAGCCGGCGTCTTCGCTGAAGGCCCGGCGAATGGTCGAAGTGTGGATTGTTGTTAGGGCACTCGGAGGAATGGGGGTAGCAGTCGGATGCTTTCGAATCAAGGTTGCCGTCTAAAATCCCAGTAGCAGTCGGAAGCTTGCTTGTTCGCCGCGCGATGAATACATATATATAATGACTTTTAATTCCCCTGGGAGAGGGCCTTTTTTTCGGGTCCGAAATTCATCGCTCCAGAGCGGCTGTCAAGACGAACTGGAACATCGATAGGTGCCAGCTGGTGTGAACAATATCTTTCATTTAAAATTTAAAAAAATAACGCAAATAAGGCTTTCATAATAGTCTCCATTGATATTCTCAAAATGTAAATATCTTAGTCTGAAAAATAGTATCTTTCTATTTCTTTCGAATGTTTTCATTTAAGAAGGAACCAGCTGATAAACCACTCTTGATTGAGGCTGTTTTTTTTTTTACAACTTTAAAGTACTTACGCATGGTTAAAAATTAACATTAACTCTCTCTTGAATGTTGTTTGTTATTCGCTGTTACCCTCCGTTTCATCGTCCAGAAGCAAACGTGTCGAGCCATAGCTACGGAGTAGTCTGCTCTGGGTATGTTGTATTTACGTAGTATTCATTGGTCGTCTCCTTGCTCTTTGCGATATGGCTCCATTCGGTTGTGGCTGTTCTTCGAATGGGACTGTGATCCTTTGCGTTTAGCATGTTCAGATTTAATCTCTTCAGGAATACACAAACACTACTCCACGTCGCGAAAGCAACAGACATAGCTTTCGCGACAGAATATGGTCTGTTTCTATACGGACAGGCTCCGCAAAGAGTGCTAAACAAATTAAAAACACCCTTTAACACTGCAATCCGTCTAGCCCTTGGCGCCTACCGAACCACACCCATAAATAACTTGGGCAAACAGCCAAACTCACAAAAAACCTTATATACTCCAAAGATACACCAATACACAAACTTACAATACACAAACACAAACAAAAAAAATCAAAAAAGAACTTATAAACCATAGACCGCACAACAAACCTTTGTCAAGCACTAAACCTACCCTACGAACCAGTTAAACTACACAAATACACGCCAACTTGATATCTCCCAAACCTCAGAAATTTAGAGCGCACAACAAAGCACACCACCAGATGGATTCAAATTGTGTCGAGCCATAGCTACGCCATAGCTATCCCAAATACAAATCTCAAATAGACCCATTTTTCAATTATTCAGCGTAAGTAAATGGGGATAAATCGTTGGATATTTCCCACTGAAATAGACGGACTGGACTGGCTGATGAGCCCGAAAACAAGGAGGCCATGCCCGGCCAGGGCGGCGATCCCGGGGCTGCCGAGAACGAGCCAGCACCAGCATCGCCTAGTCAGGAAGCCGAGCCGCTTGTACCTGCTGTAGAGAAGGAGATTGTGGAGCAGGAGGCAGAGGAATCGGCGAAGACTTTAGGATCAAGCGTAAAGTGGCGCGCAAGACTGCCGAACATGATGAACCAAGTACCAGTGCCGCGGCCAGAGCTAAATTGGCCAATAACATGTTTGCAGCTCTTCCTAGCGACTCGGACACGGAGGATGAAATGGATGATGATGGAAAAGTTCAAGACTCTGCAGCTGCAAACCCAGCCCCCAAGGAGATTAAGCCACCGCCAATTTTCATTCCGGATGTAACAAACATCAAGGCCCTATCCGAAGCCATCTCTATCGCCTTAGAGAAAGAGGTAGAGGTCACTTACAAAGCCGGACAAAATAATTCCATTCGAGTAATGACCCCGAACAAAGACGCCTTTACCAAATTAAAGAAGTTCTTGAGCGACAACAAAAAAAGGTTCCACACCTTTCAACCCAGAGACGAACGCGCCTACCGGGTAGTAGGCCTGCACTACTCGACTGATTTGGAGGATATCAAACAGGGACTCGACCGTCACGGGCACAAAGTCAGGGATGTCCATAATCCCACTCAAAAAGGAACGAAGAAGCCGCTAAACCTCTTCTTCGCAAGTCTTGAGCCGGCAAAAAATAACAAGGAGGCGTACCAGATCAAACGACTTTGCAGCTCTATTGTCACGATCGAGCCGCCGATCAAATTCAACGATGTCCCCCAATGCTACCGTTGCCAGGCATTCGGGCATACCCAAAGGTACTGTCACCTCGAGCATCGTTGCGTCAAGTGTGGAGGCGAGCACCCCTCAGCTGAATGCAAAAAGAATGCCAGTGAACCGGCCCTCTGCCTCCATTGCAATGGCCCACATGCCGCCTCATACAAAGGCTGGCCAGCGTACAAGAGAGCAAAGAATGTTTTCGCCCCCAAGCATACAGTCTCACGTTACCAGTATCGACTGAATCATACACATAAAACCTCTAGCCACTAATATAGACCTTTTTAATCGTTTATTATAAATCTTTTTACCTAAAAATTACCTAAATTTACCTAACCTAATTAGGTTAATTAACCTAAAACGACTTTTTCGAACACCTTTGCCTCGATGTTTTCAGCATCACTACTCTATGGATCAGTCTGGATGTAAGGCTCATGGATGATGGTAGTCTATTTTTTGTTTTTATATATATAAGTCGGGTATCAGTCTTGATCTAAGGCTCGTGTGTGACAATAGTAATTTTTTTTATATCTGGTTTTGATTTGGATTCGTTTATTTTATTTTATAAAAAGCAAAATATGTATTTTTTTTCACACTTTTCTATGGGATGACACGGGACGTTTCATGAGGAACGAATTTTTCTTCTTTTGGAAACCGAAGGCTCGCTCGCAGGCGATTTAACTGCGCGAACTGCTGCCTTCGCAACACCCAGGGCAAGGACCTCACCTGCCGGTCTTGCGTTAACAGCTTTCACCTACACTGTCATTCTTCCCTGCAGGGTAAGACGATCAGATAATCAGCTATTATGGTTCTGACTGCTCGCTGAGAGTCAATCCCTCAGCCTTCGCAGAGCTCCCACCCTGCTGGGAAGAGTGACTGTTTAGGTGGGAGCTGTTCACGCAAACCCTGCAGGTGAGGAGATCCTTG
>JAJJHQ010001334.1:960721-1008888 GCA_021223825.1 Drosophila ironensis
CTCTCTGGTCAACAAATAACAAAAAGCAGCAAATGCATAAACAAATAAGTGTCAGTGCGTAAAATACAACCAAAAAAAAAAAAAAAAAAAAGAAATAAAATTAGACTACCATCACCAATGAGCTTTACGCCAGACTGATCCATAGAGCAGGCCTTTATATAGTCTCAATTTCCTCTGCCGCCGCGCTGCCGACTGAGCTAGTGATGGAAGTGAACAGCTGTTTTGGATGTTGAATTGTCCGAAGCAACCGATTTAGGCAGTTGGCGTTGAAGCATGTGGTAGAGGAGCACAGATATAGAGAGGTGCGCGCGCAGTTTGAATTCGTGGATCAGACAATTGGAGCAACACATTTTTACATTTATACACTTTGTCCAGACTGATTAAATATAAGGTGCCAACTATTTGGGGTGGTTTCCAGCCGTCTGCTCTGCTCAAATGCGCGCTGAGATCATTGCGCCAGCTCATGAATGTGTGAGCAAGCTCCTTGGTTAGCAGAGCGGGTAAAAACAGACTTTTTCCCATTGCAATGGGTAAAAATGAGTGAAATATTATACGCACTCGGTTAAATTCGGTTAAATTATTATTTTAGGTGATTTACTTTTCTGTCAATATGTGTTTTTTTTTACGAATTTTTAAAAATATAAGGACCAACATAAACTTATTGGAACATAAAGAACACATTTTAGTACTGAAAAATTTTTGTTTAAATTTTTTTTACAGAAATATTAAATTAAATTAACAAGCAATATATAGGGTTTTTGTTTTGATTTTTTAGCTCATTGTTACAAATTGCGCAGTTTAAAAATCACCAAATTGTTATCTTGATCTATGGAATTATTTGCGCATGGTTGAAAATTATCCAGAATTATATATGCAGGGATATTAAGAATTTCCTTTCACGCATATAAAAAAATATCAAAACAAATTCCGATCGATTTCCATGCCATAGTGTATCCCGCGAATACAATCCACAATCGATAGACCGCCATCAGCTGTTTGGTGTATACAATGAGCAAACCATCTGATGGATAAAATGTATAAACCATGCGAATTTGTGTGCTTAAAATTATCCAAAATTGGATGAAAGTAATGGGACACTCCCTGGAACATGTAAAAATGCAAGCTAAACAAACCAAAAACACCGATAGTTGCAGTCGAAAAAAAAAATCGCATGCGAGAAGTATCTGAAAGATACTGCGTCCAGGCCATCAGCTGTTTAACCGATTCAAAACGAAAAATATTTCTCGCTGTGCGGTGGCCGAGTGTTTCTTTTGCGCGCTAATTAGCCAAAATTAGTGAGCAAATCTAGTTAAAAACGCTGCCCGGATAGTTAGCAACTCTCGCTGTGATAAAGGCCAACGGATCCTTTTCAAATCCGAAACGAAAAGTCACGAAAATTGCAGAAAACTGCGCGACCTCCGGAAAAACAAAGTGGGAAAAATCGAACGAGTGTGTGTGTGTGTGTGCGTGTGTGTGTGTGTGCGCGTGTGTGTGCGGAATAATAAATTATAATTTTTGCTTAGTTTTTTTTTTATCGAGTTTAATGTGCAACTGCTGGCCAAAACAAAATGCCAATCTGTATATTATATGGGAGCGAGCAATCGATGCGATTGAGGGCGCGTGTGTGTGTTGATCCCGCAAATTAAACAACAAAGGCAGCGGGGCGGGCACACCCTGCCACCCACCACCACCCACTCATCCTACCGCCCAGTGCACCAGCACATCCTACACCCCCCGCGCGCTCTTCTCGTCGTCTTCTCTCCGAAAAACCAGAGGAAGGGGAAGAGGAAGGGCGGCCGAGCGAAATGGAGTCCCTGGAGGTGGTGGAGGAGACCAGCGATGACAGCTTCCCGCTGGGATTCCCGGAAGTGGGCACCTGGAACAGCACCCACAATGTCGCCTTGAATGACATGAATCTGGATGCGCGCATGGTAAGGAGGAATACGCTATATGCCACACACTCCCGGCTAGTGCGAGTGTGAATTTAATTCGATTAAAATGAGTGTGTGTGGTGTGGTGTGGTGTTCTGGTATGCCAGTGAATCAACCGAACCGCCGCCACTCAGCCACTCACTCAGACTCAGTCAGAAAGTGCAGATAAGCTTATCAATCAGCGGCATTTGGTCATTGACTTCCCCTTCGCTGGCCCGCTCCCTTGCCCCATTTCCCGCATTTCCAGCTGATAAGAAGGGGCTACTGGTGCTCCTGGAGTTCGCAATTCCCCTCAAGAGCCTTCCAAATTAGTTGGGGGGAAATCGTGGGCCCCTTGCGTGAACCCTGAGGTCCCAGACTCCCTTAAATATTATTTAAATCCGCTTGTAACTTGTAACTAAAACGAAAGGGGGTTCCTTGATGCCCTGATCCCCTCGACGAACTTTACAAATTAATCGATAGAAATCGATAAAAATCAATGAAATCTCATGTCTGATAACTGCTAGGGAAGTCTTACTGACTGCTAAGGAAACAACTGATGCTCCTAGATTCCATGGATCCCTTTTAGGAACTTTCAAAATTGGTTGGATGGAAAATAAATGGAATCTCAGGTCTCGTAAAACCGATATGGAAGCCCCTTTGGTTTCCAGAGAAACTTAAATATCATTACAAACGGCCCTACTTTTAACTGATAAGAAAGACCTTCTAAAATCCCCAGTTTAATACCTTTTACACAGTTCAAATGGTACGTAGCGCTACTGTAGTTGCAAGATTCCATTGATCCCAAATTTGTTAATGACAAAATAGGTAAAATCTGATAGCCCCTTTAATTCCCAGAGAAACTTAAATACCATTTAAAATCGCCCTATTTTTAACTACTTAGACAGGCTACGAATTTTACTTAAAAATAAGTTCTTAGCTAAATACTCAAACTTTTAATTTAATGTGAGGTTTTAGCATTCTAAAGTGAGTTATTATAATGAAAATTTGGGAAAATAAATAGTATATATGGGTATGCAACTCCCTGGACTTTTATTGACGTTGAATTTTCATAATTTTCCATTAAATTCTTAAACTTTATTGAAGCAAATCACATTATTCTTTGTCCCAGAAGAGCCACTTTTAGATGGCAATATTCCTCAATTAAGTGATAAGGTGTTCAAGGTCACTTTATCAACAATATAGCTTATTTCTGCGCATTGGGTATTATCATAAATACAGCCATATTTTATTTACATATTACTGCGCTTTAACTCCTCTTTATATGAATCCAATTCTGATAGCCCTCCCAAGAAACTTGTTTAAGGTCAAGTCTGAGTTTTTTTTGCAAAATCAGTAGGCCCCAGTCATCGTGATTGCTCATTATATTACTACAATCGGGATTGATTAGTCATTCGATGTGCAACCTGTGTTGTTAGTTCTGATAAGATCCCGATTTTACATATTTTCTGTTTCCTGTCAATGGAAATATCCGAGAGGATGTTTACGCGAAGACTTCTTCAATGTGTGTTGACCTGCCACAATTATTTTGAAGTGATGCCTCCCTGAGAGCTGGGTACACAAAGTCGGGTGATAAAATGTATAAACAAAAGAACGAACAAAAACCAAACTCAAGTTGATTATCAAGTAGGCATGGTTTCTTTTTTTTTAGAATATTGAAAACCAGTACAACATAAACTCCCTAAAGGCAAAAACAACATTGAAACATTCGTGTTTCAGACATTTTTCGGAATTTATTTTAAACCCAGAAAGTGTATCGTAAATAGGTATATAGCTAGCGGGTGAAAGTAACTAAAAACGTAGCGCTCGTTCCGGATCGGGCAAGGCTAAGGAAATATTGCCAAAACTGGCAGTAATTCAAATCGGGCAGTCTACATTCTTTACTTAGATTTTATTACAAACAGTCGTCCAAGAAAATATCAAAATTTATTTTTACACGGTAGTTTAGTGTGGTCGGCGGTCTCTTTCAAATTTTTCAAAAAAATATAAAAATTAGAATAGACTTTCGTTCCGTGTAGGTAATTTTGGTAGTAAAAACGTTTCAAAATAAAATGCAGTCTTTGAGGATGCAAGTCAACAGCTTGTTGTGGCGCCAGGGAGCTTTACGATGGCATATGCGACGTTCCAGCGGCAGCAGCAGTCATCCGGTATTGTCATTCCCGGACGAGCAGGACGAGTTCGAGAGGGAGGACGAGGATGGATCAATGGAGCCGCTCATACCGATACTTCGCAGCCAGCACACGGATCTCTTTTACATGAGCAACTGTGTGGGGTCCACCTACCAGGGATTAATCGCGACGGCTGACCAGCAATATTCCTCCTCATACTATCCGGCTCAAAAGTATTTGGATAATTCGATCGATAACTGTGGCATCATCCAGCCCACCGATATGTGGGTGGTTGCCTGCCCGAAGCTGTTGGTGGCCTACATGCGGCGGCTCTTTACGCATCCGTATGTCCGGTTCTGCAGTGCGATGAATTTCAGTGTGATCGGTCTACGGTTCCAGGGCGTTGACACGGAGAGTGCCCTACGCTCCTTTGTACTCCTCGCCAGCTACAACTCCCGGGAGATAATGTACAACGGATATTGGGCGGACTTCATCAATCCCTTGACCGGGCGTGCGCATTTTCAGGCCTCGTCATCCTCCCGGTCAAACTGTCGCCAAGCTCAGCTCCTCAAAACTGGAAGCATTCACTTCTCAAATGTCAACGGATGCACGGTGATCGAGGAGGCCAAGGAGGATCGATTCACGGGGTGCATCTTCACCGACACGCCCTGCAAGGTTCTCGAGTCGTGGTGCATTTAAGAGTAACCACCAAGAAAATCGACCATAACCACGTAGAAGCAAAGCATAATGTTGCCCACTCCCCCCCCCATTTTGATGTCGCTGTTGTGTACGCTATTTAGTCAATTTTGAGAAATTTTGAGGCCGTGCAGAATATCGGAAAATAACAAATTCAAGTAGTAAATTTTTTTAAAATAATTCGACCAAATGTCAAGACAAATTGTAACCTGTTTTCTTTTTCGGACTGGCGGATGCGCGAAAAGGAAGCTGTAGAATAATACATATAAGAGTGGTTTTGTAATTTTAAATAATTTATTGACCAGTAGAAGAGATGAAAATCATTGAGATCAGTAAACTATTGATGTAAGCACAGCATAGTCTGAAATAAAATACTAAAGGGCAACAGTGTGTCATTGGCTACTTATTTTCTTGCTTCCATATGCCGGGGGTTATTTTATTCTCTGACATTGCAGACTGCAACATTAGTAATTGTTTAGTAGGCTAAACAATATACTTTTTTGGGTAAAATTAAACGCTAAATGATTTTCCAGATATGGCTGCTTGCATCCTTGCTCACCACCATCACCTGGGTGACGTACATCACCTTTTACAACTCGAGGGTGATCGGAATGCTGATCACAAAGATCGCCAATCGGTGGTTCATCAAGGGCGCCTATTTCAAGATCGGTTCGGTGGCCCTCAATCCGCTGGCGGGGAAGATAATGTTCCGCGATTTTGTGTACATTACGTATGATTACACAGTGCGGGTGCAGGATGGATACTTTATATTTCGTTGGTGGCGCTCCTACGTCCCCAAAGACGTATCCGAAGGTGAGTGCTTCTTGCTGATGATAAACACGAGTATCATACTTCTTAATCCACAGATCTCTCCCACTCGGACACCCGACTTTCGGTGCAATTAAACGGCTACGAGTTGCATATCTACAACAGATCCGATCTGTATGACAAACTCGAGAAGACCTTCGGGCTGGAGCCGTCTCTCCTCATACCCACGGATGCTGTGAGCAACGAGGAACGAAACAAATTGAAGGAGCACCACATGAACCTGGAAAATGCGCGACAGAGTCAACGCATCCAGAACGTAAAGAACTCGGAGGCCATGCAGGCCACCACATGGAGGGATTTGATTCCGGTGATTAAGATTGACATTTGCTCCGGACGTTTTGTCTTCGGGAACCGTTTGACGCCCACAACGCTGTCGATTTCCGTGGAGGAGGCCCACTGCACGTACAGCACGAAGCCGGCTGTTTGCCGCTTGGATCACTTCATGCACTTCGTCAAGGCCAAGGTGGAGAATGCCAAGGTGCTCTTCTGTCCCAGTCCCAAGTACACGGGTCTGATTGATGAGCCGCCTCGTTACATGGGCGAGGGCTTTGTGGTGATGATGTCCAACCAGATGGACCTCTATTTCTACATGGACGAGCCGGGTGTGGTGCCGGAGCAGCCGGTGCAGATTGTCCTGCCCAACGGAGATGTGGTGGAGCCATCGCCACCGGTTTGGGGCATCAATGCGCGCTGCCTAAAAGGCACCGACTTCAGTTACGGTCCTTGGGCGGATCGTCAAAGGGATCATCTGTACAAATACTTTTATCCCTCGGACTGGAAGGAGGCAGAGGTGACGCCCACTCCCCAGCCCGGAGAGTTGCGCAGCTATCAGTCATTCGATGTGACGTTGTGTGTGTTAAACGAGGCCACCATCGATATTTTATTCTCGAAGGAGAAGGAAACGAATGCCATGCACATAACCGTGGGTCCCGCCTCCTACGTGGAGGTGACGATACCCTGGGTCACCCAACCGGATGGCTATACCTCCAAGATCCAGGGACAGCTCTTCCACGTGGAGGCCACCACATCGCTGCAGTATCGCAGCCTGGCAGAGTTCGAGTCTCTGGAGTATAAGGTGCGAATCCATTACCCGACAAAATGGAACGCCCCGCAGGACTGGAACATCTCGCTATCGGGCTGCAAGACGAGTGCGTTTATTGTGTACAAGCATAAGTGCTTCTTCCAGGACCTCATCGAGGATTGGGCGAACAAGGCCCGCCCGGACATCCTCAGCTTTGTACCGTACACATGCAATTTTAGTATTCGCCTGAATGAGTTCGAGATCCTGATGCTGTGCAACGAGTACAACTGGATCGACTGCAGCAGCGCCAACCAGGAGAACAACCACTTGGCCTTCTGCGGTGACGTTTTCGAGATGAGCTTCGCCCTGCCCTTCGACGATTTCCTGCCCAAGACGGTGACGCTGAAGTTCTGGATCCACGGCGAGGGCTTAGACCTCAGTCTGTACGTGCCAGAGGTGTCGACGGTGCGCCCGATTGTTTTAGCTATAGACGAGAACGCAAGACTGTTGACCCGCGAGGGCAAGCTCATCCGACGGCCGGAGCTGTACGCCAAGAAGTGGCGCAAGATCTGCCAGCGCTCTGCCGGCTGGATCGACTGCTGGGCGGTGCCCATTTTGGCGCTTTCCATTCAGTATGTTTACCATCCGGTTCCGCCGCTGGGCCCCGATCCGCAGGCGGACATCACCACCCCGGAGAAGGAGGAGATTCTGCTGAGTCCCATGCGGATACCCAAGGTGCGCAAGTCCCCGGTGAGCAGTTGGCAGCAGCCACCGGAGCAGTATATTAACTTTGATCCCGGAACATTGCCCGCGGACCACGTGACCGTGGAGCTAGAAATAGGCAGCTCCGTGCTGATGGCCTATGGCAACGTCCTGCGCAACTTCATCAACCTCAAGGAGAACATCTTCGGAGAGGATCAGAGCTTCACGGACATGGAGCAATCGAATGTGAATATGAAAGAGCCGGGAGCCGCGCAGCTTAACCCCAAGGACCAGCTCTTGGCGAAGGAAAAGGAACTTGCCAATAAGTCGATATCGGAGACGCAGGCGCCCGAGGAGAAGCGCAAGCCATTCGATCCGCGTCTCTATAGGCCGCTGGAGGTGATGGTGTCCGTAATTGTGCACGACATTCAGGCGCACGTGATGAAAAACTGCAATGACGACGATCCCCCCTGTCCGGTGGTGTTGATCGAGCGGTTTGGCTTCGAGATGAACAAGCGGTACCACGAGACCACGCTGCAGGTGCTGGTGAGTCCTTCGTATTTGCTGGCCTCGGACTGCCTGCAGCGATCGCAGCGGGAGCAGCACATCAATCAGGGCCACCTGATGCTCTCGGCAGTGCAGGTGCGCGGTCATGCAATGTTCAGCAACGAGGGTTGCGCCCTCGACGAGGACACGCTGGAGTACTCATGGCTTGTGGAGGTTCAGCTGGGCAAGCTAACCGGCAAGCTTACCCTTCCGCAACTAGTCAACGTGGTGACCGGCCTGGAGACGCTTATTCTGCTGGCAATCGACCCGGAGAACTGCTTAAAGTCGCCGAAAACCGTAAGAAACTGCCACCACGGAGTGCCGAGCAATCTCTGTCCACAAACCAAGGAGGAGAAGAAGTACAAGTGCCCCTCCTCCGAGGACATCAAGTACAAAATGACCCGTGTCTCTGTGGATGCCGTGGACGTTTACCTCATTGAAAGCGGCACTGCCCTACATGCCTGGATCTCACCCATCCGACTGGCCAACTGCAATCTGCATGGTCAGCGGGTAAAGTCTGGAATCTCCGGTCTCCTGCCCTCGATCCTGCTGCGCTTGTTCATGCTGCACACCACGAATTCCTCGTTCAATACAAACACCACGGGCAGCAATCGATCGGGCAAGCTGCGGCGGGCTCAGGACCAGGACTCACTAAAGTCGCAGGATGCGGGAGGATCGCACTATGCAGTCCATGGCAAACCGGGCAAGCGCAGCTCCAACTCATTTTCCAGGAGAGATTCCCGAGAGGAAGGCACCCGAAAGTTGAGGGACAGCTTCTCGGAGGCGCATGCCAAGCGCACGCCGGAAACATCGGAACTCTGCGAGAACTGGGTGGAGGTGGGCTGCACCTCACTGGGTCCCATTCTTCTCGAGGGTGCCTCGGCCCTGCCCATTCCTGATCATGAATTGCATTTGGTGCAGCACAAGTAAGTAGAGCCAAACTCGGTAACATCAATAGTTATTTTTAATTATTTTTTTATATTTTTGTACAGCTTCCTGCGCGAGCACGATGCCAAGTTTAAGCGCCTTTGGTTCCTGTGGTCCCACAATGGTAGCGCCCTGTCCTCCGGCAGTGAGATTTCCCGTTGTGGCTGCATCGGAGGATGTGTCTTCTTTGGCAGCAATCGAAATGGTCAAAAGTTCTTCAAGCCGACGGCCCAAGATGTGCATGACAACTACAACATAGCTCGTTACTTGTAGGTACTCCAAAAATTAAGAAAAACTTTAAATACATTTTCCTACTCCCTCGCAGCATCATTAACAACAACAAGGACTTTGGCTTTGGCGAGAGCATCCTGCACCAGGGCCAACTGGTTTTCCACACTCCACCCTACAGCCTGCACTGTGTTTCTCTATACGATAGCGCTGACTTCAATGGCAAAGGTCGCCTCTACCGGCCGGCTGGTGATCTGCGCAACGGAAGCCTCAAGAAATCGGAGCTCTGTTCGCTGCCCGATGGCACCAAGTTCAAGATCGGGGCCAGCGGCACTGGCGGAGTGGAGAAGCCGGAGTTGAGCAACCGCAACAAGTCCCGGGAGAGCGTTGGATCCCCTAATACCCTGGAAAGGAGGAGTAAGCGGTATCCCTGCTCAAGGCAAACATCCGTGGAGGTTCCGTATGCCCGTCTCCTGGATAGTCCCTCTAAAAAACTGCAATTACAACACGATTCCGGGCCGGCAGACCCTGGCACGGGACACCGACGTGGCTCTGATTCGAATAGGTTGCGGGTTTCGCCGCCGAAAACCAGTATTTCGGACTCGCGACTCACGGGAGATGTTCTCGATGATGAGCATGATGTAAGAGGCGAAAACAATTAGGCTAGCAATATTTTATAACTTCTTATTGATCACTTACAGATGCCCGATGAGATGTCGCACTCGGCTCCGCACTCGCATCCCCTGGAGTTCGAGATCGCCGACATAGCATTACATTCCCAGGGATTGGCAGATCACTTGCCCAGGGAAGTGCAGCGCACCATTTCGCTGACATCGGAGAATCCCTCGGAGATGTTCTTCTCCGCCGAGGAGGACATCTCCAATGTGATGTCGCAACGAGGATCGATGAAGCAGCGGAACAGTGCCAACAGTGGATCTGTGGTGCTGTCAGGAAGGAAGCGTTTCTCTTCGGATTTAAGGTGAATATAAATAGCACAAGGTAATTAAATCCCAAGATGATTAATGGTTTATTTTCTGTGTCAGCATTGGAGCTCAAAACGAAACTGGCAGCCACACGCTGCCCACATATCGCAGCGATTTAGAGATCCATGCCCCAGAGGGCAACAAGACGCTACCCAAACGCCCCCAGAGCACCACAGAACTGGTAAAGCTGAACAAGATTTATAAAATATTCTACCTACTCTACCTGTTAGGCCGATCTACTCAGAGTATTTTGCGACATCCACCAATCGCGTTAGCTTTGCTGCTTTGAAGCCAAGTTTTTTCACTCTTTTAAACTTAAAACAGATATAACTCTCACCCCAGTATTTAATCAAGGCGGCAATAATGAAAGAATCCTCGAACTCCAGATATTATTCCACTCAAGTGCATGCTTCTTCGCTATCTAAACTTACGTCTAACTATCCGTTAAATATACCATATAACTATAGTTTTTAAGCAATGGTTTCTCAATGTCTTGATGAAAATATGCTACTTTGACATTGAGAGATTGTTTCTGAAGATCTTAAACTGTAAATCCACACCTAAATTCTATTCCTCTCCTCACAACTCATCTAAAATCGAAAACTAACAATAACCAAACAAAATATATATATCGAATCGATATAAAAAACAAAACTCATCCAGAACGAAGACGCGAGACGCATTCACGGTCTTGCCACACCAATAAGAAAATTAACAAATATCTCATCACGACCCGAGTATCGACATTTTGTTCACGATGTGAGTAGTTCTTAGTACCAATCAACAACAAACTAAAACCCAAATCCTCTTCTAAGTAATCAAATTGACTAGCTAACAAAAAGTAGCGCCACTAAACCCAAAATTCTGTATGCTAGTCCACTCTGGGCATTCTCAATGTTTCGTGTAGACTTCTTACTTTGATCTTGCCATAAAGTTATCGAAGAAATTATGATCCATCGGTGATATTGACTTTTGCATGGTTTACAAAAAAAGTTGAGTGCATGCGATGATTGGGAAATCTATAATATTTTCCGTTTCAAATAGGATGTTATTTTTATAATTTCATTGACCAAAATCTTTGCTGCACCTAAACATTTAATGTTTTGCCACAAGGTTTTGTGCTTGCGCCATTTGGCCTCTAGCTATTTAGTTGTAGACGCAATACATCCCTGTTTCACTTCACAAACAATCGATTTCTTATCCCGGAACCACATTTTGATCTCTAAATTCCACAGGCCGATTCCAGGGGATCTTCGTCGGGCACTCCCTCACTGTCTTCCAACTCCTTCATCTCGGCCATGTCCTCGCAGGAGGACGTGGCCTTGGTCAACCTCCATCAGCAGGTCAATCGGCCGATAATCGACTCGCCCCTGCTGATGGCCAGCTACCTGAATCACCTGTCGCAGGTGAAGTGCTTCAATTGGAACGGCTGCTCGTTTCCCTTGGGCACCGATGTCTTCTCCACGCCGCTCTTCCACGAAAACGAGGATGGTGGCCTGACCTACATTGGCAGCAAAATGCTGCCCCACTTCGATCTCTATTCCTGCTGGCGGGAGATTAAGGTGGTGCCGCGATATGAGAATGCCACCGGCAGCAACAGTTCGGCCACCTTCATGGGCGGACCCAAGTCCCACCCCTGGGATCCCAGTGTGCTGCTCAAGGAGGAGGAGTCGGACAAGACCACCAATGGCTTCGATGATGGCGAGTTCATGAGCCTGCAGGCGGAGGGAGGAGCGGCCTGCACCTCGGTGGTGGCCAGACTAAAGGGTCAACTCAACGTCTTCCTAACGCCGCTACTACTCGAGGGATTGCAAAGGTAAGTGGGCAGCTCGCCTCAGCTTTATTTTATGTATAAAATATATTCAAACATAATTAAAATATATAAATCAAACAAGGAATTCACTTCGCTTAGGGCGCAAATGAGCTAGATTGGAGGACTGCAAGGCCACATTGGCCTTGCCACCCAGCCCGCCTTGATCCCTCGGAAACGAGTCCATTAAATCCTTCAGATAGGTATCTTTGTCATTCTTAGTTGGATGATAATTTATACTTTGTTGGATCATCATCCTTGGATCATCATCCACTCACCTCGGGAGCATCATCTGTTTCCTTGTTCTCTCGCTTGTTCCGGTGGTATTCAAAGCTAGGGTCCAGGCTGGGGTCCAGGCTGGGGTCCAGGCTGGAGTCCTCCTCGTGCAAAGTCCTTGTATCCTTTAGGGTCAGTTTGTCCAAGTTAAGCCCATCGCTTTGGATCCGATCTGCCTGCAAACGACGATCGCCAGGATCGTTCTTGCTCTGAATGTAACCATCCTGCATGGCGATCAGATAACGCGGTGGATCTCTCGCATTGCTGTCAATAAAGCTGTGTGGGGTAATTAGTTTTATATTTAGTTTAAATTACAAAATATCCTATAATGTGTACTACCTATCAGAGCTGAATGACGGCTCCTGTTTTACGAACTCCGTCTTTTGGGATAGTTGCGCTTCTTTGACCGGATTTGGTTGCTTTTCGCCCAATCGAGGGCTCGGTTCTTCGCCTCGTTTAGCCCTCTCGGTGCCTTTCTCTTCGCGTTGATAATTTGTGTTTTTATTTTTTTGATCTGAAGGCTCCAAAGCATTTTCCCGCTTGACCTTTTCATTGTGCTCTGAGAGCGCTTGCTCATAAAAAGCCAGATCTTCAAGGCTTATGTTGTCTAGGTCCTGACTTTTTGGGACTAAACTGACCGAACTGGATGGATTTTCTGCTTCGAAGTTGGCCACATTTCCCTGATGTTCCCAGTCAAAGTTGCCCAAATATTGTTGATTTTCCGTGCCGGAGTTTGCAACATTTAGCTGATCTTGCAACTTAGAGTCGGCTACATTTCCTCGATTTTCTGCCATGAAGTTGACTGGCTTTTCTCGACTTTCTGTTTCAAGGCCGCCGTGAAGTCCCTGAGTTTTCAAGTTCAAGTTGACGACAATTACCTGATGTGCTGGCACCGGCTTAGTCAAATTGTCATTCTTTACTGGATTTAAATTGTATTGGGTTTTTTCGAACTTGTGGTTTTCATAGGGCATCAAAGGGTTGTTTTCAAAGGGTTTCAAATTAGTGTTGGTCAAACTGTCCGATATTTCACCGTCGAAGTGTGCGAAACCTCGTTGATTTCCCGACTCGAAGGTCGTAAGCCTTTCCGAGTTTTTAGCCAAGGCGTTTCTATTTTCTGACTTAAAATTGTCCAAGTTTTGTCTAAGCTCATTCTTGTATTTGGACAAATCTTCACGCTGATTTCCCCACTCGAAGGTCGTAAGGCCTTCCGAGTTTTTAGCCAAGGCGTTTCTATTTTCTGACTTAAAATTGTCCAAGTTTTGTCTAAGTTCATTCTTGTATTTGGACAAATCTTCACGCTGATTCCCCGACTCGAAGGTCGTAAGGCCTTCCGAGTTTTTAGCCAAGTCGTTTCTATTTCTTGACTTAAAATTGTCCAAGTTTT
Source organism: Drosophila ironensis (assembly GCA_021223825.1). Lineage (NCBI taxonomy): Eukaryota > Metazoa > Arthropoda > Insecta > Diptera > Drosophilidae > Drosophila > Drosophila ironensis. The sequence goes on from JAJJHQ010001334.1 coordinate 974,162, forward strand.
GCCCAAGCTCATTCTTGTATTTGGACAAATCTTCACGGTTATTTGAGACAGTGTTCAAAGATTTCGGATTATTAGCTCTAAAGTTACAAAGATATCCCAGATTTTTTTGTTTCTGTTTGCCAACACAATTTTCATTACCGAGATCCAGTGCAATACAATTTCCAAGATCTTGCGGCTTTATATGGTCAAAATATTGAAAATTTTCTGACTTGCTGTTGGCCAGCTTTTTCTTATTATTTTGTTTTCCCGAGAAAGGCTCATTATACGGCTCTAACTGGTGAAATTCGTACTCCGGAGATGGTTTTTCCATATCCAAGTTGTCCTGCTTTTCCCTCAAATTGGCTTGATCTTTTGGAGATTTTAAGTAATCAAAGGCCTCGTCCAGGGGCTCATTCATCAAGGGTAGCATCTCATCGCCGAGTTGCTCAATTCCCGATAGCTCTTTGCCGGGCTTATATTCCTCTAGAGCCACCAGGGACGCTACTTGCTCCTCTGAGGCAGAAACTTCCTGACGTGTTCTGTCCTGAATCTTACCGCCCTTAAGTTTGCCGCCCAGAAGTCTGCCGCCTGCCACCTTTTCTTTATCCATTTTCCTGGCCAGGCATAGATAATCATTGGGATCGCACTCCGTGTCATCCTTTTGGATCATGCACTTAGTATGGCTCTCGCAATTATCGGTTGGCGTTGTGCATTTTGGTTTGGTGGTTGGTTTGCAGGTTGATTTGCAGGTTGGTTTGCTGTAGGTTGGTTTACAGGATGTTTTCTTTGAAGGGCATTTGTTGGCGCCGCCAGCATGCGCACGGGTGGTAATGCAAACGTGCGAAGTGGTTCGCTTGGTGGCAGAGCCGTCTTCGCAGTCATCGTCATCCAGACATTTGTCGTCCTGGCCGAAGTCTAGATCCTGGAAAATCGTATCCGCCTTGGGGGATCCCTGCCTTGCTCGACTCCTAAGACTTGCTAGTTTTGAAGGGCCTCAGTTGACAACTAGTATTGTCTTTAAGCCACCATTCGCTTACCTTCTTTGTCCGAATCCTCGTCAAGATGGTCGTGCTCCTCCAGCAGCTTTTCCAGAGAGTTAAGATCCTCAAGGCTTAGGTCCTGGAGCGCCTCCTGAACCTCTGCATCGGTGAGGCCATTTGTGAGGTCGGGATACTCACCGGGATCCGCTGAAGGTGCACCGTCCTTCGAGATACTCTGACCACTCTGGACATCTGGGTATTTAAAGTGGGTTTGCCAAAAATATTCAGTTTAACTTACCACGGGTAAAGCCCTGACGAAGGAGCAACTGAAGCTGCATATCAGGAAAAACCCGAGCAGAAACATTACAATTACTCTTAAAATTAGGGCCATCGAACAGAATTTCAATGTTTTCTATGCTGGAATAAAATTATTTATTTAAATCTGAATGTTTTGGAATAGGTTGCTCCTGTCGCTCTATAGTTTTGGGAGTGTTTCTCAGAGGTTCCTTAGAGCGAAATGTATTTTATATATTTTTTCCTTATTTACTTTTTCTAGAATGGTAGAGGCTGCTATTCCGACTATTCAATCGATGCACCTCCTGTCGGTAGTGAATTTTATCCACACCTCGTGCATTGCCAAGGTGAACAACGACAACATACTGAAACGGGATCAGAGCCTGAGCTACTGGTCCCAGGTGCACTCCAATTCGAAGCGTTCCACCACCGAAAGGCATCTGCAAGGGCCCGGTGACTCATTTTTGAGCGATGTCTACGAGGAAAGCATCTCCACAAAGACCCAGGGACTGATTGTGCTGCCCAAAGTGAGCATTACCATGTTGCAGTCCTCGATTGTTGAAGAGGTGATCTCCGTGGCAGCTCTGGACAATGTGCAGGTGAGAAAATCTTTGGCGCTTACTCTGAAAGTCTAAATTCAATTGGTAATATGGGGTGGACTGTTCCAGGATCTAAGCTGCGTTTCCCTGCTCACCTTCTACATGGAGGGCATATCCACAAAGTTCCATTTGGGCAAAACCACACGCGCCTCCATGCACAACGTGTACATCCAACAGACGGTGCAATCCGGGAGCAGCCACAAAAAAGGTGGCATCATGAAGGGCACTCGTGCCCTGCTGGCGCATTTGTCGTCGCAGACGCGACCCGACAACGTTCAGGGAGAGCCCATCCTGATCGAGACATCGGAGAAGCAGCTGGAGGAGTTGGTCATTACATTGGACATTGGCCGGGCACATGCTCAGTTGAGGCGCTTGAAGACCGAGGGTCAGTCGTGCGCCCAGGACTCGCCGATCATCGTGACTGCCATTCCGGAGCACAAGAGCAAGGTGCTCTTCGAGTGCCTGAAGATGCCCGAGAGCACGGGCATCGAGAGCATTGGCTACATTATGTTCGAGTGCGGCCTGGAGGGTGTGGGCGTGAAGATCGTGAAGCGTTCGCATTTCGAGAAATCCGAAAACAGCAAGGAGGAGCTGGCCGAGATGGCGGGTGCTGGTGCGCCAGATGCCAGCGGGGGCTTCAACCTCAACGATTTGGTGGGACAAGGCGACGGAGCGAGTGGTGCCCCTGCTTCCGGTGATGGAGGCGCTACCTCGAAAGCAGAGGCTGCCTGGCGGTTGATCACCAAAAAACCGCCCACTCCCAAAACCCCCAAGGCATCTGAAAATACAGGCGGCGATAGTTCCAGTGCAGATCAAAGGAAATCCACGCCCAAGCCACCCGATGAGGATGTGGAAAAGGGAACGGGCCCGGCTAACAATTCGGGCGCAGGCAGTGGCCAAAAGGGCGGAGGAAACACCTCCAAGGATGCGTATGACAAGGTGTTGTCTAATGTCAAGGAAACGGACAAGACATCATCGTGTGTGATTGAACTGAAAGCCGTTTGGTTTAATTTTGCTGCCCCGCCGTGTGTGCCCATCACCCGCAAGATCGATCTGACGCGTTTGGATTGGAATCTCCTGAGCACAGCCTCGCCAGCGATCACGGCCTGGATGAACCCCAGCAATCGCTTGGCCATCAAAATTGTGTCTCTAATGAAGGCCCTACACACGAGACAAACGGCCGTGGCTGCCTGTTTGATGGCCGAAGCCATGGACAACGAGAAGATTCAGAGGAATCCCAAGATCAAGAAGGTGAGTGGATGGAAATCAAATCATTAGGAAGTAGGATTCATTGGTAATTTATGTCACTTGCAGAGCCGCTATGCCAACAACTACACGTTGCTGTCGAAGACTCTCCAGGAAGATCCCAGCTGCCAGTTGTGTTACATTATGCAGAAGTTGGTGCTGGACGAGGGAGTGCAGCGCATAGAGCCCATCTTTAAGCAGGGCGATGTCCCGCTCCTAAATACCCTACGGCAGGTGAGTTATCCAAAGAAACTGACACGATAGCTCTTCGTTAACCGGCAATCTTGGCCACAGGGTATCATTGTGCTTAGCCGGCAGTGGAAGAACACTCTGTACAATCCCATTCTGTTTGAGCATCAGTACAAGAACAAGCTGGCCAGGCCCATCAATGTGACATTCTCGTTCCCGCAAAACGAGGAGGAGGCGGAGAACGACGAGTGTGAAGGTGATGTTGAAATGGGCGCCTTTGCGGGCGTCGGCGAGAATCCGGAAGAGAGTGAGAATGCATTATTACTTGGGCAAACACAGCATCATCGAACTCACATTGGTATTTTTTTGATTAACGCTCCTGGTTATCTCTCTCCCTGTTAACCTAGTTATATGATATGTATAGATCTAGACTTTTCCCACTTCTCTCTAATTCTATATTCCCCGTCTATGTTTTGATTTGTGTTTTTGATGCACGTGCTTGAATGTTTTATACTTCAAAAGTTTCAAATATTCTTTATGTGCGTGTGTGTATCCTGCTTTGATCCTTCCTCTGCCCTATGTTTCCTTTTTTTTATCCTATATTTTTCCTTTTCCTTTTCCGAAAAACACAAAAATATACACCGCTTTACGTGTTCATCACTTCATATTGTTGGATGCTTTACGTTTGCGTTTATATTACAGAACAATACAATACAATACACAACTCTTCTATCCTTTCTGGCTATAACTATCTATATCTATGGGACTAAATTACTCAAATTAAGTGTGTTGTACATTAAACGAAGGAGTTGCATCGAAATTATTCAAAATCGGTACTTTTCTAAACAGTTTCGATCAATATTTGCTTAAAGTTCGGTTTTTATGCGTTCTATTATATCTGCGAGTCTGGCTCTACCTGTGAAATTACGAGTATTTATTTAACATTTCAACTATATTTCTATTTTCCTAATGTGGGAGATCTTTTGTTTCAATTATCTCTGCAAACTACATTTCGTTGTTTTATGTTGTAAATACAAACTTGGAAACATTGTTTTTCCCTTTTGATTTTTGTTTGTACTTCTATTTTATTTAACTAAAATCCCATTTAATCGAAAAGAAACACACAATTCGTTTAGTGTACAAATTACCCAGAAGAGTGCTTTTCCTGGAGAGTACTTACCTGATTCAGGCTGCTTTTATTTACCATTTTTACCTGCTCCGCACCCGCAGAAAATAACCAGTACGGCGGCATCTCCTATGGCCATGAGCCCGGGAACCATGGAACCGCCTCCCAGCGCTCCACTTCCACGTCTCCGAACATCCACCTTCCGCGTCGTGGGTAAGTTTTCTCGATGTTTGCTTGCCACCAACTCACAGCCCATTAATTCCTTGCCTGTTGTTTGTTCTTGTCTTCAACTCATCCATGCACATCCGTCAGCTTGAGCAAAGTGCACAGCAAAGCCTCGAACTATTCACATGGTAATTCGTCTCGTTCCAGCATTCAGATGCTGCCCATTATTTCAGGTCTCGTGGAGAAGCAGGTTCCCGAATTCGGTAAACCTTTGATATACCAAAATCTGTAAAAAAACCTCATACATTGTTAATGTTCTCTTTTAGAATATGGCGCTTTGCAAGAGGGCTCTCTGAGCTCTACCAATTCGGTGAATAAATTTTGGTTGGGAGCCGAAAACCACAAGGAGGACTTGTACTTCTGGATGGCCAAGCAGCAGGATAACAAGAAGAAGGAGCACTTTGCTGAAAAGGAGCATGCTCGACCTGCTCCTCCGAAGATGGCCGGACATGGGGGACAAACACGCAGTGGCATCATGCAGGATTCCATTAAGCTGTTGGATGCTCATTTGATCTTTGAGCCACTGCTCACATGCCTGGGCGTGATGCCCCAGCAGATGATCAACAAGTTCTCCAATGCGGATATATCGTCACTGGAGAACTTTGGCACTAATCTCTCGCTGATTGGTACCTTTGACTCGATTCGGGTGGACATTGTGGTCAGTGAGGCCGGTGACAAGAAGAACTCGGCCCAGAAACCGGCAAAGTTGAGCAAGAAATCGAATGGCGGCAGAGCCTCCATCATGATGGATACGCCATTGTTCCTGTGCGAGCGTGTGGGCGTTGAGCTGGAGGTCCTGAAGATGTCCGATGGGATGGTGGATCAGGCTCGCCAGAATGTCATCTATATGTCGCGCCGGCAGATGAAGAAGCATACCAGCACTGTGATAAATTTCAGCCTGAACGTGCGGTTCATTTCGCAGCAGGTGGGTGCAAGATGCAAGAGGGAAATTTAAGCTTTAACTAATCGTTATTATTTGCTAGGTCAATATGCCCTTGCTGAGGCTGTTGCATCAGATCTGCAACATGTACCAGAACGTTAAGGATGCCCAGAACGAGTTCCATGACCATCCCGAGTTGAGCAAGAAGAGTCAAACCAAAGACGAATGCAGTTTGGGTAAGGAATTTATGGTTGACAATACTATGCAGGCTAGATTCATCTCTTACTTCCCTATTTCAGCTTCGGAGCCCACGGATATACTGCCTTTTAACTCCGTCTCTGAGCGATTTGGTCACAATGAAAACTACTCCGATGAGCGCTATGACAAGTTCAATGAAACCATGCCCACAATGCCGGCCAGACCGCGTCCCGGTGGCCTGGCGCCCATCATCCAACTGACCCCGTCACCAAATGCCAAGAATCGGCCGCAAAGCTTTGCCCAAAAACTACGCTCCACTGGGAAGTCGGTAAAGGGTAAACTTGGCTACACAAATCTCAACGAGTCCAGTTCGTCGCCCCTGAGGGATAGTCCCACAATGTCTATCCACGAACAGCACATCCTCAAGATGTCCACGGAGTCCAAGGCCTCGCTGAACGGAGCTTGCGCCACGAGCGTGAGTGGGGATTACCAGAACACGCTGACCAAGGCGGGAATGCCCACATCGATGGCTCCTCTGCTGGAGACTCCGAATTGCTGGAAGACCATCTACCACCTGCTGGAGTTGTATGGCACCATGCCGGAGACGAAGACAGTGGTCCAAAGGAGCTCCCTCAACGAGCACAAGAGCAAGCCCTCGGGATTCGGGGACCGGGATGAGGACGACCTGGCCAGTGCTCCCACTCCGCTGCCCCAGCATCGGGAAATGCTGCTCGTGGACGGGCCATCGCAGGAGCGAACGCGATTGATTGTCTTCGGCGTGGCCAAAATCCACAAGACCCGTTTGCTGGCCACGCTCTCAGGCCTGAAATTGGAATCGGAGATCACCACGTTGAACAGCACTGCAACGTGGCGGAAGAAGGCGCGTCCGGTGTCCCTGGAGTGCTCTCTGACGGGCCAAGTTGGTCGGGCCATGATTGTGCTCCTCGAGGGAGTGGCTCCCAGTCAGCAGTAAGTTTTCTTCGGGGATTTTGAATAATCTAAATACGGGAATTGGATGAATAGCTTGTAATTTACATTGATAAAGTTAAAATGCTTATCTTCGGGTATTCTTGAAGCTAAATTTTTTGAATTTCAATTAAGATTCATTGGTTATTTAGGTTAGGACTTGTTGTATATAAATTCTATTTTAATCTTGTAATTTTTGTCACCTCCAGAACTGTTGTAAAAGTCACTGTGGGCAAGAGTCAGACCCTCTACTCGAGCCTCTCCAAGCGCGGCAAGGACAAGAACAGCGGATTGCTCTCTATTGGGGCCGTGAACATAGACATCCCCCAACACCCTGTCGCTCTGCACGGAATGATGACGCGCAGCTCCAAGCAATTGTCGTCCACTCTCCAGGAGCTGCGGGTCAAGCGGAACTCGGGTCGCTCCACCCTGCGTTCGCACACGGCCGAGGAGCCGGAGTCGCCCTTCCATGCCCGCAACTCCGGTGGAACGAGCAGCGGTGGCGGAGCCGCCGGGGGACCCAGCGAGATGCGGGAGCGCACTGTGTCCGGCGGAGCAGGCGGCGGAGGTGTAGCCGGAGGCGCTGGAGGAGCCTATCTCCACAACCACCACCAACCGCAGCAGGCGGCCCGCAGGGCGGCACAGATGGCGCAGTCCAAGGCAGGCGGGGCGCAGCATAGCCAGAATGGCTTGCTGCAACCGCTGGTGATGCAGTTCAATGTGCTGCTCCAGAGCCTGTCGATCAATGCGGCTCTGCTGCCGTCGCTGCAGGCCCAGTACCGGATGAATCACGTCAGCTCCATGGGAGTCACTGGGCAGAGGGCCAAGTTCGTCATCGATTTGCCAACGCACACATTGAGCTTCAACACAAAGATTCAGGTGAGTGAGCTGAACATTTGCGATTATGTTGGGGGAATGCATTCGTGTTCTTTGCATTTCTTGAAACTACTTTTAATTTACCAAAAGTTAGAGACTCAAAGATTGTTATAGAACAGCGAAGGGCACAGATTTTCAACTTGGGAGCACAAATATATTTTGTTTGTGTAATATCACATTCCCTTTTCACCGTCAACTTGAGAAGAAGTGAACATTTCGATTCCTTTTCGTTCAAGACATCTACAGCTTTTTCTTTTTGGGAACACTGGGAGCTGAAAGAGGCAAGTGCTGCCCATCACTGTCATAGAACCATTTCCCTATTTAGGTTTCAAAAATTTATTTTAATATAAAAAAGATTACAATATGCAGTTCAGCTCTTGTTACATAAAAGTGTAGAGTATATAAAAAAAGCACATCTGGCATCAGATAGCAATCATAAGATATGAAGAACAAATGCGAAATACTTGATGCATAAGGCCAGATAATCGCTCTAGATGGGCTGCACCTCCTTTTTGAGCCACTCCAGGGTGAAGTCATCGCCCTCGCGGCGCAGAATCGGCGACAGAGTGTCCCACACCTGCTGGTGGTAGTCATTCAACTGCTTGACCTCCACCTCGTTCAGCAGCTCACGCTTCACCATCTTCGTTTGCTTCGGGCACATGGTTATGGTCCTGAAGGTCAGTGCGCCCCGATTGGCAAAGTTATGCTTGGCATTCTTTGCTTCAACAATCTGGACAATGTCCTCCACGCGAATGCCAAACTCTCCGTCTTGGTAGTAGCCCGGCTCGTTCGAGATGAACATGTTGGCCTGCAGGCCGGGATCGTCGGGCATCAGGCGGATGCCCACGCCCATGGGTCCCTCGTGCACGTTAAGAAAGTGTCCGACGCCGTGGCCCGTTCCATGGCCATAGTCCAGGCCCACATCCCACAGGGCTTTCCTGGCCAGTGTGTCCAGCACTTGGCCCTTCACCTTTGCCGGAAAGATGGTGGAGCCAAAGCTGAGCTGTCCCTTCAGGACGCGCGTGTACGCTTCCTTCTGGAAGTCAGTGGGCTCGCCGAAGTGCAATGTCCTCGTCACGTCCGTGGTGCCGTCCAAGTACTGAGCTCCCGAGTCGCAGAGGTAGACCTCCTTGTCGGTGATCTTCCGCTTTGTGTCCTCACGGGGATGGTAGTGAATGATGGAGCCATTGGGTCCCGAGGCACTTATCGTGGTGAAGCTCAGGCCCATGTACTTGTCCTTGCAGCGACGGAACTCCTCCAGCTTGTCCGAGCCGGAGATTTCATCCACGTCCTGTCCGAGTTTCAGTTGGTTTTCGAGCCAAGCAAAGTACTGGCACAAGGCCACACCGTCCCGGATGTGGCTGTTGACGAAGCCCTCGATTTCCACATCGTTCTTGATGGCTTTGAGGACACAGATCGGGGTCACCTCCTGCAGGCGGCGCGACTTTGGGATCAGGGCGGTCAGGTAGTAACTGCTCGTGGGTGCAATCCAGATCTTGGACTCCTTGGCGCACACAATCTTGCTGATCTCCACGCCAATGGAATTGTATGGGAACACGCTGATCTTCACCCCGTTGTCCGCCTGGTGCTGCTCGAAGTTGGCAGGTAACTTTGAGGCGTCCACAAACAGCAGCAGCTGCTCGGTGGTGACAATGAGGTACGCGAAGAACACGGGATTGAAGTCAATGTCCGAGCCTCGGAGATTCAAAAACCAGGCAATCTCATCGAGGGCACTCACAACCAGCGTCTCCGTGTTCTTTTCCTTCAGCTGCTTCTTCACCACCTCCCACTTCTTGGCAATGGGGATGCCGGAGTACTCGAGCTTAAGCTCGATAATCGGATTACTGGTCTGCGGGGGCTGCTGCTCGGCCCACACCGCGTCTATCAGGTTCTTCTCAATGGGCAGCAGCAGGCACTCCGCGGAGTTCAGCTCCGTTTCGATGGGTTTCCAGGCCCGGAACGATAGCAGGCGCGGATCGACGCCCACGGACGAGCCCTTGGGCAGGTTCTTGGCCAGCCAGGAGCCAATCGAGGGGGTGGCGGTCAGGCCGTCCTTCATCAGGGTCCAGTTCTCGTCCAGCTGCTTCTCCGCCTGCTGGTAGTAGCGGCCATCGGTCCAGAGCAGCGCCGAGTCCGTGGTGATGACGGCGGTGCCCGCGGAGCCATCGAAACCGCTGATGAACGCCCGGCGTTCGTCGTGGGCGCACTGATACTCCGACTGGTGGGCGTCGTCCGAGGGGACAATGTAGGCGGCCAGGCAGGCGGTGGTGTCCCCCACCTTGACGCGCTGCATCAGCTCCCTCAGCTTGCCGAGAATCTGCGTGGTGCTCTTCATGTTTTCCGCCCAAAAACTGTCGATAGGCGAAAGAAAACGCCTTAGCTTTTTGGTCGCAGGCGATAAAGATAATCTTATCACAATCTAAAGCGAAATCGTTGTGTTTATCGCCTCCTAGATTGTCATAAATTATTGGGGCTAATACTCACAGCTGGCAACAATCTGTACAAATTTGTTGTTCTTAGCGATTTTATTTGTTGAACCAGAAAGATTTGTCATTTATCTCACGGCGAATTCATTGGAATTTGCAAAAATACCGAGATTACGCCATGTCATTTGGTATTTTATGCGGCTTTTGAGCGAATTCATGGAGGGAATGACAGTACTAACAGCTGACGGGAACACGGCGAACTCAATTTGGCGCCTAATTTGAAGTTACAGTGTCCCCCACTTTTACGCGCTGCATCTGCACCTTCAACGTTCCCTGAATCTGAGTGATGCCAAAAAACTGCCTAAAAACGGCCACAAAATTTGTAGCTTATAGGTGCCAGGGGATAAAAATAATTTGTTCACATTCTACAGCGATATTGTAGCGTTTACAGCCCTTTCTCATAAATACTCACAGCTGATATTAATCTGCTAAACTTTGTTTTTGCTATTTTATTTTTGAACCAAAAAATACCGAGATCATGCCACGTCTGTTGGTATTTTTGCAGCTTTCAAGCTAATTTTTAGAGGAAATGGCAACACTAATAACTGACAAAAACAAAGCAAGTCTGTAATGGCGCTTAAATTTAAGTATAAAATAATATGGTATTTTATATTATAAATAAATTATAAAATTATAAATACAAGAAAATAGCGGGAAATTGATTTTAAATTGGAGTTCTGATGAGGTGTTACAAAATGTTAAACATATATAAAGACATATTCTTATTTGAAAAAATGCCTTTTACCTTTTCGCTATATAATTGGTATTTAAAAACATAAAAATTTAAAATTATTTTATTGTGACATGATTTTATGATAGTACATTTTCTTCTTTTACCTATATTTCGTTCGATAACTTCTGAAATCCTATAGAGAAATAATAATCCCTAATAGATATAAAAATACATAATTTTAATTGACCATCTTCCAGAACGAAATGAATCTTCCCTCGGAGGCGTGCATTGGCCTGCCCCCCGTCCACGTCCTCGCCGAATACATTCCCGATCATCGCCAAGATCACACAGAGAACATGGAGGGCATTGTCCTGCGGCAGGGCGGCTACGTGAATGCCAGTGCCGAGATCGGCGAGTTCGAGCGCTGCCTGACCACCGATCTGCTGAACCACCTGGTCTTCGTGCAGAAGGTATTCATGCGCGAGATCAACGAGGTGCTCCAGAAAGTCTATGGCGGCGAGAAGCCCGTACCGCTGTGGACGGAGGAAAGCGGCGACACTGCCGTGCAGGAGTCCTCGCTGAAACGCATCCTCTTCTCGATCAACATTTCGATGAAACGCATCCAGCTGACGGCCACCACGCCGTGCTCCTCGGCGGTTCGTTTCGAAACCGGTACCCTGGAGCTGCAGCTCTCGAATCGGGTGAAGAATCTGGGCGATCTGAGCAACCGAAAGCTCTTCTTCAAGGCGCACATCGATTTCAATTTGTCGCTGGGCCAAATCATCCGCAATGTGATCTTCGACGAGGCGGAGCCGGAATTCCAGCAGTATGCCTTCTTCCACACAACCATCGGGCTGCGGAATGCCTTCCAGGACGAGTTGCTCAACGAGGATAAGGAGCTAATCCTGTTGACACTGAAGAGACCGCTGGTCTATGTACAACCAATTGCCGTGGACAAGGCCATCTTGGTGTGGCTGAACTACAAGAATGCCTATGAGTACTGGGCGGAGAAGCGAGCGAACCTTTGCCATGAGCACAGCCAGTACGGGCAGTACTCCTCCGCGTCCGCATCCGTTGCCCAGCAGCAGCAAAATCCTCAAGTCTTCGATCGCGTGGCCTTTGGCCAAATAGCCAGCTCCAATCTGTCGACGTTGTTCCTGCAATTAACCGTCGAGGACATGGGCATTTGTTTGCCGCTCAAGCAGGTGAATACTACGGTGAGTTATAGCAATTTTTTATATCTTATCTTGAAGAAATTAAGAACAGAAAAGCCGTAAAGGTTTTAAGACATATGAGTCCTAATAGCATTGTTTATGTTGCTGTTTTTGCTTCAGTCCTTTGGCAACCGCTCGTACCAGGACTTTGATGCCAAGGGCGCGGTGGTGATCACCCTGGAGAACACCATCATCTCGGCCTGCAACTCCGGCGCCCTGGTCTCCAAGGGCAAATTCCAGGGTCTGTGCCTTCGCTTTGCCGACGATTTCGAGACGAATCTGGATGACTGGAAGCCGAACAACGGAGAGCCCATCATGAACGTGTGCGTGGTGTCTGAGGGAACCTTCGAGGTGTGCTCCAGGACAACGGCGGCCAAGAAGGGCGAGAACGCCAAGTGGCTGCTGAACGTCAAGTGGCAGATGGAGGGCGTGGATATTCATTTGGATGTGAACATTGGCAAGCAACTGAGTTCCCTGGGACACACACTGACCATGCTCACCGGATTCGAGGAGGAGGAGACCCAAATGGAGTCCCCGGACAGCGACGAGGGCGATCAAAGTTGTCGTGATACGTTCGTCCGTCGGCGCGGAGACTTTGACAATCTGCCGGCCTTTGTTTTCGATCCCACCATCGACTCGAAGAAGCGTTCGTTCATGATGGAAAAGGAGATGGCCGAGCAGCTGAAGATCATCAACGATTTGCGGACTCTGGGTGCCTCCCACAATACGGTGGCCCACGAGGAGCGGCGATTGCAGGAGCTGCAGGCCATTTGCTACAAGTACTTCCGCCGGGATATGATCCAAAAGTGGAAGAGACCTTCGCTGCGAAGATCTCTGAAGAACTACAGTCGCTCACATTCCTATATCGGAGCCGGTCCGCCGGGGGGATCTGTGAGTGTTCAGCAGTCTCTGGATAATGGCAGTTATGCGTGTCGCAGATTGGACACCATTGCCTCCAACGATGAAATCTCCAGCTTGCAAAGCACTCCTGCTTCCTGTCATTCGCGCAGTGCTTCCCTCAAACACACTGGCGGGGGAGGAGGAGGTGGAGCAGGTGGAGGAGGAGCAGCAGGAGGTGTAGGCGGAGCCCCGGGACCTTTGGGGCGCGTCACCTTCACGGAGGCCATGCGACAGACCTCCCTCCCCAATGCGGACACGGACACAGAGACGGCGGACAACGAGTTGGATTGGCGCGGGGATGTGACACCCAGTGAAATGGATGTGGATGGAACCTCCGTGGAGATGCGTCGCAAACATGGACACAACCAGAAGCAGCCGGAGCCCAACATAGACTTTGAGCTGGACATCAAGGTGCTGGTGAACTCGGGAAAATGTGTGCTGCACACGAAGGAAACCGGCGAGGAGCGGGCACAGGCGGCGGGCTACGCGGGAGGATCGGGTGCCTCGGTGCCAGCCTCGAGCGTTAAGTCCCACAAACGGGAGAGGAGCATTGGAAACGATTGGGGTAGTCCAACGCCCTCAAGGCGGCAGCGGGACAAGAGCAAGTTGCGCTACAATGCCAATGCTCTGCTAGCGGATCTGACCATTTTCCACATTCCCGGATTGGATGTGAAGCTGCACTATCAATCGAAAACGTTGGCGGAACCGCAGTTGGGTGGTGAGCGCGATCAGGTGCCCCTGGGTCGCCGGTTGGGCAGCAAGCGGGCCACCTTGAGTGCTTGGATGACGCTGCAGAGCATACCCGAGGAAACGATTATTTCGCCGCACATTCTGGAGTTCCTGGAGCAGACTCTGGAGCCGATTCCGGCCCGACAGCCGAGCAGTGTGCCGCCCACGCCTTCGCACAATGCGGGCGTTAATCTGGACATCCTGCCCGCCAACTATGTGACCTACGCCTCCTTCCCCGTGGATGTCATCGTGTATTTCCACATGCAACCCTCGACCTTCCGGTTCAGCTGCCTGCCCGTCTCCCGGGTGGAGTGCATGCTGCAGCTGCCTAGCTTGGATATTGTGTTCAGCTCGAAGCGGAGCAGCGAGGAGGATGTGCACGCCGCGGGACATGCCCATCCAGAGCAGCAACTGCCCACCGGCGGCCTGAGCGTCACCGGTTGTCTGGCCGACTTTAATGTGTTCATCTTCCATCCGTACGGCGGGAAGAAAACCTCCAAGGAGACTCAGTTCTCGCCTTTGAGCGATAGCGAGCGCAAGGACTCCCTAAGCATCAATGTGGAGTTTGTAAAGTTCCACATAACCCGCTGCCGGAAGGTGTATATCGAGCCACTGCCCAGCTCAAAGCGATCCCTCGATCAGTCCCGAGCAGTGATACGATTCTCCACGATTGTGGACATCGGCAGTGCCAGCTTCAAGTACGACATGCGACGATTAACCGAAATCCTGGCCTTCCCGAAGGCCTGGTATCGCCGCAGAATAGTGCGAAGATTGTTCCTGGGAGATCTCAGTGTCCACCAGCAACAGCAGCAGCAGCAGCAACAACAGCAGGGAGATGCCTCCACGCCGGCGACTCCTACGCCCAGCGAGGATGCCAGCAGGGCCAAGGATAAAATGCGTCTGGATTTCGATGGCGATCAGCAGAAGCAGCAACAGCTTGGCCACTTTGGGGCGGTGAGGAAGCTGAAGAATCTGGGCAAATCCTCGAGTGCCGAGTCCTCGGGCACTCCGCCATCGGAGAAGAACCAGATCACCGCCTGGGAGACGCTCGTCCTGTTTGCCGTGAATTTTACCAAGCTGAATGTGCAAATGAACATCGGGAATGTGTGCGGCAATGTGGTCTGGCTGACCAAGGACTTCCAGTCGGACGGACGGCTCTCCATCGGCAGCACTGGCTACAAGAACATGTACGCAGGCATTTACCTGGGCGGTTCAGCCCTGGATGCCAAGGGTGGCATCGTGGGCGGCAGCTTCGAGGTGAACAAGATCAACAAGCGGTTCCACATCAAAGAGGAGGCCGGCATGGAGCCCTACCACACCATGGGCCTGAGCTTTATGGCCCTGGAGCTGCGGCTGGACTACATGGGCACCTCCGTGCTGATGACGCGGATCAGCAGCTTCTCGGCTGCCATGAAGGACGAGTGGCGTACGGCCTCCCAAGCGGCGGCAGCTCCATCGCACGGCAAAGAGCAACCACGTGCCCTAATCTTCATTCATGGCGATTTGACCTGGGACCAGCTGCAGATTATGATCAGCAAATCCACGACGGCGGATCTCCTCAAGATGTACTTCAAGCTGGAGGAGTTCTTCACGCAGCAGTTCAAGTCGTCCAAGAGGGTCTTCTCCAGCTTGGAGCCGCGTCTGCAGGATCGATCCGCAAGCATAAAGCGGCGCCAGCAGTTCAAGAAGAAGCCGAACCCCGCGGCCAACGGGGAGTTGGCGGCGCCGGCGGCTCAGATTCCGATTCCCGGTCTGATGGGCGAGAACACGGATGCCCGGCACCACAGGCACTGGCAGAAGCCCTTGGCCCAGGCCGTGGGTCTGGTGGTGCCCTCGCTGGTCACTCGGCTGCCCCGGCATGGCAATGTCCTCGGGGGCACCGTGGAGCTGCGCGGGCAGAACATCTCGCTGGCCTGCTTCCATGGCATCAACTTCAAGTCCAAGTCGTGGGCCTTGTTCAGCCTGCGCTCGCCCTCGATTAACTTCGCCACGGAGGCGCGTCAGGCGGAGGACGAGGTGCTGGTGACCCAGACACTGACCTCTTGCCTGGGCCAGACGACGGAGGTGCAGCAGCAGCAGAACCATTCGATGGCCATCGTCAGTCGGATCACCAGGAACATCATCTTCCCGCCGCAGTTCAAGACGCTCAACGAGTGGTTCCACTACGCCTTCGCTAATAGCGAAATCGATGGTGAGTTGTTGGGGGATCTTGGAGATACTACTAATTATTTATGTTAACAAGTGAAACAATTTGGTAAATTGTGGGTTACATTATTTAAATGTTTGCAATGATACGAAACTAACAAAAAAACTATAGAGATTCGGTTTAGGTACGTTTTTCTCATCACCTATTGGAAACATTTCGTTTTAATGGGATTGAAAAACAATTAAAATAACTACAGCTTGGAAAATTACCAAATAAAACAGATAGTAATTGCATATTTAATTTGAATTTTTCCTGCAGCTGTGGACCGCTTCCCGATTCTGGAGTGCGAGCGGGAAATCGCCTCGAACTCGATTGAAAGGACGAGGGCCTCGGGCAGCAGCAGTGCCGCAAAGGCGCAGGAGCACAACCACAACCGAGAGGTGATCTTTGCCCTGCCCAGCCTGCAGCTTCACTTCAAGACTGAGCACAAACAGGGGCCAACCACACCGGAGCCAAGTGGTGAGTAAATCAAGTCAAACCCATAATGTTCTAGGGAATGTTTACAACGGAAAAACTAGCCACTTTTTTGTTGTTAATGGAAAATATATTAGAATGAGTATATCCTACCAAATTAAGGAATATAAATGCATAAAAGATGAATTTTTAAGACTTTGAATAACAATTTTGGTAGGTTTTTAATTGGATATTACATATACCGCACCTTAACTTTTAAACGTTGAACTTCATGTAATAAGTTTCCGCTTGTTTAATTTATATCCACTAGAAAATTGTTAAGATATTTTTGTTATAAATTATTATTAACAAATGCTTGCTCTTTTCAGAATCCAAGCCCGAAGTTTTGTGCAGCTTCATCACCGAGTTCGACGACCACATTTTTGTGACTGTCGATGCCGATGCCTTTTTCTTCCTCCACGATTTAATCACATCATATGTGACTGAGAAGGAGAAGGTGGTAAGTTCTGGTTACAATAATAATATCTATAATGATTCTGTGAAAAAAGTCTTTGGACTTATACCCTTATTCTCGATATTCCCGTGACACTTGCCAGTAAAACTGCTTACCAATTCTTATCCCTCAGATTGGAGCTCAATCGGCAAGGGCCGCCTCACCGAATCTCTCGCAAAAGGCCAATCTGAAGCCTTACCTGACCGAGGAGATTCTGCGGGAGAAGAAGGCGGCTGGTGCTGGGGCTGGCGCCGGAGCCGGCACCTCCTCCTCATCAACCTCAAACACGAACCTGACGGCCCAAGGACATCAGCAGATGAGTGGCAGTAAAAGCAGCCTGGATCCTTTGCAGGGCGGCAGTCACTCGAGCCTATCTAGCGGCCCTCATAGCGTAAACATGTCCGGAACAGGGACAGGCACTGGAACTGGTGCAAGCACGACTTCATCCGGAGTTGCAAACGCAACCGCAGCAGCGACCACATCATCAGCAGCCACAGCAGCAGCATCGGGAGGTGCGACCGATGCCACCGATGGCAAACAGCCGGCGGAGAATGCGCCGCCCAGCTTTGATCTCGAATCCTTTGTGCGCGATTGGCGTCACTTTGAGTGCCAGACATGGCACCTGGAACCTACAGTGCGCCTGCTCTCCTGGGCTGGCAAATCCATTGAGCCCTACGGCGTTGATTACATTCTCAACAAGCTCGGGTTTAGCCACGCCCGAACCACCATACCCAAGTGGTTGCAGCGCGGATTCATGGATCCGCTGGACAAGGTGCAGGCCCTCATGATGCTCCAGTTGCTTCTCATGGTTAGGGAGAACAAACTGGAGCAAAGGGATGCGGGGTCCTCCTCCAAGCAGCAGCAGCAGCAGCAAAACCATCGACCATCAACGAATTAGCAGAAAGCATGACAGAGCCAAGCGCATCTATGACAATTGACAATTATCCAAAAGTCCTTTGACTTAGTTTAAGTAGCATTATATAATATACGTATATAAATATACCTATATCGACTTTTTCACCCATGTAAAGTGTTCTCTATATATATATAATTATACGACCTGGATTGCTTTATACCTTGCTTTTCAAGTACTTTAAGCGTGTCTTTGTATCTCTGTAGCCCCTCATTTTTCAGATGTTAAGTCCAAGTGCATTGTGTAATTTGTAATTTGCTCAATTTTTCGGCGCTTTTGTAAGCTATGTGTGGAATTATTTTTACATTCTTTATTGTTGTGGTTTTTTTTGTATGTGTAGTATAATGCAACCATGAGCAAAGCAATTCTATTTGAAATTATAAGTAGCTCTAATATACCAAACAAAATGTGTAAGTCTATTAATAAGTAAATTAATAAACTTTTAAAGGTGCAAATATATTTGTTTGTTGGGGGATTCAAAGGATCAAATCGGTTTAAATTAATAAAGGGAAATGCTATTTTTACGATAAACGAGATGTGTACGGATTCCGAAATTCTGTCATCGAGTTTTGTGGTAGCGTTTCAACTCGTTGAAATTATTTTTTTCCTAAAAATTACAAGGGTATACTGAATTCGTGTGAAAGTCTGTAAAAGACCGTCAGTATAGCCATGTCCTTTTGTCCGTCTGTTTGTATGAACGCCTAGATCTTTGAAGGGGATTATCTCCTATTTAGGCAAAAACGATACAATACCTGTCTTACAATTTTTTAAGACTGGTCTTTACTTAGATGTAAATAATGTATTTAATTAAATTATAAGATTCCTAAAATTCCATGAAAAAGCGGCCTCATAATCTGATCTAATTTGACTTTGCATTACAATGCGACATTTTTACATTGGCGAACTTTCCGGTTAATTTGTCTGCTTCGTGGTATCCTTTTTAGATACCGTCTATCCTCTGGCTGCAGCCTTCTGGTGGAATATTTGCTTTTTTTCTTACCGTATTTCTTTTTTGTGCCCGCGTAAACTTTGCATCCGCAGCGCGTATCCGTGAATGTTTTTCGTTCTGTGTGGGAAATGTTTTTCTTGGTATTCCTTGCGCCTTTCAGCAGCCTCCTTCGCCTGTCACCGGCCTTTATATTCCTTTTTTTTTTGCTTTTTCGGAGGCAAAGGCTGAGACTAAGGCTGTGTCTTTGTAAACATTTCATTTTCCATCAAGGTTGCGTTTTTAATTATCTTTTCTTCCTCTCGCTGCTCTCGATGTGATGGTGCCACCATTTTTTTTCATATTAGGCTCGCTTTTCTTTCGTTTTTTGTCTGTTTCTACATCATTTCGCTGGGTTGCGAAAGTTGATGAGCTTTTCACGCATTGTAGGCTCACAGAATATAAAAAAAAAACAAAAAATAAACGGAATCCCCATTGAAATGGGAAAGGGGTGTCTCCTTGCTGCTTTTTTTTTGGTTTACTTTGGAGATTAGTTTATCTAAAGTTAATGAGGGTTAAAACTAATAGGCGAATGGCTTAATTTTTAATTATGAGACTTGCTCTTCTTTTGTGGTTGGCTGGATGACTGGTTGGGTTGCTTGGCTTTTCTTTTTGTCCCCTCATCTTTGGGTTTGTGGGTTCATCTTGTTTGGTTTTTCCGCGGGCACCCTTTCACTTTTACTGGCACTTAACTTGAACCGCCAGCAGCTTAATGGCCTTTCTAAATGGCATTTTAAATAAGTGCAGCTTTAAAAAACGGATTCATGCATTCGAACATGAATTGGCCGATATATGGTCAATAGGGTATTGCAGGAGGCTTTGGTAATTATACCAATGTCTATAAGTGGTACAAAGATGTAGGTGACGTGTCCCAACTTTGGAACACATAACTTGCACTATAAGTTTTGCAAATTTAAAGCGCGAGAATAAGTAAACAAACGATGTTTAAGTTTTCAAAAAATCATCACAATTAACTTCAATCATTTCCTAATCCAAGGGATAGTGCATACATTATCCATACCTTATTTTTAATAATTTTTTTAAATAACATTATTGGCGTAAGACGCTTGTGGGTTAGGCGGCTCTCGTACAATTCTAACGAAATAAAATCGCCCTTGGGTTCATTTTTTGGATTTACTTCGTTTTGGACATCCGATACACTGGTCTTTATTAGTTTTCGGCTCAAACGGCCTGTAAAAAGTTTTCGGGCAAATGTTCGTCTAACATTTCAGTTGGCAGGCGAAGGAAACATAAATTGAAAAAATGAAACACGTTGTCAAGGTGTTTTAGACACTTTTTTCAATTAATTGGCGTTTCTTATTCTTTATTGTTTTTATTTCGTTATTTCTTTTGTTTTCCCAGAAGTTTTTTGGAGTCTCGGGCTTGAATTACATTCCCTGTGATATTTGTAGCTGCCTTGCCATTGTGTCTAGGTGGCCGTGATATACGAGTGCTGCTGTCATAAAAATCAGACATATTTTCACATGTGGAGTGACAAAGTATTCAATGAACCTCCCATTAACGGACGCAAAAGTTTCTAAAGGGTATGGACAGATGGTGTAATATAAGTGCAAGAAAAAGGTAAAATAATGTACGCTTGTAATTTTCATTGTAGCCAGATTGCTATTATTAAACGAACGATATATGTATATTATATTTTATTAATAATTTAAGCTTTTTATATTGAGCTATTTAAACATAAGTATTTTGATCTACTACACTCTAGTAACTAGAGGTTATTAATCCCGGACCATTTGGGTCGGAAATTTCACTTTTATTTTATAATTACTAGCTCCAAATTAAATGTATATGGTAAGCATTTTGGAACTCTGGCCCTCAGACCTTTGGATGACGAATATCCCAATCGCGGGGTATACAAAATTCGAATGCCAACAACGTAGAGCAAAACTTGGCAATGTTATTTATTAGACCAGTCGAAGGCAATCAAGCACAGGCTGTGCCCTGCAAATTTATGCCGCACAACCCTTGAACCCCCGGGCTCTAAATTATTTTTTAATTTCTTCGCTGGCCGAGAGTCTTGGAAAACTTTCGTGGTCCCGAGAACAACAAACAACATAATAATCAAGTCAATAAAAAAGTCATAAAAAATACAGAACACAAAAACACACAGAAACCGAAAATATCTCGCAGGCCCATGGAGTTTGGGGGGCCGTGTCCTGTGGCCAGGACTATTTGCCTGGGTATCTGTGTGACTTGTGGCATGACCGGGACATGCCATAGACAAATATCAGACAGGACAAGACAAGGAGGCGCAGGAGCTGGAGAAGGATCTCCGAGTGCTTGTAAGAACGATAAAGCAGACAATAAAAACCACGAAGCCTAATAAAAATTACATTTTATTTTATTTCCTTCGAGTCCTGCTCCTGCTGCTGCCTCTCTTTCACTCTCATCGCGATGTCCTTATGGGGGAGGCAAATAATTTTAAATAGTCAAAGGCACGCACGTCAACAGGCTAAGTCCGCTGCCCGCCCTCGTCGCGGAAGTCCGGAAGTCTCTAAATTACAACGAAGATATCGTGGGCAGGCCAGGACACTCCACATCCTCCCGGCGAGGGAAATGTAAGTAACGACTCCCTTGCGTCCCTCGGCCAGTGTACAATTTGTGGACATTTAACTGTTTCTAATAATTATGTAAATGTCCGTCACTTGATGCGGCACTTTTGTGGCCAGTCCGTCACTCTCATCCCGCCCCAACCCCGCTCCAAAGCTTCCTTCGCGACTTCCACCATCCGTTGTCCATTGTCCGTTACGGCAATTCCTCCCAGTACAATTATGTGCAGTCCTTGGGAAAATAAAATGAAAAGTGGCCGGGGTTGGGAAAACAACTTTCCACTAGCATCAAATTTAATGATGTCCTGGGGGCGTACAATTGGGAATGATACTGAAATGGCTCTCGAGTAGATTAAATTGCAATAAATTCGAAAAGCAGTACAGTACATTATTATGGTGTGGAATCTAAACGAAAAAAGGAAATTTTTTGTGGATGTACATTTGAAAATCATAAATCAAAGTATTGGAGTATGCTTTTCGCATATTTTCATGTTTATTTGGGCTGGGAATTTCGGAAATTTTAGGTTGAAAAAGATCTATGTTTATTGGTGCATTTGATAGCTAAGGTTTCAATTGTAAAAATTTTCAATTAGAAATGCTAATCACTGACTTTTATGAGGTCTACACAACCACTACTTTGTAATCTCATAAGCTCTGACCTAAGGACGCAAGTTGATCGTCTAATTGCCTCTTTGTGCATTTTTTCACGCTCAAGAAATGCATGAAAACTCGATAAAAGTTGGTGATACATTCATCCTGAAACGACTGCTGCTGGCTTTTACCTCCATTAATGCCCAGCAACAATGGTTCCCGCACTTGGTGTCGGGCCGTTCTTATTCCTATTTCACTGCAGCGAACCATAAAATTATTATGCAAATATGTCGTGAAAAGGAGGGGTAAGTGAGGGGGCTTTTAGGGGGCCAAGGACCAGGAATGTGCACATATTAGGGCTACAAGCCGTTAATATGCAAATGGCACCGCGACTCATTCATAAAAAGGGATTTTTCCAACGGCTGTGTCCTCGCCTAGAACCCGACTCCTGGGTCCTAGGTCCTGGGCACAGGATGTGCCGGCCATTCATGGCGATCAGGATGAAAGTTGGGGGGCGGGCAAAAGGAAAAGGTGTGGGCCCTGAAAGGGCAGGACAATGGCGAAAGTTCGCATGCAGTTCGCAGAAGTATGTATAGTTTGTAAGACTAATGAGTGGTTCTAGGCGGAACGGAGAATTAAAAGTGAACATTAAATTGAAGGGGAGGAGTTTGGCTGGTCTAAGGGACTGTTAAAGAGACGGCAAAGGTGGAATTTATTAACCAGAATATACATATAAATTTAGGTTAAGGTTATCTAGTTTTAGTTATCGAATTCTTTATTTTAGACTCAAAAATGTAGGGCATACATTTTCAAGAGTTTAAGAAGGTTTATTTCTAAAGGCCACCTACAACTTTGCGAAATTTTTGAGCATACTTTGAAGTTTAAACTAAACTAGATTGCAATTATCAAAAAGAAAAGAATTTGACCAAGATATTGGAATATAAATATTGATTAATTATCTAGAAAGTCAAAACATACTAGTATATTATGACTTATTATATGCCTTTAAAATGAGTAACTCTTGAATTATTTTTAATACGTGAATTTATATTGCATAATAACGTTCAATAATATGCTTATAGATATTTAGATATTTACGAATCTATAGTACGAGTATTATTCCAAATACCAAATGCTTTGCTAAACGCATCGTAATATATCCTTTTTATCGTTTATTATGTCATAACCTCGAATCGTTTTATGCAGCTGGTGAAAAATGCAAAAAGTAAAATACAAAAGAAAACTGAGGCAAGAAAAAAAAGAACGAGAAAATGGAAAACTGGCCGAAGGAAGTGCGCACACAAGAATTTCGCCACTCGACTGTGGCAGAGTAATTTCATAATTATGCAAGCACAAATGCCATTGTGCGACCTCGCCACCCACTCCATATTCCATTTTACCATTTTCCCATTTTCCACTTCCTATTTTCCGCATTTTCGCCCGCCACCAAGACGCAGTGTGTGGCAGCCTCAAGTGCAGGGGCAAAGTGTATAATTATTTGTTGCCTTGTAATTTTTCACTTAATTTCCATGGTCCGGGGCGTGACATCCGTTTTCTGCCGGGCAAAAAAAGATGAGTGCAATTATTTTGAATGGCAAAGAAAGTCCTGCACTTGCTGCAATTTAATAAAATTAACAAGAAGTGAAACTTAAAATGCGGCACCAGAATAAATATTAAATAAAATGTATTCGTAAAACTATTATTCCCAAAACGTTGTCCAAAAATTGCACAGAGTTTTCCTTGCCGCAGCCAAAAACCCTGTGTTCCCTTCACCAAAAACACTTAGCGCTAATCATCATATAAATGGTTTGTAAAATATTAGATAAGAGCCAACGGGAAAAAAGAATAAACTGTTAAATGTTTTGGAATTAAATGCGTGATTTACCCCGTTGCTGGTTGCCCTCCCCGCTCTCCGCTTTCCCTCAGTTTTCTTATCCGAGTGCCCCTCGCTTTCCACTCCACTCCGCTCCACTTCACTCCCAAGTGGCTCAGTTTTCGGCTACTTCTCCTCCCGGGCCCGGCTTTTCCTCAGCGGGCGAGCGCCAACGCGATTTTCCATTAAATCCTTGAACAGCTAACGCGCTTAACTCTGCTAACCAACAAACCTCAGTGGTGTTTCCCATTCTTCACTCCGACCACGCCCCCTTTTTTGGGAACAAGGGGGGGGACCGGGCCGGCAGAGCTTATGCAAAAATTTTGTTTTATAAAATTTTCAAGTCAAGCGCCTAATCCCAACACTTATTCTTATACACTTCAATGTCTGGCACTAGAAGACACGGTCCAGGGGGTGGGCACACAGCGGGTGGTCGAATGCACTGAAAAAAATAACCAAGGGAATCTTTTCAAATTGTTCAGAATGTTGTGATTCAATTTTGAACTGCCTTGCTAATTTTTCTTTGCTTTTGCCGTGAATAAAGTACTTAAAATACGAGTTTTTGGTTATGGTTTCGCTTGAATTATTTTGTTTTTATTTATCTTTTTATAAGATTGTTAAATATTGTTTAATAACAATGTTAAATGTTAAATGGGATCATATTTGGCCAGTGCTGCTCCGTTTGTCGTTGGCGCAGGCCATTGGAAAAGTTTTTCTTTTCGAAACCAGACAATATTTTATGACAAGTGCCAGGGGGCTGGGGGCTGCGGGCGGGTGGTTGGTGGGTCGGTTGAGGCCTTGAGCGATGGTAAGCGGTTGGGTGGTGCGTCTTTAGCTTCTAAGTTGGTTTTCTTGGGCTGCGGTTGAAAGAGTCGTGGCGGCTGGGTAGTATGGCAACACATTGGCACATTTTGGGATTATGCCACTGAAAAATTCATTCATTTCCTGCTTATTTTTCAGGACAAAACGGGGCGGGGCCAAGGCTGCTCCGCAACCCCAACACTTTGTAATATATAATTAAGATTACAAGCTTTTTGGGTTTGGGGCGAGGGTTTGAGGCGGTACACGCGGCTTTAACGACTCGACTTGACTGATAACCAAGGGCGAACTGAAGGGCGGCGGCCGGAATATATTCATGTCCAGGGTCCTGAGAAGGATCCTTGCGGATCTTTTGGCTTTCCGGGTTGTTTATGTTTGGTTGCGACCTTTTGTAGATTAATTTATGCGCTGTGTAATTATTAAATCAAAAGTATTAATGCCCCGCGCAGGCCATCTCATCGCAAGGCGTCAAATCAAGTGACCCAAAGGGCTCCCAAGGCACTAAACGTTTCATAGCATACTTATGCGGGCAATATAAAATTTCAACTTTCGAGAGATTTTTCATATATAAATTCTAATGTTTTTCTCTTTAAGTGGAATTTGTAATAAGTGAAATTAAATACAGTTTGCGTTTTTATAGTATAGCCCTCGGTTGTAGTTGTATATTCCTATTTGTCAGCTCATCCAACAGAGACGTCTCGATTGACACCCACTCAGCGGCGTCGAGTGGAGCAAAATGTGGCAAATTGTCAACCATTTGACAGGGAGCATTAACAAGGCCGCCGCTTTCGGGCTGTGAAAGACGATGCCACTTCAGTTTCAATTTGCATGACGCATTAATCAGCATTCGATTTGAATCTCGTTATCTGGTTACCCGAACCTGCTCCCACCTCTTCCAATTCGAGCGTCAAATGGTGAGTAATTTCTTTATGCCGTCGGTGTAATGTGCCACCATAATTTCAGTCCGACCAGGTGCGATAAGGATGCAGAGGTGGCCACCTCAACGAAATTAGTATGCCAGGACATGAAAATCATTAGGCCAAAGACAAACCGCTTCAACTGCTCTAACTGCTACGTCCTGACTGTGTGGGAGCCACTAATTAAATTATATACAAAACAGGCACCAGGCCCCAGACACTAGGGAGCGAGTCAGGGGACGCACAGGAGTATGCCAATCAGTGTGATTCAGATTTGCTCTTTCCACCCACCGCAGGTGTAATTAAAGAGCTGCCAGAGCCATAAATTCTACTGCCTGGTGGTTTGTCCATTGCCATTGCCATTTGTGTAAGCTAACCAGGAAAAGGATAAAGTATTCGTTTTTAAATTCAAAATACAGTTAAGAATATCTTACATCTTGCAATATATTTCTCACAATTTCTGAATTCTCGAAAAACACGAAAATCTATCATGGAATTTGGGAAATATTGGTGTAAAACCCAAATTACTACCTCAACTTACAAGTAAAATACTTTTGTTGCCAAAGTAGCTCTCTAATAGGGCCATACATAATAATTCTAGACTCTGGACTTACCTGGTTGCTGGATAATGGCTGTGTTTGACGCTTCATATGCGTGAAACTTAATATTGCAGGGAGTTGAATGTTGATGCATTGCGTCGCTGTGATGCAGAAGGTATAGCAGATGGTCCAGGAAGTTGATGATCCAGGGAGTAGATGCTCGAGGGAGTAGATGGTCCAGGGAGTAGGTTATCCAAGGAGTGGATGGTCCAGGAAGTAGATGATCCAGGGAGTAGGTTATTCAGGGAGTAGATGGCGCGAAGATCTGGCTGGGATGACCTGAAAGATAAGAAGAAGAAATTAGTAGGTGATCCAGGGAGTAGATGATCCAGGAAGTAGATGACCCAGGGAGTAGATGATCCAGGGAGTAGGTGATCCAGGGAGTAGATGATCCAGGGAGTAGATGATCCAGGGAGTAGGAGTAGATGGTCCAGGAAGAAGATGATCTAGGGAGTAGGTGATCCAGGGAGTAGGTGATCCAGGGAGTAGGTTATCCAGGTAGTAGATGACACAGGGAGTAGATGATCCAGGGAGTAGATGATCCAGGAATTAGAATATCCAGGGAGTAGATGGTCGAGGAAGTAGATGATCCAGGGAGTAGGTGATGATGGTTCAGGAAGTAGTTGATCCAGGGAGTAGATTATCCTGGGAGTAGATGACCCAGCGAGTAGATGACCCAGGGGGTAGATGACCCAGGAAGTAGATGATCCATGGAGTAGGTTATCCTGGGAGTAGGTGATCCAGGGAGTAGATGGCGCGAAGATCTGGCTGGGATGACCTAAAAGATAATAAGAAGAAATTTGTAGATGATCCAGGGAGTAGATGATCCAGGAGTAGATGAGCCAGGGAGTAGATGACCCAGGGAGTAGATGATCCAGGAAGTAGATGATCCAGGGAGTAGGTTATCCAGGTAGTAGATGACACAGGGAGTAGATGATCCAGGGAGTAGATGATCCAGGGAGTAGATGATCCAGGGAGTAGGAGTAGATGGTCCAGGAAGAAGATGATCCAGGGAGTAGGTGATCCAGGGAGTAGATGATCCAGGGAGTAGGTTATCCAGGTAGTAGATAGCACAGGGAGTAGATGATCCAGGGAGTAGATGATCCAGGGAGTAGGTGATCCAGGGAGTAGATGATCCAGGGAGTAGGAGTAGATGGTCCAGGAAGAAGATGATCCAGGGAGTAGGTGATCCAGGGAGTAGATGATCCTGGGAGTGGATGGTCCAGGGAGGTGGTTATCCAGGGAGTAGATGACCCAGCGAGTAGATGACCCAGGGAGTAGATGACCCAGGGAGTAGATGATCCAGGGAGTAGGTTATCCAGGGAGTAGGTGATCCAGGGAGTAGATGGCGCGAAGAACTGGCTGGGATGACCTGAAAGATAAGAAGAAGAAATAAGTAGACTTACCTGAAAAAGCAGCTTGGCGAAGCTAGCCTTATAATAATTTTGCTTAAACTAGTTGGGAATTATACGGACCGGTAGGTGAACAGATTTTTGGCGGCGAATTTTATTAAATATATATTTTAATAAATTTTAGTAGCCACAAGCGTCACGGGATCGACTGTTTCCGTCGCTCCAGGGAGTAGATGATCCAGGGAGTAAATGGTCCAGGTAGTAGATGATCCGGGGGTAGGTGCTCCAGGGAGTAGGTGATCTAGGGAGTAGATGGCGTGAAGAGGCAGTGCATCAAAACTCTGTACTGTATCTCTGTACTGTATCAGTTGTTTGGATTAGGAAGATTACGTAGCACCAAGTCCAGCCATTATCCTGAGCACAGGTCAGTCCAGACTCTAGAGTCCTTAATCTTGGCCGGATTGGAGCCACTCAACATACAAATATCAATGAATCGAGGGTCTCGGGTCTTGGTTTCTTTCTGTTTACGCCTTGCGTAAGCGCTGAATGAGTGCTTCTTATACTATTAACATATCAAAATTTGGTTCAGGTTTAAACTTACCAGAGGCTTTGCCGCTATTTTTCTACCTTTTGTTATCCAAAAATAAACCGAAAAAATCAAGCTGTTTTAACCGCACCATTATCCACCCAATCTTAGGGCACCACAACCCACGGTAGCTTAGGCAATTCGACTAATTAAAGGAACACCCAAAGGGTCGCCGACACGAGCGTATGAGATTGTTTTCGATAAAGATTATGCAGAAGTTGTCCCCAGCACTAGCTCCCTTCCCCCCGAAGCGGTTTTTCTATTTTATTTTCGTTTTTTAATTTGATGCGAGCCAACAACAATTCCAGGAAAAAAGGGAGCCACAAAAAACTCGAAGGAGTGGAATGGTTCCATTTCTGTGGCCCTTTGGCAACGGGTTAAATCGCTTGTAATTACGCTACATAAATTTTAAATAAAGTATCCGTTTCTTTTCGCCGCTCTTTCCGCCTCCTTGCACTCAAAGGATCTGCCCACAAAAAGGAGCACATATATATGTATATATTCAAATATATACGTTTGAAATTCCCTTTGCGTTAATTGCGCTGGTTAGCGGAGCTTGGCGAAAAAGTCAGTGCCCGACAAGAGTCAACCTCGGGTTGACCTTTTCCCTCGCCGACCCCATGAAAGTGTCTCAGCCATTTTAGCCAAGCTTACATGCTAATTGTAGCCAAAAATCCTGTTTATTGTGCGCACATCAAACTTTTAGTGTTGGTAAGCGGCTTAGTATTCAAATTGAATGTAATACATTTGGCCAAATTGCATGCGAGTCGGGTCTTAGCACAAAGTCCCTGGGATTCCCGTTGACTTAAGCGCTGTGCGGCGATGTGGGTTGCGATTTCCCAATTCTGGGTTTATTCATGGGTGGTTTGGGTTCTGAGTTCGCCGGGCACCAAAAAAGGTCAACTGGGTAACGGAGAGCGCCCTTGATATGATTGCGGTGCTGCGGTGGGTTGAGGTTTTTTACGAGCTCAAAGCCAAGCTCAAGGGGCGAAAAGCTTATGTGCCAGCAACATAATGCTAATCGGCATTATAGTAAGACGCTTCAATGCCCAAATCGGGGTGTAATCACCAATCGTTGAATCGGTTAACATTAACCGGAAAATACCTGGGAAGGTTTCAAACAACTGGAGTTAAACTTATTAAATTAAATGACTTGGACAAACTCGGATGTATTTTGTCCAGAAAAAGATTAAAAATAATGTATACTCCCAAATTCTTGTCTGCTCGAAACATGTCCCTGTTACAGTGGTCACTTTGGAATTTGTAGATCCCTACAGACTTGTGCGTTACATAATTTAAAAGGTTTTTGATGGTTCGATTTGATGGTGGGAGGCGTTCTTCGACAATTCATTGAAAGCAACTCATTGTGAGCAAACATTTTTTAGCACTTTCCGCTGACATTGGCGTTTCCCTTTCCTGTTCCGAATGGCGGCTATAAATAAGCCAAGGGAAGCGATGTGCTTTTCCGTACACCCCACTCAAGGTTAATAAATGCACCTGTTCCACATCACTCCGCGTTTCTTCATATCATGACCGATATCCGGCTTACACTCAACCAATAAAAATGTTCGAAATAATCACATTAAATATTATCCCCCTGCCCACTCAGCGACGCCGCATGTAAAGCGCATCAATTTCATGCCTTGAATAAAGGAAGAACCTCTACGAAATACAAAAAACAAGAAAAAAACTCATTGAAAGGCATTAAAAATTGTTACGGGAATGTATGTCAAGGGGGTGGCGAGGGATATGGATGGGAGGGAGTTCTTGCCACTCACCGCGGGCGGTGCTTGTCGCTTTACTTGGGAAAAGCGGATATTGATAAATTCACGGCAATCAATAAAAAGTGATAAATGACAATTGCGTGTACGGCAACCAAAAAAAAAAAAAAAAATAAAATAAATAAATGGAAGAAAAACTGGAGAAAAATTAAACAAAAGAGGAAGTGGCAGAATGAAGAGGAAAACCTGGGAAACGGGCGTATGGGGTCGAATTTTAAAACCTCTCGAGATCCGGATCGGAACTCCACTTCCGCTTTCCTTTTTTGGATTTCAAAGGCCAAATGTGAATGTATTCTTCGGCTATAGTACTAATTGCTTTCTAATGTTGATTTTTCATATTATTTCGTAGACTTTTCGTCTTGCCAAGTGAGCAGAGTTAGGGAAAATAACAATTCAAATGCAACAAACAAAACTGCATGCAATGGAATACAAAACAGACAATAAAAGTACAAATTATTCTCGCAATACGAGCATACAAGAAGAAATGTTCACTCGTTTTTTGCCATTTTACGGCATATTGCTGCTGGCCCTTGTTCACATGCCTGAATGCACTGAAATAAGGGTGAAAAGGGGTGACATTACACGGGCATAAATAAATATTCCAACTAACAAATTATACAAATTAATAAAGGATTCATACAGGTACAACCTATACTTATAATCCAACTAATACAAGAAATACCAATTTAACTGATAACTCAAAAAACAATTAAAATATTTATAAGCAAATGACCTTTCATTCGATAAATGATTTTCTTGAAAAAACCAACGTCCCTCTTAATATTTTCAAGATTTATGGAAACAAAGTATTCACATTTCTGTATGCAATGTTTTTCAGTGGCTTCAGCAAATTACACAGGCTCTGGGCACAGTAAAAGTGCAGAAATCAAGAGAAATACTCGTTTGTCGCTCTGTTGCTGACACAAAAACCAGTTGCCGTTATCAAATTGTTAACTGAAATAGGAAATCTTAGTTATGCATTTGTTCCATAAGGTTTTCGCTACACTTTTCCGCTTGGGATGAGCCCATGTATAGACTTTGTGTTTCTCTATACGTTATTTGGTTCACAATTGAATTACCATTTAGATAGGAGCTTTTTTTGAAGTAAAAATCAAATAGGATGTCAACAATATATTCACAGATATGTGTCAATAATGAGTATGTGATAGGCGAGTGTTTTTTGAATGCATATTGATATTGAGTTACACTTACTTGTTATGTCTTTTGTCTAAGCGTCACATTTATTTAGAATGGACATGGCTTTGTTTCTGTTTAAGCACCTTGTTGCCACGCCTTCTGGCACCCGCCCATTGCTGTTGGAATAACACTTGAAATCAGCAAGCAATAATGCCACAACACCAACACACGCAATTATGCAAGAGTGTTCAAAATAAAAATGGTGGTCCTTCACCAAATTGCCGCTCATTTATTTGATTTTATGTGCAACCCATTTGCCGTGTAACACTTGGTGAATATCCGTACAACGCCAACAAACAAAACCCCGAATAATCCGATAACGTGAGCACTTGAGGGTTATGTGCCCGGCCATTTGCCAGTTTCCCGGCTAGTTGGCCATTATTAGGAGTCCAGCTGAGTTTTTCTTTTCGTTTTCGCATTTTCCGCCAGAGAGTGGATCACCTCGAGTTGGGGTGATAAAATCACTTTGATACGTCTGACGGAGGCGAATATTCACATCTTGGCAAATGCGTTACAGGTAAGCCCTTGAGCTTGACAAAAAATGGCACAATTTCATAGGGAAGAGACCGTATTTAAGGCCAATTCATACAATTGTATACACTTTTTTAAATGCAGCATAAAGTGAAATGATTATATTACTTTTTAAAAAGCTAAAACGCAGAAAGCAGAAACGTTTTGAATTTTGGGAAAACAATATTTAGTATAACGCAAATCCTGCTGAACGTTAATACTTTCCCACTGCATTTTATAGATATTATCTTTCACCTTCATCTCCAACTCAAATGAACACATTTTCCTGTTGCTGGACTCGGTCTAACAAATCCAACTATATTGTCATTCTCTGCCCCGCGAGAAACCACTAAGTAATCACTATCTTACTCTGAGTATCCGCCAAAAAAGGCAGACAAAAAATTGGGTTTATTTCGGCAGAGCGTGCCATTAAAAACCTAAGTGGACAGGGCAAAAAAAATAAGTGGAGGAAAGTACCATAACCTGGCCATGCAAAAGGGAATGCAGAATCAAAGTATGATGAAGCTGAACAACCTGGTGGCATGTGGCACAAGTGGTAGCCGTGGCCTCTGGACGGAGACTGCCTCTCCGTGCATTTGCCACTGAGCCGTAAGCTGTCGGCTCCTAGCCGCAATGCGACCGCAAAAATGGGGCAAAAAAAAACAGGAGAGGAAAGGAAAGGACAGGAAAGGGTTCGCGGCAAGGAGCCGGGATAAAGACCCGGACAGGACATTGCAAGGACCACGACAGGCGCAGTCCATTAAATGTGTCCAAGGACACGAATACCAAGAAGAATATGGACAAACATATGAACCCAAAGAAGAGCTCAAAACAACAAGTGAAGCTGTTCTAAGAAAAGCATAAATTTCATAACCCTTTAAAAATAATTGTATATTCAATTCTAAACCTAATCTTAAGCCCGAAATATAACCTTTAAAATAGTCACAATCACATATAATTTACCTTTGGCATAAATATTTTTAGCTTTCTCGTTAGTGTCTCAATTAATTGGCAAGGCTTTGACAGTTTTTATTTCTGTTTAGACCGAGGGAAAAGTTTACTTTTAGGTTAAGGAGGATATCAGTGGTGCACTGATTTAA
The DNA here is from genome assembly GCA_021223825.1 of Drosophila ironensis. Lineage (NCBI taxonomy): Eukaryota > Metazoa > Arthropoda > Insecta > Diptera > Drosophilidae > Drosophila > Drosophila ironensis. The sequence continues at coordinate 1,006,627 of JAJJHQ010001334.1, forward strand.
TTGAAAATAACTTAATTGGCTTAAACAAAAAGTCAGTGACAAGTTTTCTACTCAATTGGTTATCGGTAGCAGAATTATTTTAATTTGGTTAAACTCCTTTGAAAGTAAAGAATTGTTTGGGATTGTAACTAAAGCCAGTTAGTTTTACCCTTGAATTGACATCCGTTGCTATATTTTTGCAGCTTGCTGATGAAGCGCTCATGACAATGAGCAACTGCTACGCCCACTTTTTTGCTGGCAGCATGTGAGCCAAATAAAACAAACCGGAAAATTGTCAACAAAAGAAAACCGCGATGTCTGCGGGTAATTTGACATTGGGCCGCCAAGATCTGATGAGGGCTGAGCATCCTGCACGGGAAGGACGCGGCTGGATAAGGCAATGTCAGCCGGTTTGAGGCAACACATTCTGGTATTTGGCATTCATGCACGAACGGTCTTGCTGGTCGCACGTAATCACACATTTTGCATATGGCCACAGAATTCGCATCCTTGCCTGCTCTCAAAATAGCTAATTTGAACTTCAAAGGCTTTTAACATTTACCAATGAGACGTATGAGAATGGCCACAGAGGGCAGTTGATTTGTGACCATCATTGTCGCCATAAAATGTCAATTCATTTGATTTATTTATTGCCAAGATGTCAATATTAGCCATCACCGCTGGAGGCTATACAGATACGCCAAGAAATCAAGTCGAAGCTATTTCCTGTTCGATATCATGTGTGTAACATGGTCACGTCCTGCCATACCTACGGTGGGAAAAATAGGGCTTCCTTTAGAGATTATATGTTAATCCGTTAAGTTACCAAGATGAATATATTATTATTTCTTACCCTTGTTAATCATTACAATTATTTGAAGGTTTTACTAATGAAATAACTTACAAAATTGATTGTATACGAGTATAAAATTCTTGTCAACCAGCGTTGCATTGGAGGATGTTGTAACACAGTCCACTTATTTAGTGTTGGCCACATTTCCGGTTTCCTCCATTTTGTGCGGTCTTCCTTTGCACTTGCTGCTTTTGGCGGGCACCTGCAATCGCTGCTGCAAGGCTCATTGTTGCTGCTTGGAAGCCAAAACCAAAACCAAACTGAATCCCCGCCAAGCCAAGCAAAAACCGTATCCAGTCAAACCATTGTCATCATCGTCGATGCGGTGGTAGGGCCACTTCAAAGCTCGAAAATGTCCTTGTCTGGCCAAAAGCGTTGATTGTCATCACTTTCGCTGGCACCTTCCCTTTCGTCCTGCGGCAGAAAAGCGAGCAGAAAAGGGACGAAACAGCAGCAGCACTCCTGACCACTCGCCCACTTTGCTGCGGCCGTTTTGGTCTTCCCTTGGCTACGACGACGTAATTGACACTAGCTCCGCCATCGCATCGCAGCTTGAGCGTCCGCCATCCACTTTTTATTTTGTGTTCAACCTTTTGTCCTGCTGCTCATTCGTGGGAAGTTGCAATCGAGTGCGGTTGAGCCCTATACGTATGGTCACGATTCACATGTCAATGCATATCAATTACTTATCATAATGTGCACGAAAAAATACCTTAAAGAAAGCAACCACTTTGCAGCTGCATAAACAAACATAAATAGAATGCGGAATGAAAACAACTCACACAAAAAATGCATTTTTAATGAGGGCAAGTAGTTAATGTGACAGGATTAGGATCTGAAGATACTTATTAAGTGTTAATTTGTGGAGGGTCGCAGGCTTAAACTCCTGTCAGCGAAATAATGAGAAATAAATTAGGGAATTCACCCGGTTTTCAACTCAACTTTCGGCTGGGTAGGAGCATACCCTGCGCAAGGATATGCAAGCGTTCCGAGTTGGTGGTCGTACAACATAAAGGGATTTCGGAGATGCAGTGGGGCGAGTGGCATACATCAAGGACATGCCGCAGCTTTCCCTGCAGCCCTGATGCATTGCAAATGCATAAACACAGTTTGATATTATTCCATCGCCAGCTGTGCGCATTGAATCCTGATGCAACTCCTGCTACTGCTCCTGCTCATGCTGTTTTTCCTAAAAATAAAGAGATACACAAAAAAAGGATAGTAAGGAGCCATCGAAGGCGGACAGCGCGTTGACATCGTGTGCCGAGCAAAATTGCATTAGAGTCAGCCGCCTGCACATCCACATCCACATCCACATTTTCATCCACGGCAATATGACAGCCAGAAAAGCGGGAAAAAAGCAGCAGCAGCAGAAGGATAGAAGGATGGCAGGAACAACGACACAGCCATCGAACATTTGGGTTTCCCTT